>VDFB02256859.1:0-181652 GCA_007258455.2 Sequoia sempervirens
ATGACTGCCGATGTCATGTCATGGTGCGCAGGTATGAAGATTGTTCCTCCGGATAGAGGAGAGACATCATTCGGGGAGGATCTTGGTCGGGTAAATAGTAACGATTACCAAAAGAGCATGCACTCACATCCCTTAAACTGAGTAATCTATGTCAGATAAGTCTTCCATAGGCTTAGGGAGTCTGGTTACTTCTTTGTGCTATCTGAATAGTGATTACTTATATGTTTGACTACTTGTGTTTGATCTTGTGTAAATATGTGATTGGACATGTGTGAATAGGTCGAGTGAGTATGTGTATACATGTATATCATGTACACGTATCCATATGTATACACATATCGATACATACGTATGCTTGGTAGATGGATATGCCCATACGTACGTATCGACATGGTATACATACACATACCTGTACACTGCGTACAAGGATATACATATGTATACATACCCACGTTACCTATTGCCTGTGAATAATGATGCCATTATTATTATTATATTTCCTTGAGATTTACATATTTATATATTTGAACGATTACGTAAATATGTATACTGAAAGTATGCTGACTGGCTCGCAATATACATATTTAACTATTATTACGTACAAGTGTAAATATTTAAATATGTAAATATTTATATATTTAATAGTATATAAATATATATTTATATTATAGTTTTACTAAGATATATATATATATATATATATATATAATCGAGTAATTTGGGAAATCAAGTTAATATTACCTAGGGTAATATTGGATATTGAATTTCTTACCATGGTAAAATTATTAAATGATTTTTAAAAATACAAGGTAAAGTCTTATGTTAAAAGATTTTAGCAAGTGAATAAATTGAATGATACATCTTCAGCCGCTTCACTCATTTTGAAGATTTAAATCTTTAAAAGAAATCGAAATTTTATGAAGTTGAAGTTTTAAACTTTTGAAATGAAAATTAAAGCAAATGGGAGAAATTCCCGTGAAGAGCAAATGCGCGACTGGAATTCTCACGCCATGACCAGGTCAAGCGAACTTGGCTGAAGCGGATTATTTGGTACTCAAGCCCCATCTAATGGCAACTTGGATTACCAGCGCACTTGACCTTTTCATCCTTGTTGAATCATCAAACAGATTGCTGAGTTATATGCGCCTAAAACAGGAAAACGCCTGTAGGTGTCAAGTTATTAGTTTTATCAGTTCAAAAGTTGAATTTATCTGCAATTGTTGTCATCTTAGAAGGTTGAATCACCTCCTTAATTCGCCACATTGCAAGTTTGAAATATTCTGTAGATGTCTGGCATTTTTCTTACCTTCTTAATAGCAAATTAGTTGAGCAGGGACCCTATATAAAGGACGTTACTTCATTCTTCAAATCACACCTTCTGCTAAATTCTGAGTTGAGCTTTTGTGTGCGAATTCATCTGGAGAACATTTCTTTTCTGAGTATTTTACTGTGTGTGGGAGTAATTTCGACTGTGAGAGTATTCAACATATCTGAGAGTATCATTGCATTATTCATTTCTGTCAGTCATCAATTCTGAGTTTAACATTGAAGGATAGAGATTATCTTTCATTCTGGTTTGAAAGTTCTCTGTCAATAACAAGAAGGCTGGAGGTCTTTTGACTGAAGGAAAAAGGAGCTTCAGACTCAATCTAAATCACCATCTGCAGAAGAGTATTTTTATATATATCAGGCAAGCTATTCACCTTCTTATTCCATTCTAATATACTTCTGAAGTTCAATAGGCATTCTATTCGTTCATGCTATAGAAGAGTTTCCGATCAAGGGTTGAATTCCTGTTTACTAAATGTACAAGGATAAGAATGTGATATTTTGTTCTATTCTTTAATGCTTGCAAAGATTAGGAATTGCACTTAGAATTCATAATCAAAGATAAGGCTGTGGAATTTAAGTAATAGTATTGTATGTTTTCTTTTGTATGCATTGCTTGCATTAGTGTACAAACTACACTAGAAACCTAGATACATTATAAAGTGTTTGCTTAATATTAACTCCATATGAAGAGTATATGTTTAAGTAGGTACTAAATACTAGGACGGGAATGATAGCATCGAGTCAAGTAACAATTCTCAGCTAAGTCATTAAGGTTAACTTAGTGAAGCTTGTGTAACTCCTAGGCATTGATTTCCAGGAAAGGAGAGGACTTTGAGTTACTTGTTATGCTTTTCATTTCTAGTAGTTTAGCGTGATGTAGGAGGTCTAGGGTACGCACTACCCCGGAAGGACTAACCTACGCATAGTGTAAGAAAGCCTTAATGCAAATCGGCCCTGAGTAGTGTTTATGATAGATGACCTTCATTCGAAGTACTGAATGATAATACTTTGGCCAAAGTAGTGAAACGTACGACTGCCACGTAGACGTGAGTTAGTTGAGACTACACTGTCAGTTCATTGTGATCCGAGTACTAGTTCGAGATTGTGTAATAGCAAGGTTCTAGTTGTGTAGGACACAGCACTATGCTCAGTTGGTAATCGTTAAAGGATACCCTACCAATCTCTTCTTCGAAGGGAGGGCCATCTATCTAACGATAGGCGTGTGGGGGACCGCATTATAAGTCCGTGGTTGGCGGAAAAGTGCCCAAGTGATGTTTCTCCTCCACAGCAAGCGGCCGATGTACCAAGATTTGAAAGCACGATCTCCTGGACCTTCTTACTACTATTTGTTTTAAAGCTCATTGGAGCTATGTTAGTTAAGGTATGTATTCGAATAGGTTCGGTTGATGATATGCAAAGGTTCCTAGTTGTGTAGGACACAACACTATGCTCAGTTGGTAATCGTTAAAGGATACCCTACCAATCTCTTCTTGAAGGAGAGGCCATCTATCTAACGATAGGTGCTGGGACCGCATTATAAGTCCGTGTTGTCAGGCGCGAAATTGATGTTTCTCCTCCACAGAAGCTGATGTACCAAGATTTGAAAGGACGATCTCCTGGACCTTCTTACTACTATTTGTTTTAAAGCTCATTGGAGCTATGATAGTTAAGGTATGTATTCTTGTTTCATGTATTGTGAAGTTATTATAATGAAATGGAAACTTTATGGTAAATTAATATGGCAACTTGTTCATGTTTTATCAATAAAGAAAAAGAAAAAAATTTTGCAATGACATGTTAACACGTTTACTTACTTATAGGATGTAATTGAAGGAAATTTTATTTTACGTACGGGTTGGGGCTATTACATGTGGTATCAGAGCTACCAGGTTTTACACTAGGAACCTATGAGCTCATTACGCAACAATGCGTAAACCTTGTTAGAAGATAAAGGTTGGGAAAAGTTTGTGTGCCACAATGGCAAGAGGAAAAGAACTGAGGGAGAAGTGAAAGGAAGATGAAACTCCTAAGTAGCTTGTAAAGTTGGATTAGTTAAAGAGTCGTTCCTAGAGTCAGGAACTCCTAAAATCAACAACTATGAATATCACCTAGAATTGCGGAAATCTATGCAATCAGGATAGGTAGAAAGGTTTAGGAAGAATAACCAGTATATACCTTTATCCAACGAAATAGTTTCATGACTCCATGGAAATGAGATAACCTTTTATAGATGCAAACTATAGTCGCTAAGAGTTAGGAACTTCTTGAAAAGTATATTCGGTATGCCAAGAGACAAGGTAAAGGCAATGGAAAGCCAACAACAAGGAAATGACAAAAATCTTTCAGTAGAAGCAAGTATTTGCCAAGAGTTCAACTTTGAATAGATCAAAAGATGTGGAAACACTAAGGGGAAAAGTAAGAGAACGGATTGACTCAAGTAAGTACTCCATCCAATAAAAAAACGAAGGTATGTTTTCAATATTGAAAATTAACGATTACTTCACAAGTCATAATGATAATTAAGTCATTCATTTTATGACCACAAGGAAAAAGGTATTGGGAATTTGGTTAAAAGATAAAAAGGATTTATCTCCGCAAAACTTATAACCATTATTACATGGGAATTAAAGATGGCGTGAGATTGTAAAAAAAATATAGGTTTTCTTTTAGTCAAAGAATAGACTACCATTGGATATAAAAGAACCTATGTACCCAAAATTCTGAAAGAATTGGGAATGAAAAGAGAGGATTAATGTCAAGGTTAAGATTTTGGAATGACAAAGGAAATTGTCTGATCAGGATTCACTAGAACTTGGAAAAGATAGAGTAAGAAGTTGCACGGAATGCGGCAAGGTAATGTCTAGTATACCAGGAAATGAAGACCGAATGTCATCATTGGTAGGACAAGTATACTCCCTTGAAATTCCAAAAGGAAAATAGTAGAATACAAGACAAATCATTCTGCCTATGTTAGTAGAACTAACATGAAAATTCTAGTGGACAAACTCATCAAAGTAACCGACGCTTTTTGGAATCTTTATTAAGCTGAAATATGCTTAGAAATAGGGTTAACCATAGATTTGAAAAGGTAATAGATCGAAGAAACCAATGAAACTTCGACAATACAAAGCTTAAGTATAAAGCAGTATCAAGATTTGACAAGTGACTAGGAGCAATGTTATGCTCAAACAAATAAATCAAGAGTATAATTCTATGCAGTAAGGATAATGAATGTGTAAGTGGTGGATAGACTCGGTTTATGAGTTGTCTAAAAGTGTAAAAACAAAAGGAGAAGGATTGGACCCACGGTATAGTGCACAATACATCATTATTCTTTTTCTAAATTGGATTATACTAAGGATAAATTTATGAACCAATGATGTCCATTCACTATGTGTTAAGTGTTATGTATAGTTACTATTATTTCTTGGATGTGTGTGCGGTATAAAACTCTATAATTACCTAAAAATTGAGTATAACTAAACTTGCATGGAAATCTTGTGGTCTCGTAAGAGTATGTTCTTTATGTTTTCCATAAGATAATTAAAAGTTTAATTAATCTAACTTGGATAAACATCAGGTTTATTACAACTTTATAACCATGGTGAAGACATACGAGAGAACTCATAGTGATCCTAACGCAAGCAAAGAAGACGAGCAAAGGACCATTGGAATGGAAGCGAGGCTCGACCTGATTTTGGCAAGGTTAACCAATCTGGAGTATGAAAAAGAGAAAGACAGATTGGAGAAGGAAGTGACCATCAACACGGAAGGTGAAAGATCATCGAATGGACATGGTGTTAACGACAAACATGAGAATGAAAAGTCACCAACCTCTATAAAAAGAAATAAGATGATTGTGTCCTACAAAATGGCTCCTAAAAAGGAGGAATCTATTCTGAATAATGTCAAGCCCAAAAGATCTCGCATAAATGGAAAAGGATTCAAGAGAGGTCGTAAGGGAAATAATTCAAGTGTTAGTAACACTAGCAAGGCTAGTAAAAGTGCTAATAAAGACTGAGAAAACCATGAAGAAAAGAGGACCACTTTCGGGTTGTTTCTTGTGCAAGGGAGACCACTATGCAAGAGATTTCCCTAATAAAACGCCTGCAAACTCATCACCACTCAGCAGGCCATGCCTCAACAAAGGATACTTGCTGTTGTGGATGATGGACAAGCTGATTTCAAGTAATGCCAGTCGAAATACCGGGTAAGGGATTTCAGAGTAATAACGCTTGAGGTTGTCAAGATGCTTGAAATCCGAAAGCTTTGCTAGTGGAACAGAGAAGTCTCTCAGTGCAAAGTCCAGTGGGACCAATACGCTGAAGACCCGGCTACTTGGGAAGATTATGTAGGGATTCGGAAAAAGTTTTATGACATTCTTGAAGCCTTCAAGAATGATGAATAAATGTAGAGTCATTTTTTTTTTTAATACCTTAAGTCATCGGGGACGATGATTCCTATGGGGGGAAGTATGTTACATCCCGATTTTATAGCTACTATTGCATAGGGCAATTGATTGTAATGTTTGAATCTTTGTGATGAATAAAACATGATTGATCGTGTTATTAAATGAATGTGACCTATTTGAATGATGGTTTCATTTGATTGTTACTTCAATTGATGTAATTTTGAATGAATGTTGCATAGAATTATGGAATAATGTTATTCTAACTTGTGAGATGTTTTTACCTTGTTATGAGCATATGACTGCCGATGTCATGTCATGGTGCGCAGAATGAAGACTGTTCCTCCGGACAGAGGAGAGACATCATTCGGGAGGAGCTTGGTCGGGTAAACAGTAACGATTACCAAAAGAGCATGCACTCACATCCCTTAAACTGAGTAATCTATGTCAGATAAGTCTTCCATAGGCTTAGGGAGTCTGGTTACTTCTTTGTGCTATCTGAATAGTGATTACTTATATGTTTGACTTGTTGTGTTTGATCTTGTGTAAATATGTGATTGGACATGTGTGAATAGGTCGAGTGAGTATGTGTATACATGTATATCATGTACACGTATCCATATGTATACACATATCGATACATACGTATGCTTGGTAGATGGATATGCCCATACGTATGTATCGACATGGTATACATACACATACGCGTACATGCGTACAGGGATATACATATGTATACTAGGTGAGCTTTCATTTCCCCATGCCTTAGGCGTTATCTCCAACATTTTCTTCATGGGTGCATGTGAGGGTATGAGCTTTTATTATATTGCCTTAGATAAATTTCAAGTCTCCTCCAGCTTCTTAAGGCGCATTTGGCAGTGGGAGCTTCCATTTCTCATGCCTTCTCCACTTTGGGCCCATTTGACCCCTCCTACTTCCATGTTGTTCATGCCTTAGAAAAATTTTGATGCCACCATGCAACTTGGGCGCATTGGGGGGGGTCTCCTCCCATTTCACATGACTTAGAAAATTTCTCAACTCATCCTCTTCAAGCTAGGGGGCATTTGACCCCCTGAGCTTCCATTTTTCCAGACTTAGCAAATTTTTCATCCAGTTTCTTCATCTTAGGGCGGATTTGAGGGTGTGAGCTTTTGATTGAGGGTGTTGAGCTTTTAGTTCTTCATGACTTAGGAAATTTCATGCTACCCTTGGCTTACCCTAGTTTGCTATTTTTAGAAAGTTTCGAAGTCTTCATGATTTTCAAGATTTTCCTTTTCTAAAGACCTGATTTTTGCTCAACTTGACCCTCATGCCCTGTTTATCCTGTTCCTACTTTGGTTCCCTGTCTTTGGCCTTGCTATTTTGGTAACCTCTTGGTTCTCGAACTTCTATAAGCGTCTTGAGAATTGTTCCATGGGATCCTTGTAACTTTGTTTGTCTTGTTCACATTGGTGCTTCATCTTGTTGTTACACTAGATGTATAGCTACTATTCATAGGATGTACATTGTAAATGTTGAATCTTTCTGTTGAATAAATTGAATTGTTCTTGTGATCAATTGGATGTATCCTAAATGATTGTCTCATTATCTGATGCTTCTATTGATGTAAATCTTGAATGAAGTTAGCATATTGAGTTATGAAATAATGTTGTTCTAACTTTCTACGATGCTTAATGTATATTACTTGATCTTGAGCAAATGACTTCCGTTACCATGTCATGATTTGCAGGAAACAGGTTCGTACCTCGAGACAGAGGAGAGATATCACTCGGGGAAGAACTTGGTCGGGTAAACAGTAATGGATACCAACTGGACATGCACACACAAACCTTAGAACTGTGTAAGCTAAGTCATTGTTTTGGTTAAAGGTAAGTCATCCGTAGGCTTGTCTAGTATCATTAGGAGTTGTGTCTTCTTTTGAATATGTAAACAAGTGATGCTTGCCAGTATAACCTTATAAATGATAAGTTCTGGTTAGAGGTGGATATGTGTATTTGTACATACGAATACGATATGTACAAGTACCCATAAGTACATTCATGTCGATACGAACGTATTAAGCAGATGGATATGCCATACGTATGTGTCGATATAAATGTATTTATGGATACTTATACATGTAGTATATATATAGATATATATACAAGTATACATACCCACAGCTAACGAGATGAATGAATTATATATAGTAACGATATCTTGCCTCTGAATTTATACAAATACATATATATACATTTACATGTTTTCATATAAGTATTGATTGAGGCACAATAGATAAACGTATAATGTAAATGAATACATATGTATTGGTATAAAGATAAGTATTTCTATATATTTAATATTATATTAGGAAAAAGTCTGAAATGAAAACTTGGCAATTAACCTAACTGTAAAAACGCGCCAGATTGAGAGTTGTCACGTTTTTAACAATCTGAACAAACTCGAATTGAAATAAGCTTCTTTGCTGTCTAAAATGGAGGTCGAAACCCTCATTATATTGCAACACGTTTTAGTTTGAAACATTCCTCCACTTGCTGGCAGTTCTGGCACCATAGAAGGTGGAAATCAGTTTTAAAATCAAACCTATATATATCTGCGTTTGGCATTCATACTCACACGAATTTTCAATCAAGTTTTCCTTGAGCATTTTACAGCTAAAGAGTGAGTTCGCCTTAGTAAGGAAATTGTTAAGTTTATGTGAAGTAATCTCTGAACAAAAGAGCAATAGTTTGAAATTGCTAGTTAGAAAGTAATCTCTGAATAAGAGAGGAGTAATTAGGAAACTGCTAGTCTGCTGTGTTGGAGTATTTGTTTCAAGTATCCAGCTGAAAGCCATCTGAGTGAAGGCAAGTGAAGGAGCTACCTTCCAAACTTCTGGAAAGCTAAATCAGGCATGCTAAATTCTTTCTTTACATATTTTTCTAATTTTCCGAGTAATCTGATAGGTCTCTGAATTATAGTCATGGCTGGAAAGGAAAGAGTTTGACTGTCTGGTAGACTTAAATTGAATTAAAAAGAATATCAGTTTCTTAAACATGTGATAAGTTGTGATATAAAAGTATCAGGTATATAGTCTTTTCATGGTTTTTGTTGTCAATAATGTACGGTTTACATTACTTAATGGAAAGCAATCTGCGTAGTATTTAATGGCTCTATATAAGAGCATATGCTTGTGTATAGATAATAGTTACTAGGATTGAATCAAGAATATTTGCAAGTTATATACTACAACTAGATACAAACAACTCAGTCAAGTTATTGTATCCCTAGGATGCGTATAACCTGAATTAGGGCGTCAGTTGTAGTATCTTGTTAAATGGATTCTTCTTCCCAGTAGTAAGATGTTGTAGGAAGTCTAGGGTACGGACTACCCCGATAGGCCAACCTACGCGTAGAATTAAGATAGCCTTAAGTCAAGTTGAACCTGGCTAGTGAATGTGACATATGACCTATGTTCTTCGTTGAACGTAAACACTTTGGCCAAAGTAGTGTAAGGAACCATTTAGTTGTTGTACTACACTGTCAGTTCACCGTGATTCCGAAATACAACCTAGTTTGTGATTTGCCGATAGCACGAAAACTAGTTTTGTAGAATCATAGAACATCACATATACAAAAAACACAAGCATTGTTAAAGCAAATCATTTAGTACCTGCCATGATTCTTCTCCCTTAAAAGTGTACACATTATTCTTTTCTTTTACATCTGGTAAGTATATCTTTTTTTCTCCTTGACATCGAAAATAAACGGTTGGCTTTTGCCTAATCAATTCATGGGATTTGAAAATCTCTATTGATTTCAGTGTCACATTTTCAGATGCAAGAGTACCTGCAAAGAAAAGACCACAAGTAATGTCACTATGTTTGATTTTCACATCCAACAGTGAAGCAAATCAATACATACAAATTTGCATGCACACACAGACATATTCAGTGTGAAATGAATTTGGAATTATATAAAAATGAAAAGGGAAAATAAACAACTCTCACCAGTAATCTTGCAGGTTAATTTTTTTAAAAATTAAAATAATAGCAGTCTAAACATTGTTAAACAGGATGGTCGCAAATGGTAAACCATAAAAGTATGCAACTTCCAAACAGCAGTCCCAAGTTGAAACCCCTAGGAGACATGATAAAGTGTAGAAATTGGGTAAGATACCACATCCAATTTTCTGGGTGCGATGTACTCCAATGGACAAGGCCGAGCACAAGTACTTCATGATTTTGACAGAAAACAGACCTCTTGGTCATGGCATCTAATCCAAGGTAAGCCCACAATGCAAATTACATGAATCAGGAGGAAGGTTTTGGTAGTTTTTATGGTATGGGAGACTCAGTAATTGGACAACAAAAAGTGAAGTTAACAGAAACCAAAGCAACAAGGCATGTGACCTGTAACATCATGTTCTGTTAATCACTAAAATGGCCCTAAGGCGGTTACATCTAATGGAATATCATTTAGGAAAAGTTGCAACACATGACCTCAATATGAAATAGCAAGTATGAAAAGAGATCTTGACCCAGCATTAAGATTTGATTTTTACTTATGACTACTTTCATGTCAACTGACCTGTACAAAAATTTTGATCGGTATAGCGATGCCCCACTCAATGCATGCAAAGATAGTATATTTTGTACTACAGATTTTGCAATAGTGGAATTTCTAACTTAAACTTCTCTCAAAAGTAGAACTTATTTGGCAGAAAGTTTTACTTCGAAAGGATGCTACTTTTTATCAAAAATCATGCAACTCAAGACAAAATATATTAAATATCATACCAAAAAAAAGATAAAATAATATTAATAAAATACATCAAACAAGAAATATTATCTGCAAATAAAGTCTTTAAAACAGCAATTTATATTATCCATAAAAGCCAAAATCTACCTTGTCTTATTCCAAGACAAAGCAGCGATTAGCATGAGTCTTATTCAAAGGGTGCGATTGAAGTGAATGAGGGGCAACGTTTGAGTTTTAAAGCAGCGATTATTCCCTTTCAAAAAGACATGTCTCTCTAAAAACTTGGGGATATAAAAGAAATGAGGGAGTAATAGAGAAGATATATACATCGGCAGTAATAAGCAGACTGGAAAGGGAGGGTAAGAAAGAAAATATATATATATATAATCAGATTTTATAAAGGCATCGGGGGGGAATGAAGGAAAAGAACAGCGATCAGCCAGTATCTAGTTATTGAGTATGAATTAATTTATAATTCAGAATGATTGGGGAATACAGTCAGAAATATACGAATATATTCTGAACAAAGGGAATGTTTGTAGAATTGACCAGCAATAAGGAGGTAAGTATTTTATGAATTTAAATAATAAGTTAGATAAATGTTTGTAAATTTGAATAATGGTGTTGATAAATAATCATGGATTTAAATAATAGTGTAGCTAATAATAATTCATATATGATGCTGTTTATTTAATGTTATCTGTTTATTATTGATGACATTGGGAATAATGAATCATGCATGCTTCTAGTTGTCTTATAACATTGCTGATATGTTTTGCTCCATGAACATTATTGTATGCAATTACATATATTTTATATTTGTTATTCTCATCAAACAACCATGGGGAGAGGGTAAAAGAAGAAGAATAGACTCCAGCATCAGCCGAACAGAGGTATGCTCTTCATATAGTATTTTGTAAATATAATACAATCTGTAGATGAGCAGGTTATGTATTTAATTATTGTATATACAGTATGTTTGCAGAGAACTCAATATTTGTTGGTTATGATAATAATAGTCTGTATATCTGTATAATTCTGAGTTATCAATTATTGTTGAATATGAATAATCGATCTGTGTCATTGATTTGTGCTTACATTAGGAACGGATATTCATATTTTTTGACTGTAAACAATTAGCCATGATAGGGGAGATTGAGAGCCTACTGAAGGGGAAACAGCGTGTGGGTCACCCTCTAAGTAGACCACCCATCTGGATGGCAAGGGCCACATGGGCCAAGAGGGGTGTACTGTTCTTGGGCTTAGAGGAAATGACTATCCAGGAGACCCTGCTGTAGCTACACCCTCAACCTCTCAATATGATTGAGCAATGATGTTCTGGTACAGAGGAATGGGGGTAGAACACTAGGCACACCACCCCATATGGATGGCAAGGGCCACATGGGGCCAAGAGGGGCGTACTGCTCTTGGGCCTAGGGTTTCTTGGGCACCCTATCAGACTATCATACTCAAGGAAGAATGAATTAGGAAAATCTAAAGAAGATTCAATATACTTATAAAATGATGTTGTCTTTATTTATAAATGTCTACTAACATATTTTCAGGTCTAAACAGGTAGTTGTATACCTAACCATGTTCTCTTTGATTTTCTTATATGCATTCTGATTAATATTATCTTGTAAATATTCTCTAACTCTGTTTTAGAGGGGCCTACTCACATTATAAACATCCCCAAAACCAAGGTGATCACTTGAAATTGATAAATTAGAGCAGATTTAGGGTTATCCCAAAAAGGGGACATTACAGATTCATAATTCCTTTTATGGTCTTGAGATATAGTATAATAGGGACATGAAAAGTCTCACATACTTCCTAAATGGAAAAACAGAACCCACACAACAAAACCCCTCCAAAATGATTACATGTGCATACAAATCCTACAAAGTTTTCAAGCAGTTTGCTACATTTAGCACACACGGGAGTTAAAGTCACTAAATTGTTAAACTTTTTGCTGCATTTAGCATACATATGCATCAAAGCTTTCAAATTTGTCACAGTTTGAGTTTTTTTTTTTTTAATTTCATCACATATAGCATGAATGTGCATCAAAGCTCTGAAAATTATACCAGTTACAAGATCCTGAAAATGATATATGTTGCAAATATGATTTGTATTAGTTTTTGATGTATCATCATTCCCTGTTCCAAACATTCCATTCTGGTACATCCTTATTCTACCCTTGAAAGTGATACAGACAAATGTTGCTAAGTTTGATAGTACACCTGGTATATGCATTGTAGCAAAACTAGTAGATGGGCCTCCGAAATTTCACAAGATATATGCACAAAGGCACGTATCAATGTTCAAGTATGATGTGAAACTCTTGGATTAAGCATTTAGGAAGGCATAGAGAAATGTAATGTCCCCTTTTGGGGATATACCTGATTTTTGCCCAAAAAATAAGAATTCCAACAATACAATTTATTTACAAAGAGTATTCTATAAATAAATTACACAATTACAATAGAACTTAGAGAAAACCGTAATTAATTAGCATCAAGTATTATGATCATAGATAATCCCTATTGAAAACACAATATCCCAAATACATTTGGGGTCCATTTCATAGCCTATTTCCAACAGCCAACCATATTAGGAATTTGATGGGAAAGCATGATAGGACATCGGGAGCCTGTCCTCCTCAATCAAGCCCAAGGGCACAGAATGAGCCTTCAAATCATTCGGCCCCTTGGCCCCAAGTATTGGCACATCCATCTTGGGGTTGGCATACTTAATGAGAGAACCAGTACTGCTGCATCTCCCTATCAAACATTTCACATTGGTTCCAAACGTGGACGTAATTACATAATTTCTACATATATATTATATATATGGTTGTTCTTAATTTATATTCTAAAATTATTCTTCAATTTGATTTTTGAATTCTTTCAATTGCTTATTGATGTCTTAGTGATTGATATTTGAATGATTGTCTTAATGGTTGATATTTGAATGATTTGAGGCTAGAATGGTTGATGCTTGAATAGTTGATGTTTGAATGATGAATGTTTGTATGTTTGATTGATTAAATGAATTGATAATTTATAATGATGATTTGCTGATTGATTGTATGCTTGATTTGATAATTGATGATTGATTTGATAGATTCATGAGTGATGATTGAATGAGTACTGATTTATGCATTGGTGAGTAATGATTGATAAGTGATCCTTGAATGCTTGGAATGATTTCTCCTTTATACTTTATTGGTGAAAGAGTCACCACTTTTCATAAGAATTGAATTACCACCCTTCATTGCTGTTTCTTTGAGAATAATAAATCATTTTTTCCAAATTGATCTCTCTTGCATGTCCTCAAATGAAACCTTCTCCCCTTTATAACTTCCAATGTAAGGGAGAAGTCACACCTCTTCATCATGTCTACCCTTTGCAAGAGTCACAACCTTTCACAATTACCACCCTTTGAAAGAGTACAACCCTTTGCGGCGACAATTGCAACATTAATGAAGGTAAAAGTTTAAGTGGTTCGAATTAGTCTAATTTGCATTTCACTTTGAAGGACTAAGTCACTAAAGTGAAAGTCTTTTATTTAGCTAAATAAATCTAATAAAGTGTAGATATGCGCTACTGATTTAGATTTATGTTCCATCTTGTCCTTATAAGTGATAAGGATGCTTTTGTAATCAAAGTTGATTTTTGGAAGATTAGATTTTTAGCTGAATTAATATATAGGAGCAAGATAGAAGAATGTAAGGCTTCAAAGGTTTTTGAAGGACTAAGATACTAAACTTGTAACATACCAAAACAACATAGTACATGTTGATTTTCATGCAGTTTTGAATTATATCAATTGTGGAGGTTGCCTTGTAAGTTTTGTGAAGGAATGAAAGATTGATTTGAAGGTATAATTATCTGTGTATGTTTCCACAGTTTTTTAAGTTTTCATTATTTAGCATTAGGACATAATCACCAAGTATTTTGAAAATTCTTCAAGAAATAATATGGAGAATATAAATATAATAAATATATAGGCATGTGAATACATGTGTTATTAGAAAGAAAATGCAACCCACTCAAATCCAGGAATATAGATGAAGATTTCTATTAAATCCCAAAGGGAAGATCGGGGTATAGCCAACACAAAATCTACTATATAGGCACCATCTATTGTGAACATCCCATTAGAACTTGACTCACTAATTTATGGATCAACCATCTCTCCATATCCATGCAATCCCATATCAACTAGAAGAACTACTTGAATGATTGGGGTAGTGGGGTGCACTGTGGACCAGTCCCTTCAATGAGTAGTCTACAAGAGACCATTAGTCAAGAGGTAAGATGAAATTGTTGCAACAATTAATCAACTAGAAAAACTATGATTCCAATTATTTCAATGGTTTCACACATAGATTGCAAACTCGATGAGTCACTAAGTACTCACTAGTTTTTTCAGCCCCCCAAATAATTGCAAGTTTAACTCACCAAAATCAATGTTGGGTTTTTGAAAAAATCGCCGAGTTTTTCAACAAGTACTCACCGAAAAATTGGTGAATCTGATGACTTGACTTGCCACACCAGCAACATGTCAAAAATGCAGAAAACAATGTGGGTTGAACAATCCAAAAACTTTTTTTTTTAGCTTTCTAAGCATTGGTTTTTGCTTTTTAGAAAATTATAAAAAATGGTGCATGCCATGAAAGTCTATGTGGTTTTGAAAATCTTCATTTGGGCCTGGTGGCAGGGGCACCACCCCTCAACCCCACCCTATATTGCGACAAGGAGTGAGCCAGGGGCGCTGCCCCTCAACCTCATTGGAGGCGCTACCTCCAAACACCAATGAGGGCCATTGGCCCTCAACATTGCCCCCAAACACCCACCAAACTCATTTGATACGTTTCCGTAGCTGTATTTTTTCAAAAATTTAAGTTGCTGAGTTTTTGTCTAGTCGGAATTTTTTGGCTTTCTGAGTACTCTCCAAGTCCAAATCTGAGATCTATGGTTTCACAAAGCTTGAAGAGTTCATGTTGCAGTTATGATTGTAACACAAATGTGAAACCCAAACTCAAACTGAAATTTCTTCATTTCTTTTGGCTATCCTATGATTGAACAGAAATAGGAAACCCAGACTCAAACTGAATTTTTCCATTACTCCTCTCCTTTTCCTGTAATTATTAAAATGGTGATTGCTGGGTTGATTATCAACTGCCCTGTATTCACAGGGAATCCAAGGCAAACCTCTGTTATTGACTCTTTCTGAAGAAACTATGAAGTGACAGTGTCCTTTTCCAAACTGGTTGCGTGCAAAGCTTGAGAGATTCAAATAAAGCATGCGATTACACATTAGAACAACTTCTTGTCATATTAATGGAAAATTGCCTCTAGTGAGGCACAGATATGCAATTTCTTTGACAGGTATGCACTGTTTTTAGAGTTGTTCTTGAATCTCAGGCTCACCAGATCATCAATTGACAACAGATAAACAATGACCATGCCATGACCTATCAAACAGTGACTCCATCCAACAACTTGTATGCCCAAAGGAAATAAGATATAATGAAGGTCAAAAATTGGATATGATGAAATGGTTTATACAAAATAAATTATTAAGGCATCCTTTTTATATCCATGAGGATCCAAGAATGATTGCACCTTGACAGGATGAAGGTTTTCCAGATTGTTAGATTGTAAAACAGACCACAGAATTCAGCAAAACAAAACTGATCCAGAATGGATCTGAGAGTAGAAAATCTCATTCATAGATGAAAACACTTCAATACAGAATCAGTGAACGAACCTGTACCAGCAGGATGAATCTGCAACTGCAGAGTTGATCCTGCACTTGCAGTATTGACCCAAATGACACCAAATGGAATGTGAAACAAGCAGCCAGCTCTTCCATTTCCAATTCTGTTTGCGAATCCTTCCATTCAACCAGGGGGATGTCCCAACAGCAGAAGCTATATAGAGGAAAGTATGGTGTAAAATCATCTATTGAATCAAAAAGGAGAAAATTTTAAAAGATTGTATCTCTAAAAAGTAGAAATTTGAAGTGGAAAGGCTTGACAGAGAATGTATACACCTATACTCAACCAGTTGAACAATACACTCTGGTAGAAGAGCAATTGCTCCCTATCAACTAGGTTTTTCATCCCTTAGAGGATTTTCCCGAGGTAAAAATCTTGTGTTTGTGTTGCTTCTTTTCATTTCAGCACTTCATTTATTTGTAAACAGCTATTTCATTCCTACCAATTATCACTGACATTTGGATGTCAATGTAAAACAGCAATTGATTTACTTAATTCCCTAGTTTCTAACTTAATTTGGTGGGAATTACAAATCAATGGGTATTAGTGCCACAGGTTCCTTGAGACTTGTAGAGAAAATTTTGGTACACATAGGAAATAGGTGAACCATTTTTGCAAATGATTCTCAAGGTGTGCAAGTTGCAAAGAGACAACCATGACAAAATCTACAAAGAAGAAGCTTACAGAACTCCAATAAAGCCATGAGTTAATATTGGGATAAAATATAACTCTTTGGGAGAAAGTGTACCACTTGAGGGAAAGAATTGAAGAGATACAAGAAAAGGAGGACCAATCTGAATTTTTTCATTGGAATCCTTGAGCAATTGCAACAAGAATTGATAGCAAATGAGAAGTACTAGCAATGCTCCAAGAAGAGAAAGAGGGATCTACAGAGAAGAGTGGGCCATCCCCTTCTCTAGATGAACAAACAAATGAGGTATGCAACAATGGCACCCATGTTTTCTTCAATGGATTTAAGATCAATAATTATATTAAGAAGCTTGAAAAGCATACCAAGGGTATAGGCTCCAAGCCATTCGAGAAGATGGGATATGATGGAAGAGGAGACTTGGTAAAGATGGCCAAGAAATACTTCATCCTGGTCCTAGTATGATCCAAAAGGATCTGAAATTTTCATAAAAATACAAAACAGTATTTAGATGATTAGTGATATGAGATATCCACAATTCATCTTGAATGTATTTTTGTTGCTTGTAGATGCACGGACAAATGTTTGATAGTGCTGAAGAACTGTATCAAACACATACTGTACCATGGATTCATTAGAGTCTGGACATTACTGCAAGTGCATGGGCATCCAAGACCGACTGTGGATGTGATAGTATCCACAACCCATACAAACATTCAAAATCATAAGTTGAACTGTACAAACTTATTTTCAACATCCAATGACTACTGATCTTCGCCCAGGACCTTGGAAAACTCAACTATGCATTGGAAAATCTATAAATAAGGCTTGTATATGAGCAATAAAATCATCGACATTTGGAGGATTGAAAATCATTGTATGTTTTTGTTCATTGTAGAAGAAATAACAGAAGTATAAGGCAAAATTGCCCACTTGCTATATATCTTCTTTGCCATTAATAAAGGAGAATAATCAAGGCAAATTGTCACTACCAAGGGAACTAGTTTTCCCTCCATGTTGGAGGTTTTCTAGGATAAGTATGTGTGTTGTGCGTTTCCTTGAGAATTGGTCTTTTTGCACAGCAAACTTTCTCTAAATAACCTCCACTTTCATTTACAAGCAAGTAGGAGATAGTTAGATTCTAGTTATTTTTTTAATTGCATAAATTAGGAGTTTATAGATCAATTTTGGTATCAAAGCAGTTTAATTTTTGTGGATTTGTGGAAGTCTTTTGCGTGACATTACAAGAGCTCAAAGTGCAGCCATGGAGTAAGTGAATGCACACGTGACAGCACTAGAAGGCCACATGAAAGGCATCATGGAAAAGCAAGAATGGTAAAGACAATAAAAAAAACATGTGGGTAGGCAACAAGATAAAATTGAAGAAGAACAAACTTCCATCAATGGGTTGGTTAAAGCTATGGCTAAATAATTTGGTATTATTGAAGATAAAATAAAGGAAGAAGATTTTCTAAATGAACCTAATATAGAAGCAGAGAGTGTGAGTTCATTCAAGATTGAAACAAAAGTAGAAATTAAGCCCTTCAATGGACAAATTAATGAGAAAATATTAGATGCATGGATTAAGCAAGTGGAAGTCTTTTTTAGTGAGCGTAAAATAAATGGAGCTCAAAGAATTAATTTTACATGCCTTAAAATGATTGATCATACTCTTGTATGAAGGGAAGCATATGTTACAAATTGTGAAAAAGAAAAAAACCAATAGTTGATAAATGGAAGAATCTGTAGAATTAATAAGGAGAAATTCCTATACCACAGGATATAAAGTTGATCAAAAAACAAAATGGATGTAGTACAAACAACAAGGTGTGCAGGATTACACCATGGAATTCCAACAACAAGCTATCATGAAACTTAATGAGGAGGACATGATGACAAAATATCTCAGCAGATTCAATATTCATAATCAAAGGAGGGTGGTCACCACTAATATGAAGGACTTGCACAAAGCATGTGTCCAAGCATACCATGTAGAGAGAAGAAGAGGCATGAGGGTGAGTCTTCTAATTTTAAGGGAAATTATCAGAAAATTTGGAAAACAAAAAAAGCTAATACAGTAGTGCAAAAGAATATGATTAGGAAAAGGATGATAAACAAGACACAAAAATCATTGTCATCATTGCAATTTAGATGAGCATGTAAATTCAAAATGTTGGAAGTTCATCCTAAACTACACCCTAAGAATAAAAATAAAAGAAAATAAAATAATAAAAAGAAATCTATGCTAACTACTCATGAAGGCGAAATTGAAATAGAGGATAATTCAGATATTGATGACAAACTGGATGCATGGCCACTAAATAAAATGAATTGGGGGTATGAACAAACATTTTGTTTTGAAGTTGCAAGTTAAAAAGAACAAAATTAATGTTTTGGTAGATCTAGGATCACAACACAATCTTATTTCGAAAAAATTGGTTAGAAGGCTTGGGCTGAAAACAAAGGAACATCCACATTCATACCCATTGGGATAGGTTAAAAGAGGTATAAAGATACAAGTGAATAAAAGATGCAAGGTAAAATTTGGGAAAAATGCACAATACATAGAGATGAGATAGAGGCTGATACCATCCTCCTTGATGGTTTTGATATTGTTCTTGATAGTTTATATCTATATGTCAAAGATGCCATATTCATGAGAAGGGCTAATAAGTACAAGTGGGTTAAGAGTGGGCTCAAATATATAATCAAAGGACACTAGAGCAAGGCTAAAGTAGCTATGGGTGTTAATCAAGCAATCAAATTAATTCAGGCAACTAAATGGATTTGTTTGTTTTTGCTTAAAGATAAGAATGAAGATGGGATTGGCATTTCTACCATGACTAACTCACAATTAAAAGGCTTGGTTGAAGTCTTGTCATCTTTCCAAGAAGTGTTCACAAACCTGAAAGGGTTGCCACCAAGAAAAGAGGTTAAGCACAAGATTCAACTTTTATCGAAATCTTCTCTACCAAACATCAACTTGTATTAGAAGTTCTTACTTGAGAACATTGTGGTCAAGAGACAACTATAGAAGTTATTGGAGCAAGGATTCATTCACCCTAGCACCTCGCCATGTGGTTCACCCATAGTAATGGTGACAAAGAAAGATGGTTCTTGGAGAATATGCCTAAAGATGGTTCTTGGAGAATGTGGATATATTATCAAGCTCTTAATAAAATTACTATTAAGAATAGATATCCTCTCCAAAGGATAGAGGATTTGTTAGATCAACTTAGACATGCTAAGAATTTTACTAAGTTAGATCTTAGGTCTAGTTACCATCAAGTGCAAAAGAAAGAAGCAAATCCTTGGAAGACTACTTTCAAAACTAAGCAAGGACTTTGTGAATGGTTAGTACTTCCTTTTGGTTTGAGTGATGCACTTCTTACTTGTTGATGTGTTTTTTGTGACCGCACCAAACAGCAAAATAAAGTTACCAACAGCTACTCTATTCTCTCTTGATCAAAGTATTCAGCATGCTAAGATTGTGAGAGAGTTCATGCTTTCAACTCCAAGGTTCCTTCTATGCAATGGATAGCCTCAGTTGGTTCGTTGTGATTTTGCTAGTATCACGAGGGGACTTACACAATTGTTCAGAAGTCAACAGCAAACAGCGGATTAAAGGGAAAGGGGATTTTCGTAGTTCAAATGATTTATCAGGTACGTGCAAGATTCCTAATACTAACCAGAAATTGTAATGAATTTAAATGAGTGCAAGGTTTAGAAAGTCTAAATTCTATCCTAAGTGTGGGATACCGAGCTCAACTTCAACAAACTTCAACCAAACTTTGCTTTGCCTCGCTTTGGACAGCCTCCACAAAGTCGGCGCAATCTTCAAGGGAGTAACGACAAGTGTTCAAATCACAACTCAACATAAAGACACCATCACAACGATGCATGACAACATGTGAATCGTAATTGAAGTTAGGCTCGAATGGTTCCAGTTGACCACACAAGGCAAACCTATCATCAATAAGCTTGCTAGTGGTATGGATTTAGACAAAGCTGCTTAGATTAGACACCGCATTCCATTATTATCATCTACTTGCATGAAACAAAACCTATTTACTTTACTTTAAAATGCTACTTGAAGTAGAAGGATGAAGAAACCTCGCTACCTACTCACAACAAAAGACGAGATCATCAACAATGAAAACTCTTTTTATTGAGAGAGTGTTCACAACAATTTCTTACAAAGTTTTCAAAGTAAAAACTTTCCTTCTTCTCCAAACTATCAATCTATCAACTATGCTAACTCAAAGCTATCTCTCTAGGCTCTAGTCTCTAATCTCTGATGATCTGATCTAATAATGTACAAATGAAGGGGGGATGCCCCTTTTATAGCTGGCCAAGTCCAATGGATGGCTCAGATTACAATCAAATGAATGGCGCAGATCGTGCCATCTCAACCCTAAACCTAAAAACTGTCAGAATGAGGAGTGGTACAATAAATGAGCCAAAAGATTCTCACTCACTCCCAAAATAGCAAAGGCAATTAATGCCCATCATCATCTTCCAGAAGAGCGTTTCCTTTCTCCTTCTCTTTGACTACAAAGTCAACGAATTTGGCCAGCACAGCATCAATCTCCTGAACAGAAATGGGTGGGATATGATCAAGCTAAAACTCCAGTACTGTTACCATCTGCCCATGCCGAGTGCAAGATCTCCTACAAGCGGTCAAGGCATCTGAGTACCCTGAATCAAGCTGAAAAAGGTTGACATGTTTTCAAAATCATCTTGAACAAATGACACCACCCTTGAAAAGAAAGTTCCCAATCTATTCTCCAAACCATCCACAACTACCTCCTCAAAAGTCAGCCTGCTAGCAAAGATGGCCTCAAGGCTGTTCAAAACTCCGTCAAGTATATTCGCCATAGCCTTTCTAACTCTAGCCGAATCTGTCTGTGCTGCATCAAAGAAACTACGACCTGTGACCACTGAAGAATACCAGCTGCTGAAGTCATATCTGTCACCCTCCTGTATCACACCTCCCTCAACCAAAGTCCGCAAGGGAGTATGCATCAAAGCCTCCAAACGAAGGACAACCTTGGTCTGATAGATATGAGCATCGCCCCAAGCTTGATCAACTGCATCCATCCGTGCCATAATGCCGGAAG
Source organism: Sequoia sempervirens (assembly GCA_007258455.2). Lineage (NCBI taxonomy): Eukaryota > Viridiplantae > Streptophyta > Pinopsida > Cupressales > Cupressaceae > Sequoia > Sequoia sempervirens. The sequence goes on from VDFB02256859.1 coordinate 22,038, forward strand.
CCTGCTGATAGGAATGAGCAAGGTCTTCCATAAACTTTTTTGTCTCAGCACGAATGCTAGCAACCCATTTATCCACCTCTTGTGCCATCCTCCTCAAGTCCTCCAAGCCATTGACTGATTCTCTGGGGAACTCAGCTGGGAGCTCAATTGTCGGATTCTCTTGCCCACAAGGACAGGACAAGTGTTGTACATAACCAATCAATATCTTGTGTTCCTTCTTCAATCTTTTATATTGGCCCTCAGTCTGAAGCAGCCTGTCCTTGAGTGCCTGATAGGAGTTATCACATTCTTCAATGATCTGCGCTCCAGTGGGGCAACCCAACTCCATGGTGGTGATCACATAATTCTCTGGAACAGCCTCATCTCGATCACACTCAATTCTTGGTACAGCCATGTGAAGGGTGCGAGAGCCATCTTCATCTATTGAAATCTTTGAAAACTCTCTAGCCTTTTTCTTTGTTGGAGGCGCACTAATCCTACTCAGGAATTCCTCCATCTCAACTGCTAGATCAGTTTCTTCAACGGGGCTCCTCCTCATCCTGTCTCTGAGCCAATCTGGTACTACCTGCTGCAAGTCTGAAATAATAAATGGCTGTTCATTCCTTGCTTCTTCTTCACGAACCCCTTCTCTAACTTCATCCTGACGAGGCTCATCAACTTTTGCAGGTTGAGTATCTCCTGAACCTTGGGCCTCCTACCCTATAGCAGTGTCATCCTCTAATGCCGCCTCAATCTCACACTGGAAGCGAGTATCCGTGGCCATTTCTTCTTCTATTTCCTGTTGGTTTTCTTTTCTAGGTACATTGATGCTCTGGCCAACTGACTCTCTACGAGGTGGCTGATTTGTCTCTTGTAATTCTTGTTCTTCATTCATCCTCGTTCTCTGCTCTCTGCTCTACAAATAGCGAAACCTCCTGTACACTCGGAGAATGAGCCCTCAATGGCGTTTGTGATGCCTCCTCAACCCTTTGAGGCTCTGGTTGGACTGGCTCTTTCCTTCGTGACTCTAGAGCTTGAGCAACCTGCTTCTTCTTTGTAACAGTTGGTGGCCTATGATCTCCTATCAAGTTGTAGGTAAGAGGAATTGATCTGTCCTTAAGCCTGCTCACGTGCCTCTCCACCCAACCTCTCGTGAATGTCAGGACTGGTATGCAAAGTGTATCCAAATCCGTAATCTCTGGCTCCAACCAATTTGGAAGTGGGAGTGGTGTATCCCTCACTGTCTCATAATCTGGGTGAAGAACGTTCATATCTTCGTCTGCCTGGTCCGGCACTAGAACAATCTCGCACTCCCTAATCATACCCAAAGGTATCCTTGAAAACATCCTTCTTCTCACCTCAGCCTCATCCAACGCACTAGCCCAAAAGTCTTCAATATTTGCCTTATGTCTGAACTCCTCCGACAGTATCCATCTGATATTTCTGTGAGGATCATAATACTGTCTGCTAGTGTGGTAAGAGAGGTGGAAAAACTAAAGCTCATTTTCAGCTTCCTTGGCTGCCTGCAGTGAAGGACAAACTTCATCTAAATTTCCCATGATGATCGGGAAGTCAAGTCCTCCTTTCTTCTTTTTCTTCTGAATCTTATCGTAGGCAATGAGTTGCCTAGATATTTCTAACATCAAAATCTTGTTTGTAGGGTATCTGGGAAACCTGTAAGGATATGAAGAGAACCTTTGCAGCCTGATGTAAGTGAATTTTGGAAATTGGATAAACCAACATTCATACCTCTCTATCAACTCTTGAGCCTCCTTTAATATTCTGTGATGAGTTCTTTGCTGAAGTGACCTCGTTATGTGCATAGTGAAGGCGTCATTGACTCTCTTGTAGTGAGATGTGCTCGTCAAGTGTAGCTGCGGACAGGCCTCATGAATCTTGAACTGCTGAGAGCCACACCCAATCGGCTCCTTGTATGATATCCCTCTGTATTTTGTCATCCAGGCCAACATGTAAATAATATATGAGCCCATATAGAATGTTTTCATTCTCCTCAAACTTCTAAGTTGTTCATGCAAATTATCACTAATCATCATCGCCCAATCAATATGCTCCTTGCCTTCCAGCACAAGATTGATGTAATAGAACATCCAAGGCTCAAAGATGAACGCCTAAGGACATCCTCCAACTCTATTGAGCATCATGATTAAGTCACAATATTCCTGCTTCAAATCATCTGAGATTATCTATTTTGGCAGCTTTGTGCGAGTTGGCTTGGGCTTGTTCATCCAATGGGAGTTTATCATGTCAACACATCTTTCAAATCTAGAAGCGTACATCCACTCAACTCGTTCTCTTGTCTTGTAAATCATCTTCTCATGTGTGGGAATTCCAAATGCCTCCCCAATGGCCCCTGGCGTGAGGTTGGCGAACAGCTTGCCATCTGGTGAAGTGATAGTCCTTCGCTCTGAGTTGTAACAATTAGCACACTCCATGATCAACTCCGGACACTGGATTGCTGGTAGAAAACCAACAGCTGCATAAAGCCCACTTCTGACAATGTTGTGCGAAGTGACCGATGGATGATGGCCTCCCATTCCCATCATTCGCCTTCTAAAGTCTCCAAATTGAAAGAGCCCAAATTTGTGTCACTTAACTTGCCCAGCTTTGAAGAGAACTTTGACTCTGGTAGGAACGACTTGCTCAGCTTCTTGATCACAGCTTGTTTGGACGCATTTGCCTTGCTGGATTCAACATTGTTCTCCCTACCAGCCGCTCTTATTTCAGCAATCCTGCAAAAACAAAAGATAGTCATTAGAAACAAGACTTAGAAAAATAAAATCACTTCGAGACTGCCAGTAGATAGAGCGAAGTGAGAAGCTTCAGCGTTGAAGTCCAACTTCAAAGCTCAACAATTTCAGCCAAAGTCAATTTCCTCTCAACACTTAGAAAATTTTCTCTATAGCAGCACAACTTTCGGCACTTAAAGGAGTTTCGGCCCAAGCTCACTTCAGCAACAATTTCTCTTCGCACTGCAATCTTCCTCACTCTAGAGCATCAAAGTCGACCTTGCTAGCTGATGGAGAAAATAACAAAACTTCATAGCCCATATAGCCAAGTCGAATTCTAGAAGAAGCTAATTTTAGCTGAGTTATTAAATTTCCACTCCTCCACTGCAAGAATTTGAATTTCCCTCATCTGGTAATTGCAACACTTGTCATCTGATGTTTGGAATATTTGACCTTCTAGAACTTCAAAATTTCCTCTTCACTGGTCTAGGCGTACTTCATTCCATTAGTACTTTGAAATCACTTGCTTTGAAAATATTAAATTTAATGGCCCCCTTTTCATTTCACTGGTTGAGGCGTTCACTCTGATATTTCATCCAACTCTGGCTCGAGAAAATTGTTTTCATCAGGAATTTGGTCAAAAATCATCTACCCAACTTCAATTCACCAACCAAGGAACTTTATTTTCACAAACATGTCTTTCTTTGCCTTAGAATAAATTTTATTTTATTTTACTTAGGAAGTTTCATTAATCAGGTGCCTAGGTAAAATCTCCATCTTAAAATCTTCGGCGAGGCATGAAAAGTTTCAAAATCAACTCCTTGTCGAAGATATCCAGTACCCAGAAGAAAATTCCCCTCAAAAATGCAAAATTCACGTGTATCACTACGAAGGGGTACATTTAATTTTTTTGAATTTTATACCTTAGAAAAAATATTTCTCACCAACGTTTATTCTTGCTCATCCTCTCTGGGCACATTTCTTCTTCTACTTTGCCTTAGAAAATTTTATCTAACTTCATGAAGTTGGGCGCATTCTTGGGGTGGTCAAGGAATTTCACATGCCTTAGAATATTTTCTCCTCACTCCTCCAAATTGGGCGCATTTTCAAGGGTCTACAGGAATTTTTTATACTTAAAAACTTTTCTCCATCTCCCTTCTCAAGGTGGGTGCATATAGTGGGGTCTAGAGGAATTTCTCCTTAAGAACATTTTGATGCTTCTATCACCTTCAGCAAGTTGGGCGCATATAACTAGGGGAGGAGGAATTCTCAATACTTAGAAAAAATTTCCTTGGCCTCTTCCAAACAGGGCGCATTTGGGGGGGGCCTACTTCCATTTTGTGCCTTAGAAATTTTTCTTTCTTCTTCATGTCGTGTTGGGCACATTTGACTAGTGGTGAAGGAACTTTTCCAGGCCTTAACATGTTTTTATCTTCTTCCAAGTAGACTTGAGCGCATTTTGGGGGGTGGGAAGGAATTTCCCACGCCTTAAACAAATTTCTCCATCAACTTGCAAGTTGGGCACATTTGGCTAGGTGAGCCTCCACTTTTCAACACTTAACATTTTCCTAGTCAACCCTTCACCTTGGGCGCATTTGACAGGGGGGTGAAGGAATTTTTCATGCCTTAGAATAAAATCCAGGCCCCATCTCCAACATGGGCGCATTTAGCTAGGTGAGGAGGAATTCTCACACTTAGAAATTTTTTAAACATCCTCCATGGCAAGGTGGGCGCATTTGAGGGGTCAAGCAGGAACTTTTCACACTTAGAAATTTTCTCCAAACTCCAACTTCCTGAGGGCGCATTTGAGGGGGTCAACAGGAATTCCAACGCCCTAGCCAATTCTTCCTCTAGCCTTGTCAAGACAGGGCGCATTTGGGGGGGGTAGGAGGAATTTCTCTTGCCGTAGCCATTTTTCCAGCTTGCTCGCCTTTGTTTACTATTTTTAGTAAGCCCCTTGGTTTTCATACTTTTGTAATTTGAATTGACTTAACATTTGTGCCACAGGATCCTCATGGTTTAATTGACCTGTTCACACTGCCACCTTGCGTTGACCCACTATTTATACCCTGTTTCTGGAGGTGACCTGCTATTTATAGTAACTGGTTGATTTCAGGACTTCCACAACTCTACTCGACATGAAATTTGCTCCATGGGGTCCTCGTGGGTCAACTGACCCGTTCACACTGGTGGTTTGTGTTGAACTGCTATTTATAGCCTGTTTCATAAGTGACTTACTATAAATAGTAAGTGCTCAAATGCCTTCAAATTTTACCAGTGGATTCGTTGAGAGAAGCCGATCACGGCGAGATACATCAGTTTTCGGAGATTCTGGTGTTTAACCCTTCATTTTGGGTCCCGAAGTTGGAAACCCTAATTTGACTTGCATGTTGCTCAAAAGATCTCCATTTGACCCCATTTTTGTTGCATGTCGCTCTGTTCGTGATGCTAAAGTGCTGGGCAGCTGTCGGGGTGATCCTGCTAAAAATAGTAAGTGTCTGAAAAAGTGACCAACTTTGCTTGCATGTTACCCTGTTGCGTAGCTCTTGAAAAACCCATGAGGAATATGCTAACATGCACTGAAAAATCTTTCATGCAAACCCTAAAATTTGCTCTCGAAGGCAACTCTGCAAAAAGGTCCTGATCCTGGTTTGCATGTTACATCACTGCGAAGCTCCTAAAAAACCCACAAAGAATATCCAGACGTGTTGAAGACTCCAACATGCAAACCCTAAAAATAGCCTCCAAAGTCAAGACTGTTGAAAGTTATCATCTCATCTTGCATGTTATATCATCGCGAAGGTCTCGAAAAACCCAAAAATATTCTCCAAACATGCACCGAAAAACTTCGCATGCAAACCCTGAAATTAGCTTCTCAAAGGCAGCATTGCTAAAAATAGCAAGGTGTCAGATTCAACTCAAAATTTGATGGCAGATAGCTCGGGGTGTTCAGAATGCAGTGTATCGGTCAGAATTTCAACTATGCTGAGAAAATGCCCTAAATCAAGTATTTACTAAAAATAGTAAGTTGTCGAAACTCGGTGAAAATTCAGTGGAAACTTGTTTGAAGCCCCCCCTGACAACAATGTTAGTCTCAGATTTCAATAGCCAAACTCAATTTGACCTCAAACTTGCCCGAAAAAAGCAAACCCTAATTCTACAGACTTAGCCAAAATTTCAACTCAGATGGGCACATCCCTAGAAAGACAAACAAAAATGAGAGAGACAGCAGGAAAACCAAAGCCAAAAAATGGGAACCAAGCAAAAATTAGGGGGTCCCCATTTTGAATGGGGCGATGTGTGAAAAGGTCACAACATTACTTTCATGAGATTGATTGTAACAACCCCGATGTTCTTCACAATAAAATTTCCAATGTTTTCACCTTAAGTGAATAAATCATGACGCCAAGACATAGCAAAAACAAAAAAATCTTCCAATAATGTAAATTACATGCTTAATTGAAATAACACAATTCCAATTTGTCATTGCAATCCAAAGTAATTATACAAATCTTCCAAAATCATAGATATCATATTGAACAAAGATGTCATACAATATTCAATAGAGATTCCATTCTAATATGATAATTTCACCAATTACAATATTCCAAGAATGTACACAATTACAAACACAGCTCCACCGAGCTTCGGAGCATAAGATATAGATGGTCTAGCAATCCACCTTTCAAAACCTTGGTCTTTTGTCGCCTGCTAAGGAGGAGAAGCATCACTCAAGCGCTTTTCCGCCAACCGCAGACTCATATGTGGTCCCCCGCACATCTATCAATGATAGATAGCCCTTCCCTTCGACAAAGGTATTGGTTGGGTAATCCCGTACGACATACCACTCTGAGCTTAGTGTTGTGTCCTACATGACTAGGATTTATAACCTACGCTATGTAGCCCTCGTGCATTTAAATGGACATGGTGAACTGACAGTAGAGTCTCGGCATTCACACTATCTATAGTGAAGTCTTCAAACAATCACACTACTTTGGCCAAAGTGTTCTCACTCAGTACTTCGAGTGATGGTCTACCATTCACTTACACTATAGCAAGCTCGTTTTGACTTAAGGCCATTATATCTATGCTTAGGCAATCCCTCTCCACGAGCAAGCTACTCCCCAAGATAATCTCTCTTTAACATCCTCAAGAAACACAACTCATAAAGCAAAGTACTAGTTCCCTCCCTTCACTGGACAACATTCCCAGGAGTAACCTACTAGTTCCCTCCCTACACTGGATAACAACCCTAGGAGTAACCTACTAGCCATCTAACATAAATAAATATCTAGCTATAAGTGTTCCTTAAGCTTGTCTATGTTTGTTCATATCTAGCATAATAACAATACCTATGACAAACAATCTCTCTTACCCATGTCTAATCATAACTTGTATAATTATAATACCTATGACAAACATCCCTCCTATCATGAAGTAAAGACATGCACAATGCATGGCATCAATCGAAGAATTGTCCTAACAATAGAGGACTCCATTCGAGAGTATCACCTCTTTGATTAAAAGGGGTTAAAAGTTATGTATAAGCCTTATGCATCCCATGTTTATTCATATCTAGTAGGTAATACTTGTGATAAACATAATCCTCCTATTATAGAGTATTAACAAGCAATTCACAAAAGAGTAAACATCTTCTACTTTTCTTTCAAAGCAAGCATTACTTTTCCCTAATTGCAAGTAACCATAATAAACTAGTTTAAATAGTCAAGAAGCAAATCATTCAACTCTAATACCAACAAGGAAAGAATATCCTCATGCCTATGATAAGCTTTTGAATCGACTAACTGTAAACACAGCACTTTCTGAACAGCAACTAGCCTGGAATCGATCCTCCAACAAGGTTCAACAACCATTATCTCACAAGTTGACAAATACTTCTCTCAAATAGTAATAACTCTCTATCTAATGCACAAAGCTCTCACACATTGAATTTGGCAGATTATTGCAAATAGAAATGGAATGCAGAAACTTGCTCAAGAATGCGTTAGAAGAAGAATAATGATGCGTCCAAACAAATGAACTCATGCTGCTAGTTATACAGCAAGTAGGAGATCAAACACCCTAAAGATTAGGCATGTGGGTGACAGCAGATTGCATGCACAGCAACACATGATTCACAGAGAAAAGGTGGCGAACATGTAAGCATAGACTCAGCTCAAACAGCTATAGATCAACTAGGTTAAATGACAACAATCAAAGACTAATTCAAATCTCCATATGATGGAATTCGACTGGCAACTCAAAGCAGACTTCTACAGTTTAAAGGGTTCAAAGGTGGCACCAAGCATTACAATGCTTTCACAAAGGTGGTGCGGTTTCCTCCTTCGCAGAAACAGTCAATAACAAAAGTGTGCCATCAAACTAAAGTACTGACTAAGTCATGCTGAGTATCAATTCACTCATTAAATCGGTTTAGACAAAGTCATCGATATGTTTCCATATATTTACAGCGGTTTGGTTGATGCAACATATCGTGGTAATTCTATTGACCAAGTCCATGGTTCAATAAGGCGTCAACTTATTCTCATTATCGACTTTAATGGTTGCAAAGTTTGCAGATTCAAACTCTCATTTCGATTGACAGCAAGAGCATAAAATGCGGCTCAAGAAATAAGTCGTAACCATCTCAAAGTTTGGCCACTAAGTTGTGAAGATAAATCCACTTCAAAGACATATGTATAAGCATTATAATCGGTTGATAAACATTGTTTTAGATAGTCAATCTCAAAGCAAGTTCATATATCACATTCAAATCTGCCTTTTTATTCATTTCAACATTGGTCAAGGTTAAATAATAACATTGCTTTCTATTTTCAAACAAACATAAGCATTCCATTATCAAGAGATGCTTTTAGCGCCATGATTGTATTCATGCGCTCAAGCATAGTCAAAGCGTTTAGGAAAGTATTTCAAGTGCTTCATATATATAATATAGCATCATTTATAATATAAATAAATACTCTTCTACCTCTCATATTCCATGCATGGCTTTTAAGTCATATTCTTCTATATGGCTGCGCCATGACTCACATTCTATATATTTTCAAATATATACAGCAACCATTTAGTAATATATATATATATATATATATATATATATATATCTATAAGCATTAACGCTTACATGTATTTATATATATATATACACAAAAGGGCTATAATAAGATTGACATATATATATCTTTACTATATACGCAAGATAATAATATGATATATAACATCGATTATATATATATATACTTCTCCATGCTCATGTATACATACGTATACATGTATTTATGTATATATCGTATATATATATACGTTCAATCGTACCATCAAGCACATATACATGTATTCTTACATACACTTATTCACATATACGTACATATACATATCTAAGCATATTCTCTCAAATGTCAATCAAGTAAGAATACATTTAACATATAGACGAATACAAACAAGTCAGTAGTCGTATGATAATAATATATATTATATCTATATATATATATATATATATATATATATATATATATATGTATACACACCCCTCTGTTAAGCATTTTACGCTTACGTGTGTATTTATATATATACAAATATATATTTATATTATCCATCATCACGACAGTCAAATGATCTATTCAATATTCGAATGATCATGACCTATGCGACTATGGCGTCATATTACTCGCTTATAAACATATATGCATATCTATACATATGTCGTCGTACTCGTATGGACATCCCATTATATCCATCGTACGCGTATGCCGTCATATGCATATATATGCATGTATGCATATATCCCAATACACAATCAACCACACAAACAAGCACAGTAGCATGAGGAAGGACTCGCAAGCTCAAACAAATAAACATCAACCAAGCATGCCTTTAGTAGTAAACAAGACCCTTACTAATGCAGACACATTACGCCAAGGATGACTTACTTACCTATTTCCCACATGATAACCCGACTCAATTATTCTACTGTGGTGTGTGTATAAGCTCAAATAGGTTACGTTGCTGGTTACCCGACCAAGACCCTCTCCTGAGTGATACCTCCCCTCCGCCTCGAGGAATGAACATGTACCTACATCCACATTCTCAAAATATGTCCAAGGTGGTCAACTATTCAACAAAATATGCATTACACATAATACATCTCCATAGTTAGAATATCAACCCAATATTCATCCAATCACATAAATGCATTCCTTCATATAATATTAAATGAGATGACATTCATTCATAAAGCAGTGATAATAAAGTACACACACAATTTATTCATCCACTATATTCACATTTTACCGTACGTAGTAATAGTAAATAGTAATTACACAATTGGGGTGTAACATTGATGAATGATGGTATAGCTTTTTGATAGTTTATCTAGATGATATTCTAATATTTAGTGCTACATGGGAGAAACATTGAATCTGCATTAAGAAATTCTTGCAAAGGTTAAGAGAAAAACAACTACTGTGCAATCTATAAAAATGTGAAGTTGGCAAAGAATAATTACTATATTTAGGTTGTAAAAGGAGAAGAATTAAGAATAGACCCATCAAAAGTTGAAGGAATTGTAAATTGACCTACACCATTGAGTACTACAAAAACTAGGAGTTTTGTAGGAGCTGCAGGAGCTGCACAATTTAAGAGAGTTTATTCCTTCTTTTCCCTGCATACTGCTGGTGCCTGGTACCCCTACAAAATTTTGCCTATAGTCAATTCTTTCTTGCCATGTTGTCAATATTAACTAAATTTCCCCCTTGTCAAGTTGCAAAATTGTCCTCTCAATCTAACAAGTATTGCAGGTTGTTTGAGATTGAGTCATCCAAATCGAAAGATGAGAATGTTTCCTAATTAGTGACGGCTTTAGAAGAAGGATGAAGAGATAAAAATCACTAAGTGGGGTCCATGATTGTCAAGGTCCCAGGGTGCAATTATTTAATTATTACCAACACAAGGCAACGAGATTACTAACACAAGGTAGCAAATGATAAGGACAAAGGAGCATAACAAAGTGTCCCTGAAGGAAGATGGGATTAACCTTTCTGCTAGGCCAAGTGTGACCAGAGGTGAAGAAGGCGAAATCTTGGAGGAAGAGGTTGCTAAAGTTAAAGATGAGACGGTTGATATGGACTCAGTGGGTCTAACCCAGGAGAAAACATTGGAGGAGTTCTAGTTAACCTCAAAGAAAAAAGGGAAACAGGGGAAAGCGGATGTGGGTGGCGACTCTAAACCGAGAAGGCCCAACCAGCTTCAGACCAGGCAAAGGGAGACAGCGAAAGAGATAGCCATTGGTAAGTAGACGACATTGGAAGTGTCCTCAAAGAAGGGTCAAAAATGAAGGTCTCATCCTAAGATGTGCGAGGGTTGAATAGCTCTCATAAACAGCTTGCGCTGAAAAACTATGTTTTAGAACATAAGATTGACGTTTTACTATTACAGGAAACTAAAATGAAGAAAGCTAATTTTGATAATATTGCTAAGTATATATGCTCGGGTGCCCTTTTCTCTTGTAGTGATGCTGAGGGTGCGTCTGGTGGGCTTGTTGTGTTATGGAACCCTAATAGGATCAATGGGTCTGAAATCTTTCACTACCGGAGTGAAGTGGGAGTCTTGTTTTCTTATCCGGGTGGCTCTTGGTTGCTTATTAATGTCTATGCCCCTAACCAGAGGAGTGCAAGGAATGCCCTATGGCAGGAACTCACTGATTGGATAAATAATAATAAGGGGTCTCGTTGGTTAGTGGTTGGGGACTTCAACTCTCCCTTATATCCTTCGGAGAAAAGTGGTGGTCTAGTTGATTATTCTAACAGCATGGCTAATCTGGCGAATTTTCTTAGTGTTACTGGCCTAGTTGACATTGACTTGTCGGTTCAATCCTTTACTTGGACCAATTGACACCTTGGGGATGGTTTGATTCAAGTCAGACTGGATAGATTTCTTTGTTCCCACAACTGGACAGCCCTGCTCGGTGCTAATCTTCTTGCCCTACCCAGGACTATTTTTTACCATAACCCTCTGCTACTGGCCATGAATGATTGATCTATTGTCGGACCTTTCCCATTCTAGTTTGAGATAACGTGGAACTCCCATCCTGATTTTAGGAATAAAATTGTTGAATGGTGGAACATTCCTGTGCGCGGCTCACCCATGTTTAGGATCTTTTATAAACTTAAACATATCAAATGTATGGTGAAAGGTTGGAATAAAAGAGTTTTTGGGGATGTCTTTCAGAAGAAAAAAAGAGCCCTTGGGGATAAGTTGAAGACCATCCAAAAAAAGATAGAAGAAGGGGATGTCAGCCTGCCAACTTGCAATCAGGAAAGAGAGAATCGCAAGGAGTGGGAACAAATTTTAAGGAGGAAATTTTTTGGAAACAGAAATCTAGAGTTCAATGGCTGCAAGGGAACAGAAATACCTCCTTTTTTCCTGTTTCTGCTCTAAAACACAAGAAAAGGAATCAGATAACTAAGCTGCAAAATGAGCAGGGGGTTGTGGTCGTTTCACCTCCCTAGATTGGTCTTTTGGCGGCGGATTATTTCCAAAGGGCTTATTTAGCTCCCGCTAAGGCTCCCAATCCGGCTATGGACAATCTGCTGCTGGATCTTTTCCCAGCCACCATTACCCAGGATGATAACCTTAGCATCCTTTGTGTTGTCACTCCTGAGGAAGTCCATATGGCAACTTTCAGTATGGGTGCCTATAAGGCGCCTGACCCGGATGGTTTCCCCCCGGCCTTCTTTCAGATATTCTAGGATATTGTTGCTGAGGACCTGTTGTGACCTATTTCACACATCGCCCCATTGCAAATGGGGACCCTCATTGGTTTGCTCTTAGGGTTTAGCTTTGAGTGGCAATTTCATAGTCTCTGGTGTCTTGAAAATTTCGTGTCAAAGTCAGGAGTCATCACCCGAGCCAAGTTGAGAATTTGGGCCTGAAACTGAACGTAAACGTCATAGAAGTGCTTAGAAGACCCGGTAGACGAGGATCGCCTGTGCTTTCGCTCAATTCTAACACTTCCTAATTTTTAGGGATTCCGCTTTTTTGCTTTTTGCTTTTTTCGTTTTTGGCATTTCAGGACCAATCTAGAATTTACTATTTTTAGAAAGTTGTTTTTTGCTTTTTTCTATTTTTAGTAAGTTTCTATTTTTAGAAAGTGCTAGGTCTCACTAGCAGTGGAGTCAAAAGTTTCCACTTTTGGAATTAAAAAGCAAGCAAAAATCGAAAAAAATCGAAAAAATCATGAGAAAAGCACATGCAAACATGAGAAAAGCACATGCAAACACGAGAAAAGCAAGAAGAGGCGCATGCAAAAGCTAAAAAAATCAATTGAAAAATCGCGCCATTAAGAGAGAAAATCATTGAAAAATCAAGTAAAAAGCACGAAAATCATGATAAAATTCGCCTAAGTCTGGAAGAGGTGCGCCATTAAGGAAATCCAATTGAATCTTCGAAAAATCCAGTTGAGAAATCCGAAATCTTGAAAAGAAATCCAATGAAATTCGTCTATTTAAGAGATTAAGACAAAATCCGACTTCTACAAGGAATTCCAGTTGGAAAGTTCGAAATTCCAGTTGGACAATGATGAAAATCGACTAAGGCAAGTGAAATTTTGAACTAGACTTCAGGAACTTCAAGATGAAGTGAAATTCCAGTTGGGAAGTAGAAAATTCCAGTTGAGGGTCGAATTCTTCAAGGAAAGAATCGAAAATTTTCTAAGGCAAAATCGCTTTGGTAAGAGAAATTCCAGTTGAAAAGTGGAAAAGTCCACTTGAGGGTCGAATTTTACTAAAAGGCAAAAAATAGAATAAATAACTTAAGTTTTATTTTTAAAATGAAACTTAGTTGTCAAGCCAAAAGGGACGCCTTGTTTGAAAAGTCAAAGATCAAGATAAGATTGCTTTTTTACGTTTTAAAGCAAACGCACCCAATGGAAGAAGAGGTCGACCTAAACTAATTTGGAAAGGTTTTATTATAAAAGATGATCTTGTGGGCTTATTTTCCATTATTTACAAAGTCGAATTTTTTCACAGGCAAGCTCTTCTCAAGCCAAAGACGTCTTTCTTCTTCAGCTGCAAACAGATTTTTGATTCCAGAATATAGAGTTCGATTTTCCTCTTCCATTTCCGGATTTCTTAAACAACTGCAAGGTTATTGCTGGCGATTTTAGAAGGGAAAAGGATTTTTCATTGTGGATTTGAGAAAACTTCAGCTTAATTCTTTAAAAAAAAGTCCAGAAGATTATTTAAAATTCCATGAATGCTCTTTAAAACAATAAAGGCGGATCAGATTTCATTGAGAATTTATTCTTTAACAGCCTTTTAATCAAGTTTAGGATTTTTTTTTAAATTTTAAAATTTCTCCAGCCAAGAAATCGCCTTTCTTACAAATTTGTTGAAATATTCTAACTTCGAGCTTCGTACAGGCACAATGTCTTCTCCAAAGAACGTGGGAGGTGGAGTCAAAAAAGCTCAAGTAAAGGAAGTCCTCAAAGAATTTTATCCAGAATCCCAATTGTCCTCGAAACGGAGGAAGGTAGCAAATACCAACTTTGAACAGTTCAATGCAATTCAACACAAGAGAAGGATGTTTGGCGCTCAGAATGAAATGCCCACGCCTATTGCCACTAACATCGTTAAGTCTGGACTTCATCAAGTAACAAGATTTCCACCTGCAGTTCAGTGCAGTGAGTTAATGGTCGAATGTGCCAGAAGATATAATCCACAGACTAGATCCATTAAAACACCTAATGGGATCACATTGGCATACTTCACAGAGGATTCAGTCAAAGAAGTATTTGGTATTCCCCATCGTCAAAAAATGTTGAACAGGACTCAAAAGGAATCACAGGCCATGTTTGATCAAGCTAAAGAATCCTGTATGGACATAGTCAATTCCAACTGGATGAAGGAACCCAAAAGACATCGCTCCAAGTTGCCAAAGAGATTAATTTGCACGGATTTTAAAGCAGAGTACAGTGATATGATTCATATGCTCAACAGGATTATGGGTACTTCTCAAGGAGCTTTCTTCGAAGTATGGATGTTCTCATATATAGAGGAGGTCGTATTGGGAATGGAAGCAATAAATTGGGCAAAGTTAATAAGTGATAACATTGATTTCCAGTTGCGAAACTTGGAGAAAACTAAAACCTTCTATATGAGTTCCTACGTGGTTTATATCTTGGCACGGTTCACTAAGTGCAGAAGACTGATTTGCAAAGGGGAAGTTGGAATTCGAAAGGATCAGCTCAAAGCATATGATTGTTATCCTCAACTCCAATTACATTATAGGGACAATTTTAAGATAACCAATGACGCCTTCCTTATGTATATCACGCGAGTTCTTCAAGGAGCAGTTCAAAAAAGGCTATCAAAGGAGGCTATGGTAATGCTTGATAAATTTGGGTCATGGTTCATCCAGTTCCCGACCTTTACATACATAAGAGTTCATGGATTCTCAGATGCTCCGCACAGGCTTCCTCGGTATCCAACAGACAAGATTGTTATGCTCGAAGTTGCAAGGCAACTGGCATGTGTAGATTCTTTTCAGGCGAAGGGGAACAAACAAAGAGTGGATTTTCCTGTTACAATTGGAAAAATGCTAGAGGTCTGCCCCTCATTACAATCAGCCAAAACAGCAAAGTTAGAGTTGCAGTTTTATAAGTTCGGCCTTTATAGTCCAAGGTCTGATTATGATCCATACTTAAAAGTTTATGGGAAGAAGTCCCTTCATGTCATGCAGATTGAAGACTATTGGTCTAACTTGGTGGACGAGTATGGAGTCAGGAAGAAGACTTGGTCCAGAATTCCAATTGAACTTGTAAAAAGGTATGATTTATTCCCTATACCTAATCAAGTAAAAGACAACGGGGACTACATACATCCTCAATTTGAACAGGAAAAAGATAAGCCTATCTTATTGCCTAACTGGACGCAACCTAAGTTGACCGATTTGGACACATTGATGAAGGACATTATTGCATACTCAAGGGAATGGGTGGATAATCAGATTAGCAGATTGAGAAAAGAAGGAATTTCTCTTACCTATGCCACATTGAGCAACAAGGAAACCCAGGAGGAAGCAGTTGGGGAAAGTCTTGATGAATTTTCATGTCCTAGCAAGCGAAAGGTAGTGAATGAGGATCTTCACACAAGGAAAAAAGAATCAGCTGACAAAGAATTGGAGAATAAGAAGCAAAAAGTAAGCGAATTTCCATCATCCTCAAGTACTCTATCTGTTGGAGTAATAGAAAAGGTGTCCATTGCCGAGACCGAACCAAGTCATGAGCAAGAGGTCGAATTTCAAGAGTTAGAACAGTTGGATTCTCTCCAAGATCAAGCCCTCACTGAGAGTTTGGAAGGAGGTGATACTTTGATGATTGAAGGCGCAAGAGATACTGAGATTCTTGAGAACAATGAAGAACTGGGAGATGAGGTAATTTCTGCTCTAAAAGGAATTAATGATGATGTTCAATTAGAAGATGGGATGGAATTATCCACTATCCCAGCTTGGTTGACCGAAAGTTTGATGAAGAAATCCAGACCACTGGATGAAGCTCAACCAGTTGAAAGCATGCAAAACTTCCTAGAGAGGATTGGTAAAGCTAAAACGCCAAAGAAGCCTAAGAAGTATTCTCAAATTACCAGGAATGATGTAGGATCCCGAATCTTACAAGTTGCAGTCCCGAAAGTTGATAAACCAAGAGATCAGATTACTCCTATGGATTATGATGTTACAACATTGGACATTGGGCCAACCACGATAGATGAGGATTTCCATGAGTTAGCAGACACTTCCAAGGCCATCAAGGAGAAGTTCGACAAAACAGAGAAGAAGAAAGAAAGGCTAGAGTTAGAAAATCTAAGGCTGATAGAGTTCATTCAGCAGCTAACAGCCCCTTTGCGCCAAGAAAATGAAGCTTTCATTCTGCCATCATCCCTTACTCCGGAATCCGTTGATGTTCTTGAAGCTATGAGGATCACGAGTCAAGCAACTAAGAGTTGGGTTATTAATATTTCAAAGCAGATGAAGCAATTCTTGCAGAAATGTGCTCAGACTTATGACAGATCTGCCTTGCTTATAACTGAAGTTAATCAAGTTGAAGACAATTGGGAAGATTTCCAGTACATACAGGACAAAGTAATACCTCGTTTGAAGGTTTTAAAAGAAGTTTCCCTGCAAATATTGATTCAGGAAGGTGTTATTGAGGAAGGAGCCTCATATGATTTCAGCAGGTGGTATCATTCCTTATTGGCTAAAAAGAAGACGTATGATGGAATGAAGGAAGAATGTGCTGTTATACGGAGTGCAGTTGAGAAAATTCAGTTCAAAATCCTCACTTCCCTTGAAGGATTAACAGGGCAGGAGAATCATGATGCAGATGGCTTAGATTTAGAAGGACTGAAGAAAAATGTGATGAACATTTACTTCAAGGAAGTGCAGATTATTACAGAGAACCAGCTTGATGATATGTCTTCCCTTTTGACCTTTATGGATAACTTTCAGAAATAGGAAGATAGATGGGAAAGTACTTTCACTCAATGCCTGGAAACCTTGGACGTGATGGGAGTGCAACTGGATTCTATGCCGAGCATATCAATGGAGGAACTCGATTCTATGTTAGCTAAATTTCTTGCATTTGCAGCTAGGGAGCGATCCAAAGGGAATTGCATTCTGGATTCCCACTTGCTCGAATGATTCGCAAGGTGTCATCGTTTTCCATACTCCAAGTGGCTTGTTATGCTTGTGCCATGTGTCCTTCAAGTTGGTTATGCTTTTTAGGGTTAGGGTTTTTTGAAATAATCTTGGCCATTGATCTCAAATCAATCTTGGTCATTGCTTTGTAATTGGGGTGCCTATATAAACCCCACGCATTTCATTTATTCAGGGAGAGACTTGTGAAATTGTTGCTACTATTGCTATTCAAATAATAAGTGGATTCAGAGTTGAGCATTTGTTATTTTTATGAGCTCGCATGGTTTCATAATTTCTTCAATAAAGTAATTTATTTTTAAAATTTCTTTAGATGAATGAAAGATTGATAGTGTTGGAGATAGTGGAATTAGTTCATACCTTTTTCAATTGAATGATTTTCAATTTGGTGTGCAAGGTTAGTCTGAACGTTGAAATTGTTTAATTTGAATCCTATTACCTATATGCATTGTTCGAACTGATGGTGGTATTGTGTAATAGGACATCTTTCGTAAAACCCATTGAAGATTGCACTGTCTTTGTCTAGTTGTAGTCATTGTGCTTGGCAAAGCAAAGATTGGTTTGAATTTCACTATCCAGCATTTGTCTCTTAAGTTCGTAGGAGTAGTTTAGCATAAATCTAGTTTCTAAACCCTCATTCTTTTTCCTTTATTTTGCCTTAAAACTGAAAATCTCAAAATAAATACAAGAGCATTCAACGTCACTACTTGTGAATAGGTTCATTATCCAAGGTCCCTTTGTGAAATCAGCATATTACATCATCCATTGAGCTTGTCCATCCCCCCAAACGAAACATTGGAATTACCGTATGACCTTTCTAGCAATCTTAGCATAAGAGGTAATTTTTCAAGAGAGGATAGAGCGTCTTTGGACTCTTTATTCTAGAGTGCTTGGTGAGTCATAAAACACGCATCAACAGGACCTTGTCTTGGCTGCTGGAGATTTCTTCAAATCTGGTAAGCTCCTTAAACAATTGAACCACACTTTTATAGCCTTGATTCCCAAGGCCATTGATCCCAAGTTAATGACTGATTTCAAGCCCATCAGCCTACGCAATACCATTTACAAAATCTTCTCTAAAATCTTGGTAAATCGTCTTAAACCCCTCCTAGACAAAATTATTAGCCCTACCCAAAAAGGTTTTGTTCCTATTCTTCATATTTTGGATGCTACTATAACTACCCATGAATTGCTCCACTCAATGGACAAATGCAATAATGCCAATATGGCCCTCAAATTGGATATTTCAAAAGCGTATGATAAGGTGTTATGGGACTTTATTCCCAAAGTCCTAGCTAAGTTTGGTTTTGACCAATGAGTGGTCAACCTGTTGATGGAATGCATTACCACGGTGAGGTACTATGTTCTAGTTAATGGGGCACCTTTTGGTTTCTTTAATGCTGGGAGAGGCATCAGACAAGGGGATTCCCTCTCACCCTATTTATTTATCATGGTTGCGGATGTCTTGAGCAGGAACATATCCAAACTGCTATCAGAGGGATCTATTAAGGGAGTTAAGGCTGCCTCTTCTTTGGATCCTACTGTTATCCAACAATTTATGGATGATACGTTTCTCTTTGGGAAAGCCTCTATGATTGAAGCCAGGAAATGGAAAAGTTGTCTCAATAACTATGTTGCTTGTTTCGGACAATGTATTAATTATAATAAAAGCATGATTTACTTCTTCAACAACACTCCTACTCTTCAAGCTCGGGTGACTATTGTTCTGGGTTGTATGAGTGGCTCTCTCCGATCGGTGTATCTTGGTTTACCCCTTATTGTCAAGGAAGTCACTCCTGCCTTCTGGAACTCAATTCTTGAAAGGATCCAAAGGAAGTTGGCAGGCTGGAAAGGCTCCATTCTCATCCATGCTTTGTGGGCCCCACGCCTTCCCAACCCTAATATGGCCACTTAAAACATGTTTTTACCTTCATTTGATCTCATTTTAACTTGCCAAGATAAAATTGCAGCCAAGAGCAAAAGTGAGAAGAGAATGAGAAGAGAAAGAGAATGGTTTGAAGGAGTTGTTGGAGAAGAAAAACCAGCACTTAGGAGGAAGAAAGGAGAGCATTAAGCAAGCAACCAACAAAAGAAGTGAAAGAGGTAAGTTAATCTCTCATTATCTTTCATTTTTTTTCATTTTTTTCTAAGTTAAAATGATAAAATGTATGATTTTTTGTTTTTTTTTTTAATTTTCAGTTTGCAAAAACCAAAAGAAAACAAAATGAGCAACAATAGTGAAGATAGTGGGGATGTTGAGAGGGGGGAAGAAAACCAATCAATTCATATGGGGCAGCCTCAAACAAACCCATTTGATATCCCTTCTGAAGACTTGAAAAAATATGCAAAAGGCCCTTTTAATTCTAAAAAACCTCTTCTTCAACTAGCATCACGTATAGACAAAGGCAAAGGGAAAAACACTGGGGGTAGTAGATTGTGGCTATGTCACATTTGCAAAGAAAAATATAATGGGAGCTATACAAGAGTCTATTCTCATCTATTGGGTTTTGGAGGCCATGGGGTCAAGGGTTGTAAAGATATAAAAGATTTTGAGAGGATGGAGTGTTATAGATTGCACTTGGAGGCCGGAGGAAGGCCTATGGATCAGCTTATGCAAACTCAATCCGCACATTCAACCTCACCTATGCCCTCTATGCTTGGTAGTCCTAGTGTTGGTAGTGGTAGTAGTGGTGCGGGTGGTGTTCATATTTCCACAAGAGGGAAGAGGAAGGCTGCTACTTCTAGTGAGCAGCAAAATACAGTTGAAAATATGTTCAATGTGCAAGCACGAGATGTGGCAGATTCTTCCATTGCCAAATTTTTCTATGCCCATGCTATCCCATTCCATGTAGCACGTTCTCCCTACTTCAAACAAATGTTTAGAGATGTGGCAAATGTTGGTACCTCATACATTCCCCCTGGAGAACATAAATTACGTACTACACTCCTTGAAAAAGAATATTCTAAGGTGAGTGTGGTGATGGAGGACATGAGACAGTGTTGGATTAGAACAAGGTTGCTCTATTATCATGGATGGGTGGACCGATATTAGACAACGGCCACTTATAAACATCATAGTCATGTTCAGCTGGTCCATATTTCCTTAGAGCCATTGATTGTTCTGGAAAGCGCAAGGATGCAGAATTCCAATTTAATATTTTGAAAGAGGCTATAGAGGAGGTTGGGGCAACCAATGTTGTGCAGGTGGTTACTGATTCAGCACGTGTGTGCAGATTAGCAGGTTTGATGGTTGAGAGTGCTTACAAGCACATCTTTTGGACTCCTTGTTGTGTTCATGCGTTGAACAACGCATTGAAAGACATAGGGAAGATGGATTGGGTGCACCAGGTGGTTGTAGATGCTAGAGACATTCAGATGTTTATTTGCAACCATCACACCTCACTTGCCCTCTTTAGGACATTTTCAAGGAAGGAATTTCTCAAGCCTGTAGCAACAAGGTATGCCAGCTACTTTATTTTGTTAGAGAGGATGCTTGAGGTACAGGAGGCTCTACAGTTGATGATGGTTAATTCAGAGTGGAATAGATGGGCTATGGCAAGCACTGCAGAAGGGAGAAGCATCAAACAAAAAATTCTTGATGATAATTGGTGGTCCAATGTGAGGTAAAAAAATTGTTAATTAATAATTTGTTATTGATTGCTGATTTTATAAAAATATATATATATGATTTTATTATTAATATTTTTTTATTTTCTAAGTTCTAACTTGTCTTTTTTCAAATTTTTGTTTGCAGATTTGTTTGCTCCATCATTTCACCTATTGTGGATGTCATTAGATATGCTGATACAGACTCTCCAAGTCTTGGAGAGATTTATGAAACTTTTGACTCCATGCTTGGAAAAATGAAGAAAGCAATTTCTGATAAGGATCCTAATTCGGGATTATATGAGCAAAAAATTAGGCCCATTGTGACAAGGCGGTGGAACACTATGAATACCCCGCTTCATATGGCAGCCTTTGCTCTTAATCCCAAATGGTATGTACCTAGACCTGGTAGGATGCCTCCTTGTGATGATGATGAGGTGAAAGAAGGGTTTATGAAGGCCCTTGCAAAAATATATTCAATTGAGGAGGCCAGTCTAGTTCGTACACAGTTCACTGATTTTGTTAATCTCCGTGGTCCAACATTCGGCAAACCAGAGGCCAGGGTAGATAGAACTACAGTAGCTCAAAGGGATCCTATTGGATGGTGGTCATGGCATGGGAAGGATGCACCACAATTGAGGACGCTTGCTGTTCGCCTCCTTTCACAGGTAATACTTTAGATTATCATTAACATAATTTGATTTAGATGAGTGATAGTGTTGAAGTTTGAACATTTATATAATCATAATTTAAATTGAATGTCCTAATTAGTAAATTTAAATTACTAATTTAGTTTTTAAATTTTGTCTCCTCTCACAGGTTGCTAGTTCCTCTGCTGCAGAGAGGAATTGGTCAACATACGGCTTTATTCACTCTATCAAGAGGAATAGGCTGACCTCTAGACGGGCAGAAAAATTAGTGGCTGTGCATAGTGCTTTGCGACTCCAAGATCGTCAGACTCCTGAGTATAGACAGACTCCAGCATTACGATGGGATGTTGATCCAGAGGATGTCACACAAATTGATGAGGAGGAGAGACAGGAGGGATTGGTTGGAGTTCCATTAGATGAGCTAACCCCTCACAATGACAGTGACTCAGACTATGAGTCTGATTTTGATGCAGTGTTGGCAGATGCCGAGTAGTGGCAATCATCATACTTTCTATTTCTATGTTTTGCCTTTGGACACTTGTGACTTTGTCATTTTGACATTTGTAGTACAAACTTGTAGCCTTTTGGGCATTTTATTATTCATATGCACATTGACTATTTGACATGAATTTGAATTATGGTCCATGGATGCAATTAGGTAGCTGTAGTATTAATTTGTTTGATAATTCGATTCTATGATGCATATGTCAATATGATTGGTGATTGTTATGATTATCATTACTCATATGAATATCTTAAATTTGAAATTTCCCTATATTTTTAAAATTTATCTCTCTCCCTATATATATATATATATATACTATATATATATATATACAGCCGTCCCCCCGTCCCCTAAAATCCCCTAAAAAATTTGTCCCTCGGAACGCCCCCCGGCCCCGTCCCTAAACTTTGGAACATAGATAAAACTTACTATTTCTATAATTTGCCTCTTTTGAATCACCTTCGCCATAAAATATTGTTGAGCTTCCCGTTTTTCTTACTCACTGACTTGGAAAGCTCTGTTGAGAAGTGCATTGAATCTGCTGCCCAAAACCCTAAGGATTCTCCTCCTCTGCCGCTCCACCAAGGCCTCATCTTGAGGCTTTATCATTTTCATCTTGTGCTCTGCCTGCCCAAACCCATTTCCGTTGTCCGCATTGAGGAAATCGAACCCTCTATTCAAACCAATATCTCCTCGGCTGAGTCTAAGGGTCCCAAAAGAAAAATCCCTCCAGTGAATGCCGAAACCCTTAAGCCTAAAGCGGCCGCCAAAAAGAAAAAGGGGTGTGTGGGGATTGCCCAGTCTAATGCTACGGCTGGTCTTTGTGAGCTTAAGTCAGCCCCTGCCAAGACTGACAGCAAACCTATTGCTAAGAGGAAAGTGAAAGATGAGGGGAAGGGTTGGGTGGAGCCGCCAGCCATTGACAACATAGGGAAGAATGTGGTGGGAAGAGATTCCAAGGGGGATACTATGGTGGCTGCTACAGTGGAGACTGGGGTTGAAAATACCAACATTAGGAGATCTGGTAGGTTGGCGAAAAATAACAAGTACAGATTAATGAAATTTCTACTGATGAGGAGCAGTCTAACAGCAAAGGTAATAGGAATGAGGAAGAGTCTGAGGAAGACGAGGAGTTGTTTAAGGGCCTAGCCACTTTTCTGATTTCAACAAAATGCTTAAGGAGAACTCGGCTTCCTAGTCCTCTAACCCTCAGGATGTGGAGCGTGCAGACATTGTGAAGACTGTGGATAAAGGGGAGGATCATCGTATACTGCTGCAGCGGATGGAGAAGCTAGAGAAGAAGTTTAGTGGCTTGACCCGGTTCACTGTCAAGTTGGTCCACTGTGTGACTAGCACCCTCTCTGTTGTGCTTAAGGACGAGATGGATAAGAAGGCTATGGAAGAAGGCCCTGAATGGATCAAGGAGGATGTTGTTAACCTCCTCTCTCAGAATTGGGAGAATGTCAGTTAGTCTGCTGCTGCTTTGTCTGCAGGATGTTCTTGTCGACTGTTAGTCTGTTGTGTCTGCGTTTTGTTTTGGTTAGTGGTTTTTGTTTTTTGGGACTTTATCTTTTTTGGCCCTTGAGGCTCGTCATGTAAAGGGTACAGCACCCTATAAATGCTGCTTATCTTATCAAAAACAAAGTCAATGTCATCCAATTTCATGTTTATAGAAAGTGGCAAATTGCCAAAGAAAACAAGCATGGTAGGAAGTTTAAGGCAGGTGAGGTGCACAATTTGAGTGGCAATGCAACAAGGAAAAGGCATTGATGATGGCAACTCACTAGGAAACTACGCTTGGGCAAAATAAAGTCTAAATTAGCAACTTGGTGCTAAGATAGAGTGGCTCAACCATGACAAAAGGAAACCAAGGGCAGAAAGGGTGCCGATGTCAAAGGAAATATGTGACAATGAGCAAAAAGAACCAAGTAATGAAGTTAGTAGCCTTATAAGTGGAAAATCTAGTTAGAAGTTCCACCTAGCAGTGGCAATGATGTTATAAAACTGCAACAGGAAAAGATAGTGAAGTAAACCTGAGAACATGACATGTTAAGTGAAATTTTGCACTTTTTAAGAGGTTGTGGGTCCCAAAAGGCAATAAAAGTGGCAATAACATGATGAGACTGCACCAACTTTTGAAAGGGAACAAAAAAAGTGAAAATCGCCATTTCTAAGTAGCATTGTCATCAAAAAATTGCAATTCAATTGGCAGAAGAGTAAGTAAATTGTGACCAGCATGAAAAGATTATAAGAAAAAAGTGAAATTTCACACTTTTTGTATGGTTTCACCAGTTCAAAAAGGCGACTAAGGAGAGTTGCATAGTTCATGAGGTGTTCAAACTCTAACTAAGCATTAAGAAAATGATGAGCACATTGCAAAATCATGCCCAGTCATAATCAGTTCAAAAGCACAAAGGATGTTGCGCTTTTTTCTATGGCACTGCCAAATTGAAACTCCCCCTTTCACACTTAAATCAGCAACTTCAGTTTCTCAATGCCTAAGACAAGGATTAAAAGCAAAAATCATGACACTACCTTGTTCTAAGTGGCATGTGTCAAGGAGAAAGCAGACTTAATGCTGGAAAAAGTCTGTTTTAGGCTATTTGGAGTGTTTATTGCCTCTTTTCAAAGGATAGAAATTACAATTGATTTAAAGCAAATTTAAAGACATTACTTTATTATTATACGGTCCCTAAAGGATTCCTCTATGAGCTTATAAATAAATGCCTTCAAAGGATAGAGATTACAATTGATTTAAAGCAAATTTAAAGAAATTACTTTATTATTCTATGGTCCCTAAAGAATTCCTCTATGAGCTTATAAATAAATGCCTTGAGCACATAGATAGTAATGAGATTTTATGTTAGACGTGCTACAAAATTTTCATTCAAGCTAAGAAATTAGATAATTGTGTTGTAGTTGTGAGAGTTTGATAGGTTAGCAATAAAGATAAGCCATGTTTAATTTTGTGTAACATCTATCTTCCATCCTCCGTAGTAGCTTTGAATGTTTCTAGATTATTGTTCCTTTTCAATCTCATGCTTTGTTCCTGATATTATTCATATTGTGTTTTTTGTTCAATCAATCCTACTTTGATGTGAATCCATTGCACTTTGTTTTAATCGGTGGATAGCATTCCTATTTAATTCATGTTATTATTTAGCCATATAAATAGAAATATCCATGGTAATAAGATAAAGTACTTTTAGTCTCGTTTAGTCTCATCCTCTAACTTCTGAGATCAAAAAAGGCAGGTCTAGTTTGCTTTCCGACATTTTACTTACATGCCAAACCCCCTAAGAATAAATTTTATGATGTGCAGAAGGAGCAACCTAAATTTTTTGTTTTAGATTTTAGAAGTAAATTAGATCAAGGAGCTTTCCCTACAAATTTTATGAGAGAATTGCTCACACATTGTTCTGGTTTAAGGTGTCTTAGAAAGGATAAAATAAAACTCTAATAGTTTTTGGCACCTAACACAGGGCACAAGTTGCTGAAAATTATCATTTCACGATAAATGACCATCTAAAGTCCTCAAGCTCCTGTTTTGTAGCCAAATCTAAATTGGAATGAACAAGAACAAGAAGACATCTTGGATAGCCTAAAACACTTCACATTCAATCAAACAAAAAGCCCTGCCCATCGGAGAGCAGCAACTGCCATACTAGACGAAAAAGAAAGAAAACAGAACAAGATTTTTCCCCACTCCAAGGTTTTTCATAAGAAAATCTGGTGTCTGGGTTTGAATTTCTGACATTTTATTGTGCTTTATGCAACATTTCCTTCCTCTTGACTGTCACTTGATTAATTAAGTAGCACGGTATAACAAATTCAGTGATTTCTTAATTTCTACGAGTATTTGACGAATTCATGGATCACTTTTCATAAAAATAGAAAACGAAAGATTATTGAATCTAAAAGGTCCTTTCCCATGCTATAAGATGGCCTCTGTACACGCAGCCTGCATATACACTTAAAAAAATTATGAATGATGGTTCAACTCTAGAATTTCTACAATTTCACAAAAGATGCACTCATACGTTGGATCAAATTCAAGTACGAATGAAGATTTACTCAAGGAAAAAACCTCAAGATGAAAAATTAAGTAGATTAGTGCAGGTCCAGCAGGCCAAGGTGCAGTGTTAAGAAGGGGAAATTGTCATGATATTGGGTTTAGGTCTCTCTTAGAATGAACAAGTTAATGCAGCCTGCAATAACTTGGGCAAAAATGACTGAGGATGCATTCACATACGAGCTTGATTTGACTTGATACATATCCCTCATATGCGATCTAAGCAATTCCATGTTCAAAGCTTGACAGTGCAATCGCCATGTATTAATGAGACAACAGTTGAGAATGTTGAGTAAAAGACAGAAAAGAATTAGGTTCGCACAGGCAAGGATTCGATGGTCCATTAATTTGGGACATTAATAGGCTAAACAAAACTCTGTCGGTAATATGATCCTCATAAGCAACCGAAAGGATATCCCATAATTCAATGACAACGACCTATTTCTTATTCTTATTACACAATAGCCGTTTTTCAAATTTTCGGGTTAGACACATACCCACATAGATTAAACTCTTGATGCTTATAACCAGAGCCCAACGTAGAATGAGGTCACAGAGAACAAAAGAAATATATAAAAGAATGTGCACCCAATTTTCAGATCACTCTTTTTTTTTAATCTAAACATACTCCTGCCCATTTCAGATTTGTCCACAGATTTTATTGATATCAAAACACCCAAAAAGTTTCTTTATATATATTTTTTGGTTTTCTCCATGACTACATATATTAACAACAATCGAGAAAAACCACTCAGAACACACTTGATTACAACCCAGCAAAAGCCAGATCTCAAACTGAATTCCATTCCCATCTAAAATTAAGATTTATTTCAATGAAAATTACAGGAATTCTTACCTAGAGGCCATTGCAGAAAAAATAGTGTAAGGGCAGAAATCCAACTACTCAGCAGTCTACCCATTTTCAGCTTCATTTTCTTGATTCCGATTTCTTCTTCTTGAAATTCGTATCATTCTTAGGATTTCAAATATAAATTATTGTGTTGTTGTCAAGCCCTTCCACCATTTTTAAATATGAATTACTTCTAATACTTTGAAGAAGTCTCCTGTCTGACTCTAGAGTCCCCAAGTTGGTGATCAAAACTGGTTTCGAAGTCGAATCTGTCGGCATATATTTTGTGAAGGAAAATGAACTTTTCTTAGCGTTAATCGATAGACGAAATGCTTAGACAATTATGCATCGATAGTTGTACTAATAAATCTGATAATTGTAATCCTTATTTTAGTGAAGTAAAATGTGAAGGTAGGTGGTACTTGCTTTATAATCAAAGAATGTATGTTTTGTTAAAAAATTAAAATATTATGTATTTTTATTTTGAAAATGTATTTTTATTTTGAAAGTTTAAATATTATGTTTTTATTAGATGAATGTCTCAAATTTTGTGTTGGTCTTTTATTTTATCTAAGGTTTAATTCGATGGTTTCAATTAAGTTTGTGATTGTGGAATTATCTTTTATTTTTGAATTTGAGTCTTTGTAATTGGATAGTCTACCTCATTACTTGTCTAAGCTATATTCATTTGTTCTACTTCTTCTATTGATCATAGAGTTGGTGGTATTTTAGAAATACTTTGGAAGGGTTATCATTTTGTCGCAATTGAATAAGTTCTTCTATGTCAGCCCCCAATAATGTGACCAAAAGTTTGAAGACAATAAGCAAGCCTCCTGAGATTATGTATACAAGTTTATTACTACTTTTTGAGCACCAAATCAAAATGTGTCGTTATTGATTGTTCCTTTGATGTTTAAGAGTTAGAATGAATGCATTGATGTCTTTAAAAATTAGCACATAACATCAAATTATACCAAACGTGTACTTAGCTTAGGGTAAAAAAAAATAGAGGGCAAGCAACCAAGCTTGAATTTTGAATTTTCAAATGGAAATGATAAGTTCGCAACCATGAGAAAAATAAAGAGGATCAATTGGCCAAACTTGATTTTTGAATTCTAGAAAGAAAAAGTATTGAGTCTACAACCACAAGGTTGACCTTAGGATTGTGCAAATGACCTTGGGTTGGTGAATAGTCAAATCAGTGTGAATAATAGCTAAAGTGAAGGTAGGTGTATTAATTAGTGCAATAAATGGTTGAAGTGAGCAAATATATGGGAGAATGTGCATATAAGGATGAAGGTGGGGACTAAATGTGTGGGATTAACTATATATAAAAATGGCTAAAGACTTGATGAATGAGACCAAATTTGCACAAGAATGTGGCATTTGTCAATATGTTATGTATGAAGACATTGTCTCAAAATAGGCACAAAATTAAATGGGAAATGGCATGGGTATGCAAATGTTTTCATTATATTTTGCCCTCATTTTGAGGTATATGAACATTAAAATAGTCAAGTATTTTAAAGTATTTAACACTCACAAATATGCATGCAAACTAAATATTCAAATATCAAATGATATGAAAAGTGGTTCCATATAAATTTATGGCATGAGTGGTTTGTCCATCTCAAATATTGTTATTTTTAACAACTCAACCATTAGAGTTGAGTTGCTACAAAGACAATACATGGAGAGCTTCATAGATTTTGAAGTTAGTTCATAGTAATTTGGTTGGTCCATTTCCACATCCTTCCTTTAGTAGGACCAGATATGTTTTTGGCATTTATTTAAATGATTTTTTTAGGTATACTTGGGTGTACTTATTCTAACATATAAGTTTGAGGTCTTTGAGCACTTTTAGGACTTTAAAACTTTTGCAAAAAATAGTTAGGGAAAGCCATCGAGGTTTTCTACATGGATAATAGTGGTGAGTATGTCAACCATCATTTTGAGCATTTTTGCAATAGAGAGGGGATTGATTTATAATGCATTATTTCATACAATCCTTGATAGAATGGTGTGGTAGAATAAAAAATAGGTCTTTCAAGGAATTGGTAAAGTATATGGTACACTTTAAATATCTTGCACCTCAATCTTGGGTGGAGGCCAAAAATTAAGCTTGTTATATACATAATCATATTCCTTATTAAGCATTTAATAAAGTCACTCCTTTTAAAGCTTGAAGTGGTCAAAAATCAATATTTAAGAATTTCAAAAAAAAATCTCTTGCATGGACCTACATTCCTATAGAGAAATGTAAGGCATAGATCCACAAAGTAGGCCTTATATATTTATAGGTTAACCATATGGTGTTAATAGTTATAATAGCTACTCCACCTTACTACATGTGAGATATTCACTAAGAGGAGTGCTCACTTTAAGGAGAACTCTTCAAGTTCTTTTTTACCACTTCTCCAAATTTTCATGCATTCACATTGGAGTCACTTGGGCTAAATGAGATTTATTCAAAGGACTCAAATCCACCTAAGTAGATTCCTAATTATTAGGAGTCTTCTTCCTCCCCTTCATATTTTGAGAGTGACAATGAGTATTCACCTCCTTCCTTTCTTATCATTCAAAGATACATGATTCTCCTCCTACCACTCTAACTTCAAGTCCACTTTGGACTTAATAGACACTACAAGTTATAGGTTGTTGGGTTGGGGATCCATTAGATGCTAATAATACCTGCTCACAATTTTAGGGGCTTTCATGTGTCTTCATTGCTACTACCTTCAATTTGGATTCTTTTTAGGAAGAATCAAGTATTCTCGAATGGGATGATCTTATGCAAGAGGAGAATAATTCCTTGATTAGGAACCACACTTGGGTTATTATATCATTTCCTAAGGGAAGGAAACTTGTTTTATGCAAGTGGATATATCACCTAAAAATCACAATAGATGAGTCATTAGATAAGTTGTAAAAGGTTTGTCCTAGGTTCTTAGTGTTGATTACTCTAGAATCTATTCACCTATTGCAAAGATTAATTCTACTCAACTCACACTTGTTATCAGTGTAGCACATCATTGGGAGGTTCGTGAGATAGACATGAAGAGTATATTTATTCATGGAGACCTTACAAAAGAGATATACATGAGGTGGCCATAATTTTTTCTTTGGGTTATTTATTTGGTTTGAAGACTTAGGAAATCAATCTATGGCCTAAATAAACCCCTTGAGCTTGGTATACCAAGATGGATTCTGTAACAAGTTGATTATCTCATATTTTTGGATCTTTATGTTGATTACCTATTAATTGTGGGGATTTATTCTTCATCCATTATGGCAATGAAAACTTCCCTTGATGTGGTAGTGAAAACTACCCTTGATGATAGTTTTTTATGACTAAATTGGGCTTGTTGCATTATTTTCTTAGAATTGAGACATCTTAATCCACTTTTGGAATCACCATTACACAATCCAGTATGCTCTTTGATTAGTTCTAGAGGTTTCACATGGTTGACTACAAACCTATTTTCACTCCCTTCCTTTTTGGAGTCAAACTTGAGCCTCAATTATAGTCACATTTTGTTGATGTTACTTTGTATCAATAGCTTGTTGGAAGTCTCATTTAATTGACTCACACAAGGCCCAATATTTCATATTTTATGGGAATGGTTTGTTGGTTTATACAAGAGCCTCATGAGATATATTGGAAATTAGTAAAAAGGATTCTCCATTATATTCAAGGTACTCACAATTTTGGGATTCAATATACAATAGGCATTGTTATTAGATTGGTGTGCTACATAAATTCATATTGGTAGGTGATTCTCAAGATCACAAGTTCACTTTAATTTATAGCTTCTATTTTAGTTGAAGTCTTATTTTTTGGTTGAATAAGAAGCAGCTCGTTGTTGCTCTATCTTCCATGTAGGCCGAGTATTAAGGAGTTGTGAATGTTGCCGCTAAGGCCATTTGGTTTCAACATATTCTCACTAATTTTGGTATCCAATTTAGATGGCCATTAGTCATAAATTATGACACTTGGAGTGTCATAAAAATTTCATGGAACTCAACATATCATCATTTGACCAAGCACATAAATGTTCACATGCACGACATTCAAGATTTTATCCATAGGTGGGTCAATGATCTCTACTATTGTTTTAATTTCAAGTAGCTTGTCGATATTTTCACCAAACCCTTCATACAAATAAATTATCCTCCTCACAAGCTTTACTAGTAGTGTGACAAGTTTCATCTTTTGGGGGTGCTTCTTAGTCCTTCCTTCTCTCTCTCTCTACTCTCTATTGAAAACGAAGGTGAAATTATAGCTTAAAACTTGTAAAACTATGAGATTGTAGATCTAATTAAGTGTTCTTTGTCACAATTCTTTGTGTATAATTAATTTGTTTAGACCAATTTTACCAATTGTAGAAAGAGACAAAAGATTGTAGACGAATGAGACAAGAAGATAGAAGTGACACAGCATATACGTGGAGAAACCCTTTCGGGAAAAAAACTCCACTAGAATCAATATTGCTTGTATTATTTAACCTTAGAAAAAGATTGCAATAATATTGTATCAATCCTTGATTGATATGCTTCCTTGCCTTCAATAGTCCTTCACAACCTGCAATAAACTCTCATGAAACTCTCATCCACTTGTTGCAATTAATAGAAAATAATGAGCATGTAAACTCAATAAGAGTTGTACAAATCAAGAGCATAAAAATCCTCACAAAAATCTACACCTAGATTGGGCAAGTAGAGTTCCACCATGTAATCTGAAGTCAAACCAAAGTCTTCCTCACTTTAGGTGCCCCAAACTGAACACTCAACTGAACTCTGGTCAAGAAAATATCTTGCAAACTCCACCTCAAAGTTGGCACCCAAGAATGGGCCCACTTGACTGAGTCTTGTAAATATCTTCTCATGCAAAAGGTGTTAACTAAAAGATGCCAACTTGGGCGCCCAAGGTGGGTCCAATTCAATCTTAGTTAACTAAAACATATCTCTCCACCAATTCATGCAAACATTATGCATGATTGATCATCCCCACTTAACTGAAAGTATCCACTTGTTATTTGCCATGCAACTGAAGTCATTAGTCATGCAACTCAATTCAACTCAAGTATGTTGTGCAGTTTTCGCACACACGCCCCATTGAAAGTAGGGACCCTCTTTTGCTTGGATTTTTGATGCTTTAGCCCCTGGATTTTATGGATTTGAATTTCCTTGGTATGTGCTTAATATATTCATCTTTCTTGCCTAAGTGTTTTTCCCAAGTTACACTTTGAAAATCTTAAGTTCTAGTCAAAATCCGAGTTTTTGCGCTGGTTCGGGATTTTCTGGTCCATCCGGATTTTCCCGGATTTCATCCAAACTCCAGCAAGTCGGTTTTAACACTGTTGTTTGGGAATTTTTGGCCTTCGCGGAATTCTGCCTGGGCCGGATTTTTCTGGAATTTTGTCTCCTTGTCGAATTCCCATTTTTTAGGTTTGGTTTGTCATTTTATGAATGTTGATGCCCTTGGGAAAATTCTAAGTTTGGATCCATTAATGAATGATTTTGCTTTTGAGCTTAGGTCCTCAAATTTGTGGTTTTCGATCAATTTGAGTGAGATTGTTGGAGAACGTCGAAATCCAGGTTTTCCCTTAGTTTCAGGATTTTCTTGTTCCTCTAGATTTTCCCGATTTCCTTGATTGCTGCATTTTCCTGAAAATCCAGAGTTTTACCTGCTTCGCAGATTTCTGCCCCCTCCGGATTTCCCTGAAATCCCGTTGCCCCTTCCTTTTTTGATTTTTTTTGGCTGTTGTTTGTTTTCACCGGGATCCTCCTGGTCTAGATTTTCTCGAAAATCCCTTCTGGCCTGGATTCCACAGAGGGGTGAAAATCCTAAACTATGTATAATTTTGCATTAACGATTTTTCGCGGGATTTCGATATTTGCTTGGGGTTATTTGAATTTTGAATATATTATTGGTGACGTGCTAATTTTGATCTTCATGTTATAATGGATATTATTGATGCTAGTTTTTGCTAAGTGCAGACTGGGTTTAATTCGATTGAAGTGGGATTTTAAGACTTATTAATTCACCTATGGCCGACCTGGAGAGTATTTTCCTCAAGATACAGATAAATTAAGACAAGGATGAAGGGGCCAGTTAATGATCAATTGCATTGGGAAGTGTGCTTCACATGCATTGGATTGAATTACATTTTAAATCCCAGGTCGACCTGGATGAGTCCCATGCATTTAATGCGTATCTTATCTTATTTCAAATTTCTCTTGGCCAACCTGTCTGGGGCTATTTTATTATTGTAAAATCTATATTGGGCCAACATGTTCTTGGGTTTTCTATAAATATGGCATTTCGCCTCATTTGTAAAAGGGGGATTATTAGTAGAAGTCACTGGAGATAGTTCTTAGAAGCTATTAGGGTAGTAAAGTAAGAATTAGAGTTAGGAGTTAGTCGATTTTGGAGCAAGTGTTGTAACAGAACATTAGAATTGTTGTTGAAATCTAGTGACTCAATACAATTGCAGACATTGTGATTTTTTGGTGATCTCTTTTGTGTTGACTTATATTGCATGGTTCTTATGATTCTATCTTTCAAATTGCTCAAGGTTATTAGATTTAGATTGAGATCTAGTTCAATGATGTTCATGATTTAATGTTCAAAGTGTTGCAGCAATCCCTAGTCCATACTTTTGCAGCTAGTTGATTGTTAGTTGCTTTGCAAAGTTAGCCTGGACTTTATATTCATTGTGCTTAGTTCAATTGTGGAGATTTGTTCATTTCAATTGCAATAGGGTTGTCTTGGATGAATGTCCATGATCTAAAAATCTTAATACCTTAGAAGATTGCACTGTTTCTGTGAGATTGTAGATTTATCTTGGTCAAGCAGGAATTATTTTATGAGGGATTGGTCCATTTCAAATATTTCATCATTTGCATTGTTAGTCTTAGAAGTAGTTAGATTTAGATATCTCTCTGAAACCCTAACCTTTTGTTATTTATTTATTATTTGGATTAAAGTATCATTACATTGCTAGATCTGATAAGTTCAAGATTCAGTCTTTGCTTGTAGTAAGGTCCCTTTGTGATTACCAACATTTTCACATTTATCACTGGGTTGTTTATGCATTGTCAAGACCTGACATTAGACACCTTGGGGTTATCTCTTGAGTCTTGCTAATAGAAATTTACCTTTCAAGAGAGATAGGATATTATATTATGTCTAAGTTGTTGCTATGCAGAAAACATCATCAACAGATTGGCGCTAGGAGGGCCTGAATAAGCAAGCTGGATCAATTTCTGAACACCATCTCTCTTGAAAGATTCAGAAGAAGAACCAGATCTACTCCAAGAGAAGAGGAATTTGAAGAATTGCAATCCCTTACTAGGTCAAGAAGGACCAACAGAAGGGAAGAATCATCATCCACCCCGCCACTTCCATCATCCCTATCATCCCCATGTTCATCTAGTTCATCTGAGTCTGAGTCTGAGGACCTTCCCATTCCACAACCTCGGCCAGTCGTCAATCAACCATTACCACCCCCACATCCACCAATGGCTTTCCTAGCTGATAACCCATCTCCCTTATCTTTCAACCAATACAATCCTATGCCTAAAAACCCTGAGCTTTTCTACTCCAAGTTTCACACTAATGATCCCAAGAGGACTGCAGAGGAGCATATTAGGATTTTTAAAACTACCCTTAAGGATAGGGGAATTAATCATGAGGATGTTGCATGCAGACTTTTCCCATATTCCCTTAGAGATGTGGCATTTTTTTGGTATAACCATCTTCCTGCTGGGTCTATTACTACTTGGCTTCAGCTGGAGACTGCCTTTTTACAAAAATTTCAAATCCCAATCAGTGCTAATGAGTTACTTTTGTAGTTTACTAGAATCAAGAGGGAGGAAAATGAACCAATAGTGGCTTTCAATAATAGATTCCATAGGGCTTATGCTAGGCTGCAATCCCCTTATGTTGTAGATGATGCCTCTGCTAAGGAGGTTTATTATGAAGCTTTGGATAGTTTAACGTCTACTTTCATCAAATGGAAAGTGAACCCTCCTGGTAGCTTATTTGAAGCTTATGATGTGGCTGTTCAGGTGAGTACAGATTTGAGACAACACTTGTCTGGACCCTTGGCAAACCAAACACCTATGTCGAGTTCAGTCCCTCAATCACCCTTGGTTTCACGCTCAGGTCATCCCTATCAAGCTGTATTCATGCCAAATTACCATCCAAATATGAACCAGCTTGCATACTTTCACCAGCAAGCTAATATACCTAGTTATTTGCAGAGCTCTAAGATTTTTAATCAACCCTTGAACTATGGGCTCCCTAATGTTTATATGCAGAATTCAGCTAGTATTGTTCCTCCATCAAATGGTGCAGACAAGGAGAGGTTGGATGCACTCACAGAGCTAGTTGAGAAGTTGAATGCTGAGGTCGCCTACCTAAGGAACTAGAATAGTCAATCCCAGGTAGCCCAAAGAGAGATTCAGTTCAATTATGATCAAAGCAACAGGGATATGATGCAGGCTCAGAAAAAAAAACTTTAACAGAGAACAACATCTTGATAGAGGTCATGGAGGGTAGCCACCAAGTCAAAATAGGACCTGGGATATAAGGCTTGAATATGAAGGAATCCTGACATCTCCAGATCAACCGAACAATCAGGAGAGATCTAGTGAAGTTTATCTGGCAAAAACGGCTCTTTCAGGATGGTGCAGGTTTCATAGTACTAATCGGCATTCTGAGTCAGATTGTCAGGAATTCCATACCGCTGCATCTATTTTCCAACAAAAGGTTCAACCTACTAGCAACAGTTCAAGTGGGATGGAGATAGTACCATCTAATCCTTATGACATATCAGTTATGGTACTGAATCATGTCTCATTTCCAAGAAGTGAAGAGAATGAACTAGAGGATGAACAGGATAAAGGTGCCGAAATAGGGTATTTATACAATGGAGAATCTGTAGATCAACCTTTTGGAGGTAATGAGGAGAATGATAATGGTCCACTAGATGAAGAAGAGTATACAACTGAAGAAGTTCAAGCATTCCATCATGTGCCTACTCAGTATTTCATAAATGGAGGATAGTCTGATGCTAATAAAGGAGGAAGCATTGAGAGTAACAGTAGTAAATTTGTGGTGAGCGCTGAGGACAATTGTTCTACCATGACTGCAGAGCAAATAGGAGAGTATGTGGTCAAAGAACTCAAGAAAGTCAAAGTAAGTCTCTCTGCTCGTGAGTTGTTAAGGGATCCTACCATTAGGGATGTTGTACTAGGGTCTCTTGAAAAGGATATGCTTTTTGAACACAAGGGGACTTCAAGCCAGGTTGATACAAATACTTTTAAGGAGGTATTCGTGTTTGAAACAAGCTTAGGAAATTATGTACTGATAGTTAACCCTCAAGGATGGGAGACTGAGGAAATCCTCATGTGACATGATATGCCTATCCATAAATCTGACAATGTTGAAGCTTTGGTAGAATCAACAGAGGAGGTACAAGAGCAAGTATGGTTGTCGGATCATATAGAGGATATACATCAAATTACAGAGAGTGAGCTTCCCCCAATCGAAAAATATCAACGAGACATCATTGAACCAACTGACATAGAGTTTGAGGGAGACATAGCAATAAAGGCTGAAGCAGCCTTAGAGGAGATTTCAATACAAGAACTTCAACAACCTGCTGATGAATGTCATGTAAGATGTGAAGAAGAACTTAATAAAAGAGTTGATATTTTGAGCAGTCACAATCTAGAACCAAAACAAATGCTAATAGGAGAGGAATTCAGGGAGTCCCTTCACTCATCGCATTCTGTTTTTCCTCTTTCTGTTGATGAATTCAGTAAAGAAAATTCACATATTTCATGTATTAATGACAAGATAGCTGATGTGATTCATATGGATGTGTAATAAAATCCAAATGGTGTTGAGAATAACAATGTTGCAGCCATCACTAATGAGCTTGATCATCTTACTTTAGGAAAGGATGTGCTTGCAGATCAATCTGTGGGGCCTCCTGACAAACATCACGATGGGGAACTTACTATACATGATGAGGCTTTTACATTTTTAACATTGATTCCTCATGAAGAAGTGCACACAGGTGACAAGTTCCATGTTTATACTTCTGAATCTTTCCAATCTCATTTTCACCGTGAATTATTCATTGAAGACTCCAATCTTGTTTTACATGTTCTGAATGCAAGAGGGATATTGCATCATCAGTTGAGACCTCCTGATGACATAGATATCAGCTTTTTACAAGTGCAGGATGCTGGATACCACATTCAGTCTACAATAGTACAAAATCAAGTTGTTTCTTTCCTTGCAAATAATTCTAAAACTTATCAATTTGATTATAGTAATTTAGGAAAGACAACTTGCATATGGACTAATCATGGTTTCAATTAATTGCCTCAATTATTGATTGTTCTTGATTATGAGGTTGAATTTGAATGCTACCTTTTTGAGGTTTATTTTGCTAAGTATAAAGATAAATTTGCATTTTTGAGGACTGTTACCATTACCTTGTTGCTTGTCCATGCATTGATGAACCGTATGGGGGTGGGTATCAGTTCACCTTGTCTGATGATGTGTTGTTACGAGTCTTTTGTACATAGTTAGGATAGATTGCTTTACAATTAGTTTGCTTTAGTTAGTTTAGGTTTGCTTTGGGTTTTGTTTTTGTTGTTGCTATGCCTCTATGGCTTGGGTTTTCTGCTTTTTGGTTGGGGAAGTGTCCTATTTGCACAAAAAATATTCTCTTTATCTAGGACTGTTCTGAGTATTCCTTGGAGGACTTTAGTCTTGTATCTTGAAAGGATGGTTGAGGTCTTTGTTATTGCCAAACAATCTAAATGTTTGATTTATAGAAGATGGATCACTAGGCTTGATTTGAATTTGAAGTATGCTGAAATCTTATATCTTTCACACATCTTAAGAATCTTGATGTTACCGTAGGGTCCTTGTGAAGTCTTGTCAGGTGAAAAATCCCATTTCTACTTCAGTTTCACTATGGTTCTTAGTCCTGAGTGTGAACTTCATTATTAACAGGTTGAAATGAAAAAGTATCACAGAAAAGAATATCAAAAGAAAGAAAAGTGAAATATTGAAGATAAAATGAATTCAACTTATCAGGAGTATCTGATTATTTCTATCAGGGTTATGGACACTTGACTGGCAATAGAGCTATGTTTGGGAGAGTCACAGCGATAACCCCGTTGGGGCTATAGATGCCTGACTGGCAGTGAGGCTCTATCTAGGTTGCTTTTGAAGTTAGAATCTTTACGTAGCCTGTCTTGACTAAGCTTGGTTTCTGCAGTATCCCAAGGAAGGAAATGAACTCATTTTCACACAATTGGATTCTCAATCTATGGAAGGTTCAGTCTACCTTTGGTTCTGATTCTTTAATCTTGCATTTTGGTTTGTTTGTCTGATAGTGAGATCGAAACCAGAGATTTTGGGTTCTTGATTCATGTTCGTCATTAAATGCTCTAGAGCATTTTCCTAGGAAGAGTCACCATTTGTTGTGTAGTTTTTGCACACATGCCCAACTGAAAGTAGGGACCCTCTTTTGCTTGGGTTTTTGATGCTTTAGCCCCTAGATTTTGTGGATTTGAATTGCCTTGGTATGTGCTTAATATATTCATCTTTCTTGACTAAGTGTTTTTCCCAAGTTACACTTTGAAAATCTTAAGTTCTGGGCGAAATCTGGGTTTTTGTGCTAGTTCAGGATTTTCTGGTCCATCTGGATTTTCCCAGATTTCATCCAAACTCCGGCAGGTCAGTTTTAACACTGTTGTTCAGGAATTTCTAGCCTTCACTGAATTCCACCTAGGCCATTTTTTCCAGAATTTCGTCTCCTTGTTCAATTCCCATTTTTTGGGTTTGGTTTGTCGTTTTATGAATGTTGATGCCCTTGGGAAAATTCTGAGTTTACATCCATTAATGAATGATTTTGGTTTTGAGCTTAGGTCCTCAAATTTGTGGTCTTCGATCAATTTGAGCGAGATTGTTGGAGAACGTCAAAATCTGGGTTTTCCCTCAGTTTCAAGATTTTCCTGTTCCTTTGGATTTTCCCGATTTCCTTGACTGCTGCATTTTCCCAAAAATCCAGAGTTTTACCTGCTTTGTGGATTTCTACCCCCTCCGGATTTCCTCGAAATCCCATTGCCCCTTCCTTTTCTATTTTTTTTTGTTGTTGTTTGTTTTCACCAGAATCCGCCTGGTCTGGATTTTCTCGAAAATCCCTTCTGGCCTAGATTCCGTGGAGGGGTGAAAATCCTAAACTATGTATAATTTTGCATTAACGATTTTTCACGGGATTTCCATATTTGCTTGGGGTTATTTGAATTTTGAATATATTATTGGTGATGTGCTAATTCTGATCTTCATGTTGTAATGGATATTATTGATGCTGGTTTTTGCTAAGTGCAGGTTGGGTTTAATTAGATTGAAGGGGGGTTTTAAGA
This sequence comes from Sequoia sempervirens, assembly GCA_007258455.2. NCBI lineage: Eukaryota > Viridiplantae > Streptophyta > Pinopsida > Cupressales > Cupressaceae > Sequoia > Sequoia sempervirens. The sequence continues at coordinate 61,633 of VDFB02256859.1, forward strand.
AATTTATTAATTCACCTGTGGCCGACCTGGAGAGTATTTTCCTCAAGATACCAGATAAATTAAGATAGGGATGAAGGGGCCAGTTAATGATCAATTGCATTGGGAATTGTACTTCACATGCATTGGATTTAATTACATTCTAAATCCCAGGCCGACCTAGATGAGTCCCATGCATTTAATGCATATCTTATCTTATTTCAAATTTCTCTTGGCCAACCTGTCTGGGGCTATTTTATTATTGTAAAATCTATATTGGGTCGACATGTTCTTGGGTTTTCTATAAATATGGCATTTCGCCTCATTTGTAAAAGGGGGATTATTAGTAGAAGTCGTTGGAGATAGTTCTTAGAAGCTATTAGGGTAGTAAAGTAAGAATTAGGGTTAGGAGTTAGTCGATTTTGGAGCAAGTGTTGTAACAGAACATTAGAATTGTTGTTGAAATTTGGTGATTCAATACAATTGCAGACATTGTGATTTTCTGGTGATCTCTCTTGTGTTGACTTATCTTGCATGGTTCTTATGATTCTATCTTTCAAATTGCTCAAGGTTATTAGATTTAGATTGAGATCTGGTTCAATGATGTTCATGATTTAATGTTTGAAGTGTTGCAGCAATCCCTGGTCCATACTTTTGCAGCTAGCTGATTGTTAGTTACTTTGCAAAGTTAGCCTGGACTTTATATTCATTGTGCTTAGTTCAATTATGGAGATTTGTTCATTTCAATTGCAATAAGGTTGTCTTGGATGAATGTCCATGATCTAAAAATATTAATACCTTAGAAGATTGCACTGTTTCTATGAGATTGTAGATTTATCTTGGTCAAGCAGAAATTATTTTATGAGGGATTGATCCATTTCAATTATTTCATCATTTGCATTGTTAGTCTTAGAAGTAGTTAGATTTAGATATCTCTGAAACCCTAACCTTTTGTTATTTATTTATTATTTGGATTAAAGCATCATTACATTGCTATATCTGATAAGTTCAAGATTCAGTCTTTGCTTGTAGTAAGGTCCCTTTGTGATTACCAACATTTTCACATTTATCACTGAGTTGTTTATGCATTGTCAAGACCTGACATTAGAGACCTTGGGGTTATCTCTTGAGGTTTGCTGATAGAGATTTACCTTTCAAGAGAGATAGGATATTATATTTTGTCTGAGTTATTGCTGTGTAGAAAACATCATCAAGAAAGTCAACTAGCATTCAACTCAAACTAACTATATGCAAATAAAGATAACTAAACCATAACTAAACTGAACTGAATTGAACTGAATTGAACTCCACTCATGTAAATATCAATCCCTACTTTGTAGGAACAAAACATGCATTACTGAAGTGTTATCAATCCTCCAAACAATTAACTTAAGCAAGGTGGGTTCAACCTTTCATGTGGGTGCCCCATGTGCTCCTATCTTGTAGGAGCTCTTCTTGGACGTCCCCATATGTTCCTATCATTTAGGAATAATCACAAATGTCAATTTAAACGTTCATTTCATTTTAATGTAATTTCTTTCTAATCCTAGTGTTTGGGAACACTTTCTAAGGACTTAGGAGACACATGAAATATGTTTAGGATTGCAATTAAATGGCATCCTATTCCCAACATTCTCCCACTTGACATTATACATTGCAATTATTCTAAACAAGGAATCATTATTATAAATCAAGTATAGGACTCAAGGCCAATGGCCTTCCTGGAGAACTTATCTGTAGGAACTGGTTTCATAAGATAATATGCAACATTGATCAAAGTGTCAACTTTCTCAATCAATACCTTCCCACTCTCAACCATTTCTCACACAAAGTGATACTAAACATCAACATGCTTAGTACAAGCATGATACCTAGCATTTTTGGCTAAATAAATAGCACTATGACTATCACATTCAAGTTTAATTTGCTTGCAATTAAAACCAATACCTTTCCCAAGTCAATGTAACCAAATTGCCTCTTTAGAGGCATGTGTAGCAGCCATGTACTCTGCTTATGTGGTGGACAAAGCAATCATGGGTTGCCTCTTACTCATCCAACTAACCCCAACTCCAAACAAAGTAAACACATAGCCACTTGTCAACCTCCGACTGTCCAGGTCTCCTGCCCAATCTGAATCAATAAAACCATGTATGTCCAATTATTTGTGTATAATATCAATATCATTAGCACCATGATAAACCAAATAGTAATCAGAAGTACCACGTAAATATCTAAACACCCTCTTAACATAAGTCTAATGTTCTTTACCAAGGTTAGACATAAACCTACTTAGAACTCTGAGTGCTTGGGCTATATTTGGTCTTGTATAGACCATTGCATACATCAACCTACCAACTGCACTTACAATGGAGTCACCAAGCCATTGTATAGACTTCCATACATGCAAAACCATGGGCTCAAAACCATGAGCTCCAAAACCATGGACCAATACAACTAGCACAAAACCATGTGCTAAAGACCACTAAAGGTTAATCCACTAACTCTAACCTAAGAACTAGTTTAACCCAACTACCCCCCTTACCACCTGGGAGAACTCCTCTCTTACCAGGCCTTTCCTTTTAGGGATTGAGCAAGTCATACCAGGTCTTACAACCATCAACCTAAGTACATGTATTAAATTTTACATACAACTCCATTTTTAGTTTCCACATCTCCTAACTAGATCCATTGAATCTTTCAATATCTAGACAAGAGGTAGAACTCATTGTAGCACACTTATTTTACAAATTTGCAATCACACAATAGTAAAAGCTCCCACTACAGCCAAAAAAACCTTCAGAATTTTAAGAGAAAGGTGTCCCAAACCATAACCAACCATTGGCTCTGATAGCAAATGTTGAAAATGAACGTGAAATTGTAGCTTAAAACTTGTAAAACTATGAGACTGTTGATCTAATTAAGTGTTCTTTGTCACAATTCTTTGTGTATGATTAATCTGTTTAGATCAATTTTACCAATTGTAGAAAGAGATAGAAGATTGTAGAAGAATGAGACAAGAAGATAGAAGTGACACAACATATATGTGGAGAAACCCTTTTGGGAGAAAACTCCACCAGAATCAATAGTGCTTGTATTATTTAACCTTAGAAAAATATTACAATAATATTGTATCAATCCTTGATCGATATGCTTCCTTTCCTTCAACAATCCTTCTTCACAACCTACAATAAACTCTCATGAAACTCACATCCACTTGCTAGAATTAATAGACAATAATGAGCATGTAAACTCAATAAGAGTTGTACAAAGCAAGAGCATAAAGCTCCTCACAAAAATCTATGCCTAGATTGGGCAAGTAGAGTTCCACCATGTAATCTGAAGTCAAACCAAAGTCTTCCTCAATTTAGGCACCCCAAATTGAACTCTAGTCAAGAAAATATCCTGTAAACTCCACCTCAAAGTTGGTGTGCAAGAATGGGCCCACTTGACTGAATCTTGTAAATATCTTCTCATGCAAAAGGTGTTAACTGAAAGATGCCAACTTGGGCACCCAAGGTGGGTCCAAGTCAATCTTAGTTAACTGAAACATATCTCTCCACCAATTCATGCAAACATTATGCATGATTGATTGTCCCCACTTAACTAAAAGTATCCACCTATTATATGTCATACAACTGAAGTCATTAGTCATGCAACTCAAGTAAACTCAAGTCAACTAACATTCAACTCAAAATAACTACATGCAATTGAAGATAACTAAACCATAATTGAACTAAAGTGAAGTGAACTAAACTAAACTCCACTCATGTAAATATCAATCCCTAATTTGTAGGAACAAAACATGCATTATTGAAGTGTTATCAATCCTCCAAATAGTTAACTAAAGCAAGGTGGGTTCCACCTTCCATGTGTGTGCCCCATGTTCTCCTATCTTGTGGGAGCTCTTCTTGGATGTCCCCACATGTTCCTATCATTTAGGAATAATCACAAATGTCAATTTACATGTTCATTTCATTCGAATTTAATCTCTTTCTAATCCTAGTTTTGGGGAACACTTTCCAAGGACTTAGGACATACATGATATATGTTTAGGATTGCAATTAAATGTCATCCTATTCCCAACACTCTCAAGGGTATTTTCTCTATATTTGATGGGGGTTATTCTCTTTTTTACTAAGGATCTCTTCTCATTTAGGGGGATCTCTACATGTACATGGGTACTTCATCAAGCTTCATTTGTTGGGACCCACCTTTTCACCCATCTAAGCTATACTTAAGGGGGTGTTAGTGTAGGCTTTTATTTTTGTAGTAAATTTTTTCCTATACTTTTATTTAATCTTTCTTAGGTTAATAAATTGGGTATTAATTTGAGAGAAGTAAGTTTTCAATATCTTTTATGGGAATTATACTTTCCTATTTTTATATATTTTTGGTGTACTCTCCCTATTAGTTGTATTTATCAACTCTTCCCTCAAAAATAGTTTGTATACACTCACTCTCCTAGCTTATATTTTCTTTCATATAGCTTATTTTTCAATTATCTTAATGTTTTTTCTTTTGGAGCATCTACATTTGTCTTATTGGATTATAACTTTGTAATGTTATTTTGATCTTCGATCATTTATACATGTCATTTCATAGTTTTTATTTCCTACACTATTTTGTAAGTTTTCATGTTGGTGTGAATAAAGTCTTGTACCTAGCTAATTCCTAATAGGGGACTTATTCACATGTTAATTTTACTTCGGTCCTAAGATTCTTTCTACAAGTCTTAGTTGTCATGTCTAGATCTTGTCTTATCCTAGGTAGTTATGATAAGTTGTCTCAAGTGATAGGATTAAGACACATGTCATGATATTGTCTAATCCTATCTCTCACCTTTCCTTTATAAGCAAGGCATCTCTTGCATATTTTACATCTTTTTCATATAGTGTGAATCATTTATCATATTTTAAGTCTTGTTTGGTGGAATATCATCTTCTATTGTTACTTCTCTCTTGTATATATGGAGTTTATTTAGTGTTGCAGATTGAAGATCATGGTTGTTCACTTCAACATGGTATCAAAGTTTTGAATCTGGTGTTGGTTCTATTTCCAGCTAGTTGCCTAGGCTTTCTCTAAATATTAGTCAATTCCTATTATCAAGAAGCCTATATCAGTGGCCAATGAATGAGATGTTTATCTCACTTTTCTCCCCTATACTTCAAGCTCTACAAAACCTACAGGGGTCCTCTTAATAACACTGGATGAAAATATTTAGCTAGTGGTGTAACACAGTCTCCAATAGATAAACTTCACACTAAATAACAAGGGTTTATATGGATACATTCATGAATGGTACATCCCTTGTTCTCATTTCAATTTTGGTATGAAGTGAAATAGAAAATAAACATAAAATATAAAATATAAAAGGTTGTTTAATTGAAGATTTGTTTCTGAGGATGGGGGAAGAAAACCATGAAAGATCGGTGCTTGACTTGGTCCATAGAGTCACATATCATGCACTCATATTCTAATGCTATAACATAATCTTGATAACCTACTAACATCTATCACCTTATGACAACAAAGTCTTATTTAGCTTGTTATGAAATTCTTCTTAATGATCCATCTAAAAACATAATACCTTCTCTACCTTCATGCAAGCATTTACACCACTCCTTGAATGGATAGAAAACATATAACCAGTTCAAATAATAATTGTTCTTGAAGAATCTTAATAACCATATTACTTTGATTCAAAATATATTACATCTCAGAGCTAGAGACAATTAAATAATAGCATATATTCATATAATTTACAATCAAGTTACATGAGCATTACAATACTTTGACTTACAGAACAAGGATCTTCACCTTTGGCCCACTTAACACTTTTTTTATATAGCTTTCTTCATTGACCAAAATTCAGAACCCTTATAAATGAGCACTAGATTCCTTTTTATTATGAGAGAAACTCCAAAAATTGTTCCAAAGAAATATTTCCAACATTCATTGAACCTCTACCATGCCTTCACATTAATGACCCCTGGGTATGCATGTTAAAGGATGGAGATATCCCACAAATTCCACATTAAAATACGACAAGGATGGCCCTCTAATAGAAAGGAGCCTACAAAACATAAGTGAAGCATGGGTGATACAACCTTTCTCAAAATTTGCACTCTAAGCATTAAATGCCCTCTTTGTAGCCTTAAAAATTGAGATTAGATGTCTAAGGAGAGTCATCGGACATTAATAGCATTATCACCAATTTTTTGGCCCCGAACTGACCATTGGATTAAACATTAAATGGTTTGCAACCCCAAAAGGGCACCTTCATCAGACATCAGGTGTCAACTTTGCAAGGAAATGCTTGTCAAAAAAGTTGGAGAGAAGAGCATCCGTAATCCAGAAACCCTGAAGAGAAAAACCCTTGTCAGGCATTGGGTATCAAACCCACGGCATACTAGAAGAAGGGAAAGAGGAAAGGGAGACATCGAGGATCAGGGAGGATACTAACCTTTATTATGAAATTATGATAAAGGATAAGAGGGAGACCCAAGTATTAAAGGCCAAAGATATGACATTGGAGATCGAGGACTAAAAGGAAAGGCTTATGTCTTATTATAAGAATAAGACAAAAGATAGAAGAAAGATTTGATCACTAAATACCAAAGATAACATTGGTTTTGAAAAACTTTTCGAGTTTTGAAGGTGGTTTCGAAACCTCTATCAAAATCTGACAAGTTTTTCACAACCTTTCAAAGTTTTGACAAAATTCTTGTGTCTCAAAGTTTCAAAGTGTATTTCTCAAGCGTCGATCAATATACCCAATTTCTAAACCTTCGTCAAGGCCCAACAAGGTTTTAACAACCATGTTGGAGTCCAACAAGGTTCTCAAAAACCTTTCAAAGTTCTGAAAAAACTTTAAATTTTGTATGCATCAACCCATAAGCCTAGTTTCAAAGCCTTTGTTAGGGCCCAACAAGGTTTTGACAACCACATTGGAGCCTGACGAAGTTTTCAAAACCTTTCAAAGTTTCAAAAATACTTTAATTTTTTTACAACTTCATTATGAGGTTTTGAAACCACTTTCGGATCCCAACAAGGTTTTTCTAGCAATTAAAAACTTCAACTAGAGATTGGATGAAAGACTTAAGACTTATCACAAAATTGTGATAAAGGATAAGAAGAAATGTTGATTCCCAAAAGACCAAAGATATTATGTTCGTGAATCAGGGATCATGTTGATGGTGGTTTTAGTATAACCAACTTGCTCAGTAATAATAGATTATTACTCCTCTTAAAAAGAAATATTCCCTACTCTAATGCTCCTTGTGGGCTAGGTCTTGATAGTGATAGATAGCTAAGTGGTTCATGTGAACTTGTTCAACAAGGGGCCTGAATAATTTTAGATCTCCTAAAAAATATATTCAAAACATGCAACCAAAATGAAGAGATTTATTTTTTGAAATTCATAATCAATTGAATTTTAGTACAATACTTTATTTATCAAATGTACATTATTATTGTACTCTTTCAAAGATTCAAAGTATTGTAAAAATAAAGATCAAAAGACTTTAGGGTTGAGAAAGAGAGAGAGAGAGAGAGAGAGAGAGAGATTTAAAGAACAAAACTAAAAATTAAATAGACAACAACAAATTTTATGTCACTTATCAATTCTGAATGGTTAGGAAAAATCACAATAGCCAATATTAAAGTGACTAGTATTCACACAATCACTATTAACACTAATGCAATCTTTAAAGGAAATTAATAATTTTAAGATTTTAAAGTTTTATAAATCAGATCACCTTAGAACATGCACATATCTAAGACAAAACTCCATTCAAAAATATAATAATACAATTAACTTTACCAATTTTTTCAATTTAGATAAACAAAATAATCATACCATCACCAATGATCAGAATCCATATGCATGTAATAGGCGTAATCCTTTGATATTTCATTAAATCTTCATAAAATATAGTAGGAGAAATCCACACTAAGATTGTATGGTTTCTTGCAAATACAATAGTTTTTTATCCTTTACATTGATTAGAAATCCAAAATATATAGACTCAAGCATCCCAAAATTTATGGATCTTAAGAAATTTAACTGAAAGTCTAACTAAAGTAATCAACTCTAATCTAGAAATGAACTCCAACTGAACTTAATAGCAAAATTGGAACTGAAGTTCAACTAAAAACCCAATGCCAATTTGGGAGTTCACTATCTGGGTGTTTACTCTATTACAAAATGTATTTAAAATAAATTGAAATTCAAACGTTTGAATCAAATTTGCGTTAGGGGAATTTTTAGAGTAGGTGGAGATGTCATCATTCATGGTATCCATAGGAGGACCTTGATAGTATTGCAACTTGATTCTCTACGAAAAGGTGGAAATTTCTAGCTTTTCTTGTAGGTCAATGAAGCTCACTAGTTCCTCTTGAAATTTCACAAATCCATCTTTTTGGTTATCATCTAGTCAATGGTTTTTTGAGTAGCTTGACCCTGTAGAGACTCTTCCAGTTCTTGGACCATTTTGTTGGGAGATGTAACTAGGGATGATGTTTCCCAAAAAGTGCATTCTGGGCTTTCCACAAAATTCTCTATCTTCGCCATAACCTATTCGGCTAGGTTCTTATTCTTATTTAATTTATGTTTACACCTATTTAGGGTTTTTACCCTTAGTTGTGTTGCCTTTAGCCACTCCTTTGGCTTATCTTGATCTTCTTCTTCTATCACAGTTACCTTCAACAAAGCATCTGAGGGAGTGAATCTTTTTTTTTTCAAAATAGGGATGTAATCATCTCATACCATAAAATTCCCATTTATTTCCACCTCCATCTAGTGGGCCAAACTGGCTTCATCACTAATAATGTGATAAGCTTTTATTGCTTTCTCCAATATTTTTCTAGCAATTTTTTGTAGATCATCTTTCCATCCTTTAGCAACAACTACCCAACCCTTAGGGTAGAGGTGTAGTGCTTCTCCTTTTAATACATCTTGGGAAATTGACTCGGGAGAAACAATATTAATAGGCCCTATCAACTTGTTAACATATGTTGTTAACTGGGCCATCTAAGAATTTAGTACCTCTTTTGTGTTTTCATCCTTTTGAATCCTATTTAGGATAGTGGACACAAACATTTGTAGAGATTTTTTCTCCCCTTGTCTAGTTTGGGCACCCAGGTTTGTCTACTAGAGGAACAACTATTTGAGCTATCTAGTTCCCTTGCTCATCATCTATAATAGTAGACAACCTCTTTGATCTCTTCCTTCTTTTGGTGGGAGCTTGGAACACCTCCACATGGATTTTGATTTTATCCTCTTATTCCTCCTATACATATGTTATTTTCCTCTTCTAAATTGTATGGTTTAACCATACTAAGAGATTGGAAGAGGCCTTGCGCTGAGGAGAGGAGATGACTTCGGTATTTTATGAGGCTTGAGAGCTATCAGGTTCTTGTTTTATGTCATCTCTTTCTATATATTCTTCTTATGTTCCTTCTCCTATAGCCTCCTCATTTTTAACCTCTTTATCTAGTTCTATTTCTCCATCTCCAACTTCTTCTTTTGCAATTGCTTCTACTTGAATTTATCTATGTACTTCCTCTTATCTTGTTTGTAATTCTTCTTGTTCTTGGGGAGGAGGAAGAGGAGTATCATGTGGATGATATGGAGGTGGGGAAGGAAATGGAGGGGGTGGAGGAATTGGAGAATAAAATTTAGCATAAAGACTATTTTACATATTTAATTCAATGAACAACAACATATGAACACAAAGATAAACTCCAATATATTGATGAACTTCAAAATCTCATCCACATATATGATATATCAATTACAACTCACTAACAATGATCCATAATGATATACAATGCTATTATAGATCAACAACAATGTTATTAAATTTCTTACATATTCCTTAAAGTCTAGATGCAATCCCTAAATGAGAATGCCCTCAAGAACCAAAGGGGTTTTGTCCTTTGATCCTAGTGATTGTTAGGTTTTCATCCAATGATCACAAACTCCTATGGTTTTTCATCCACTAAAGGAATTAGTACACAAGTATCCCAAAATATAGAGAAATGAAATAATAATCTAATACCTATTACAAGAATTGACTCCCTATATTTATATGCTAATAATTTACCTCAAGGAATAGGTCAGCCTTGAGCCAAAATGGTGCCAAAGCTCAAAATTTGAATTTCAACACACTACACTAAGTCAACCTTGAGGCCAAAGTAGATTCCTTTGGAGTTAGCGTGCCACCCTATGGACCTATCCACACCCTTCCTTGGCTCCTTCATCCTGATACTTCATAATTGACGTTGTACATTCTAGAAGTGACCCACTCAATTCACTTGAGGGTCTATCTGCTAAGGGCCTAGCACGATTATCTTCTGACAATGATATCTTTACAAAACCTAATTCATTATTCATGCATTCTAGATATGATGTGCACATGTCTTTGTAGAATGTATGTTCTGATCCGTGGCCTGAGATATGCTCTTGTAGAGGAATTTGGAGCAATGTTCAAATATGCCTTGATGTTGGAGAGATGAAACTGGATTGTTTCACATGGTGATCTTTTGTTAGCGATGCCTTTTCAAAAATTGATCCTTTCCTTATGAAATTTGGGCAAAATGTCCATGGTTCTTGGGTGATCTCAATTCCTTGGTTGTAGGTTGATTGGATTCTTTGCGATGGAATGCAAAATGTTTCCTGGATTCCACTCTACAACTATCTTTTTGGAAAAAGGGACACGACAAATCCACCCTTCCTAAAATTTCTTGTCCTCGAGCAATGCAAATTAGGATGTTTTATAATTGGAAAATTCTTCCAATAGACATGATACTCTGTTATATTTTGGTTCCTTACATTTTTGTTTCTAGTATCAATTACCACTTTCGGAATAAGGATGAGTTTCCCTTCATCATCAAGCGACCATAACTCAATGGCAAGAGTTGTATACAATCCCAAAACCTTCTTTAGACATGAAAATGGAATACATTATGGATTTTTTTGTCTTTTGGAAGTTCCACCTCATAAGCGACTTCTCCAACCCTTTGAGTTATCTTATATGGCCCATAAAACTTAGGCTTGAGCTTTTCTGCCCCTCCTTTCTTAACAGAAGACTATCTATATGGTTAAAACCTTATTAATACCATAGCCCCCACCTCTAATGACCTTTCAGTGCACTTCCTATCTGCATACATCTTCTATTGATTTTGGGAAACTCGCAGATGATCCTTGAGAGCTCTCAAAGTATCTTGACTTTGATTAACCAAATTGCTCACTATCAGAACTTTACTGTCTATTAGGACTAACTCAGTAAAGGTTAATGCATCATAACCATAGAGTTATCTAAATGGAGACATGCTAATGGACATGTGATGAGTTGTATTGTAGCAACACTCTCTTAAATGTAGCCATTTGATCCAAACTACTTGTTGATTGGTAGCATAATTCTTCAAGTATCCTTCTAGTCACTTGTTTACAATTTTAGTTTGTTCATCAATTTGTGGATGATAGTTTGTGCTAGGAGTGAGCTTGGTGCCTATCAGATGGAATAATTCCTTCCAAAATGTATTGAGGAATTGGTTATCTTTATTGTTGACAATGTTCTTGGGTAGCCCATGCAACCAAAAAACTTCTTTTAAGAAAAAATTGCAACTTGCAAAGCTTTGTACTTACTGAAGATGGCAAATAAATGAGCATATTTAGTCAACCTATCAACTAAAAAATAAATGCAATCTTTCCCCTACACCTCAAGAAATCTAACCAAAAACTCTTGCTCCCTTTTATTTTGCTGACAATTAATGCATTCCCTGATATGTGTCAGAACATCCTCCTTAGGGCCCTTCCAAGAGAACCTTTCTTTGATCTATCGGTAAGTTTTATAGAACTTGAGATGCCCTACCATAGGTGCATTATGATAGGCTTATAGTATCTTCTCTTTCACCTTGGATTCGAGAACCAAGAACACTCTATTCTTGAATGGAATTAGACCTTTTGACACAACATACTAGTTATTATTTTCCTTGTTGGGATTAAGGTGTCTCACCCTTCGAGTCCTAGCATTATTTTTAGGAAAAATAATTGTACAAATATTGATATATCCTAAGTTGCCAACTATAATAGTTGTCATTAGCACTTTGTGGGACCCATCGAGGAGTGTTATATCCTACATTCAAGGTGTGGAGATCAAAAGAGTGCCACTCATCACCCAAGTACTTATTTGAAGCATTTATATTTGTGCATACTTCATGGAGGTCCACTATAGTGGCACTTATCACTTGGGCGATCATTTGGAGAGAGGATTTTTTAAAAACTTCTCAGAGTTGCACGATGGTGACATGTGTCAAGGCATTATTGAGTTAACTATGGCATGTACCTAATTTTGTGGAAGTTGGTGCCCACTTTGAAAATTCAAGATTAGAGTTGCTATTTGCAATCAGAGTTGTGTGTGGATGTAGTTTATATTCCTAATTGAGTTAAACATGCAATGCAGGCACCTAATTTTTTGGCAGGTACTTTTTTGTATGTGCATGTTGCATGCTTTTGCATGTAGTTCCTTTCTTATTGCATGTTCATGCATGAGCATGGCTTTGAGGAAACTTTTATCCTGGGCACTGCATACTCTATAAATATAGGTGCTATGCTAGAGGATTTATGTGAGGAGAGTTATTCACAAAGGTTATGCTACTGGATTTTCTCCAGAAGAGTAAGATGTAATCTCCAAGTCCAGGTAGTGAGCCTACAAGTGTATTGTAACATGTTATTATGTATAGATACATTGGTCCAATCCTAGATGAGCATAGACTCTATAATTGTATTGTAATTGGTTTTGTTGTTGATAATACAATTGATTTGTGTTGTTGGAGTCTGGGGTTTTTACCTGAAAGGGTTTTCCCCATGTATATCTATGTTCTTTCTCTTATGTCTATTCTTCTATTATTTAAATGTTAATTTACATGTTATACTATCGAAATGTTTAATGATTTGAAAACTACATTTGTTTCCTCTGAGGGTTAATGAGATGAAAAATAAATTGTGTCCATTTTTACTTTAAGAAATAGTTGTATATGGTTGTATCAAGAAAAACTAATGATATTGGAGGAATATATTGGTTCTCTAATGAAAATATAGAATTTCCATTTCCCTTCATTTGGTATCAAAACTAAGATCCATGATTTGTATGTAAGATGCATGTACTTACATGTGAATTGAACGTACTTGCATGTGAGTTGCATGTACTTGCATGAGATTTCATGTTACTTGCATGCGCTTGCATGTTAATGCATGTGAAGATTCATGGTGTTTAATGTTTTGGATATTTCTTTTGTTATGATTCATTAGCTTGGCAAGCTTGAGGGAATCTATCTTGAAGAAATTGGCTGATGATTAATTCTTGTCTGAGCGGAAGCTCTATAGTTGATCTTATTGTCAAGAGACAGTAAAAAGTGTGAAGGATAGTAAAACATGGAGTGTTTGGAGTTGATCATAAGATTTCATGTGATATGAAATTGATCTGGAGCTCTTGGTTAGACAGATGAATAACCTTGATGCATGGGGTGTGGTTACAATTCATGGTTGTGTGCAACAAAGTATTCATATTGGGTGTTTGAGATGGCCCCTTGGTGATACAGAGATACTTGTGTTGTTGTCACCATGGTGTGTTGTGCTTATTTTATCTCCTAGTATTGGAAGGTGCTATTTTTTAATCCCTAAATTCATGTACAGGATACGTAGTTGATCACTCGATGATTTGGAAGCTTCTAGAATAACCTATCTCTCTCTTAGATGCATGTACATAGTGATGGTGGAATTGGCATACAAATGGGCCTGGAGTTCCTATGCCTCTACTTTCTTGACAAATTTTTGTACTTGCATGATCAAATTCATGTTCCTTGGATCTAAGGGTTTTATAGATTTTTTGTTCAAAAATCTACGGTGATGCATATTCATGATAATCCATTGTTCTAGATTAATTGTTATAGTTGCTTTTTGAACTTTGGGTCTTCAAGATGTTAAGTGGATGTGAATTTTCATGTTTGTTGAAAAACATGATGGTTTTGTAGTTTTTCCATGGTCAAGAAAAACTTGCGGCTTTGTAAATTTGCAGATAACTATTTTTTTTGTCATGGCCTTTGGATGATTTTGGATGTAAGATAGTTACAACTCTGCATGCATGCTTCATGCATGGTTTGAGGAGATATCAAATCTTCTCTATATGGAGATGTTGGTATGTGATTAGTTACTCAATTTTTTTGTGTTGAATGCTTGGGGGTTCCTAACTATGGTGCTACTATTGCGGTTTTGGCAAATTGGATTTGTTGGTGATTTGGTGTTTGAGTCATGAAAAGCTACATGATATCTTCTTTGATATCTCGGTCTTGCATGTTACTAATATGATGATGGGTTTTCAAGTTTCAATGGTTGGGATGTTTGAGTTATGTAGTTTTTGGATTAGCTACCCATTGGCTGCAGTGAGATAACTTAGATGTGGATTGTCTATATCCATGAGATTAATTCAGTTTTGATGCAAACTCCATTATTTGTCCTTGTCTATGGTCACTTGTATATTGGTATGTGTTGCATTGGGATGAGAGGATGGTGTTGAGTTCCTAGATAGTCAATTGTGAGGACCTATAACATGTTTTTATCATGATGTCATGGATAGCTTGGAAACATTGTTTTGTGTGAGATCTTATGACATTGATGGTGTATTTCGTTGCTTTGGAGATCTTGGTTCCACTTGTTATTACTGTCAAATTGACATGTGGGTGTTTGGTGCATTAGAGATTTTGGCATAGTACATTGCTCTTGATACCATGGTTTGTTCACTTGGAGCATGTGATCTCCTTGGAGGATATGGTGATCCTCTGTTGAGAGGATGGGTTCTAGTGTTGTGCCATGAGGAATTCTTGATTACACATTAGAGTGTTGGCGTGATACTATTTAGATCATGATGTCATGATAGGTTCCTAACTGCAATTAGAGCTTTGACAGTGATCTGGAGAGTTCTATGTGCTTTGAGTACATTGGTCATGTGCTTGAGAGATTCATGAGAGTGTAGTTTTTGCATTTGGAGCTTAGCACAAGTTGATTAGTTATTAGTGCTCATGGATGCATGGAGATGTGGGTGAGGTTTTTTTTCTCTTGAGATGAGAGAATATGTTAAGATGGGGGTACTCTTTGATCCGGGGAATATTTTCAGTGGAAATTGAAGTGTCCCAAAATCTCTAGATTTCAACACCATCAGAAAGATCTCAGCATCCTGATTCCAGTGCAACTTGAACGGAGTGAAAAGGAGTCTGTTTGCACAAGTTATGGCTAGTCAAACCTTGGGTCAAACTACCATCAGGGGTCGTCCAAAAAGCAAAAAAAATGATTGTTTCAAAAATTGACGAAAGTGGCATCAAGTCGAAGAGCTCATCGAGACGATTCTGGCAACGTTCTTTTTGTCAAAATCCAACATCATACGCTCGAGATATGGACAGTCAAAGTTTCTATTGACTTGAAGGTATAGTGATGACGTCAACATCCGTACATGATGTCAGTGTCTGTGCAAATCAAAGGTGGACCAATTAGAACTTGACATGTGTTATCCATACAGTGACGTGGCAGAGGACATGTTCGGTGATGTAGCATATCCGTACTCCAGTCAGCACTACGTGGCAGTTGAGTCAGCATACAGGTGGCATCCAGTTAGCATCTATGTTGGTGTACATGTTAGATTTTCCAATAAGCGCTTGTCACGTGGCACCCTCCTGGTGCAACACGTGGCTCTCTCATAGCCCTCCATTTTCCAGCGGCGAGTTTGTTTTGTTTAACAAAAAGTTGTTACATGGGTTTGAACCCGTGACCTCATTCTCAACAGCCGAAAGTTTTGATCGTTACACCCCCCAGCTTTCACATAATAAATAATGACAAATGTTAGTTTTGATGATTTTTAGGCGTGAGTTTGGGGGAAAGGGGTGGTCGGCGGGGTTGGAACCCCCGACCATGTGGCTCCTAAAATCTATTGCCACCGGTAGACCACCAACGAGTATTTGATCCTATATGGGGTCTTTTTGTGTTTGTTGTATGGTTAAGGTCGGATTCATAACTAAGGCCTATAAAGCCAAAAATTAAGTAAAACCCATCTAATTAAATGACAAAAGGGGGTTAATAAAAAAACAAGCTAGCATTGTACGATGGTTAAGATGGGGTTAGGCATTTAATATAGTTGTTAAGCCTATTTAGGCTAATTTTATGTATAAAAGGGGAGATGTGTAAGCTCTTGGGAGATCAGTTAAGTGGTGAGAAACAGGTGATACGTTAGAGAGTTCTTGTGGAGATTTTTGAGCCATTTTCGTATGACGGAGTATTGTTATGCTGCCGAAGAGCTTGAAGAAATGGTCTTGGTGCATTTGTAATCTTTTTATTTGGAGATTAATCAGATCGGTCTCTCTATTGGAGCGGACCTGGAGACGTAGTCACAATTGTGGCGAACTCTGTTATCAAATTGTTTGCACTTCTTCTCTCCTCTCTCATGTTCTGATTTTTCACCTTGAGTTTTAAGTTTTTTTAATGCATAGCTTCAATGATGTATGCATGAATTTGTAATTCCTTTAAGTTGTTAAATTAAGCATTTAGATTCGCAATTAGTCTAGATCCTATATAGATCACTCTTGATGAGATCTCAACAGGAAGTTTGAGGAGATTTTCACCTGGACATGGATGTGAATTTATGATAGACCTGTGAGGAGATTTCTCTTGGATGAGTCATCATAACTTGGATATCTTGGAGGAGCATTCTCATTCCCCACTCTTGGTCTACTTGATAATTTTCCACTTGAGAGGCATATCCCTTTGGTCCTCTCAAGTGTTATGCTTATCTTTCATAGATATGTATCTTGAACTATGGTCATATGGTTCTAGAGGATTCATTGTGTGAGATGTTTAGCATGGTTATCTCCTTGAGAATATGAGTTGACATTGTGATGTCATTTATGAGAAGTTTAGGAGATGGTAGAGGGCTGATTTATTGATATGGGAAATGGAATTAGTTTGGTCTTCTCCTGAGAAGCTTACATCCATGAGATTACATGATGCATATGTTGTGTTTGATCTTAATGATTGAACAAGATGGAAGTTGTTGAGGCTTTTATTTTGGGGTTGTGGGGGATATCATACTTGACACGGTTGAGATTTTAGAGGTGTATGTAGAAGTAAATTCTACATGTGTATGATGTGCAAATTTTTTTCTCTTTGGTCTTGGTTTTCTTCTTGGATGTTTAGATTCATATGATGATGCAGTTGAGATCATGTTTAGAGCTATGGTGATCAGTGTCTTGTGGTCACATGTCACATGTTTAGACCTCTTTGAGCTTCTCAAAGGTCCTATGTGCTTCCTTTATCCATTCAAAGGCTACTTATTTAGTCAGATTCATGAGAGGTGTTGCAGAATGATAAAATCCTTTGAAAAACCTTGTGAAATAGATACATAGCCCAAAGAAACCTCTTAGTTGAGACAAGTTTGTAGGAGGTGGCCAATCAAGAATAGCTTGGATCATTTGTTGATCAATTTGAACTCCCTTAGCACTTATGACTTGTCCCAAATACAATATCTTTGTTGACCCAAACTCACATTTGGACATCTTTTCAAAGAGAGACTATTATTCTGGAATTCTCAAGATTATATCAAAATGCTTCAAATATTCTTCCCATGTTTTACTATAGATCAAAATACCATCAAATAAAACCAACACAAACTTCCTCAAGTTATTACCAAAGCCATGATTCATGCATGATTGGAAAGTTTTCAGAGCATTAGTGAGACCAAAGGGCATAATAAGGAACTCAAAATGCCCATGTAGTACATTGAAAAGCATTCTTTTGTACATCTTCCCTCATGCAAATCTGGTGGTATCTAGACCTCAAATCAAACTTTGAAAAGTACATTGCACCATGTATCTCATCAATCAGTTCATCTATCCATGACATGGGGTACCAATTCTTAATGGTCTTCTTGTTTAATTCTTGATAGTCTATGCACATCCACAAAGTGTCATCCTTCTTCTTTACCAACACCATAGAAGATGTGAAAGGACTAGAGATTGGTCTGATGTAGCCCATATCTAATAGATCCTTTACTGCTTTCTTTATCTCCTCCTTATACATTTGAGGATGGCGGTAAGGAGTGGTCATAACCGGCTTTGATCTTGTTTCAAGTTCTATGATGTGATGGAAACCTCTATTTGGTGGTAATTTGAGAAGCATATCATTGGAAACCAAACTATGCTTATCAAAAATATTATGTATATCAATGTGAACTTGACCATTCTTACCTTTAGAAGAGTCCTTTGAAAACACCAAACAACTAGTAGTCCAAGAAAATTGGCTCTTTTTAAAAAACCTTTCCCCTCTTTTGGTTGATACTACTTGCGGACCTCCATTAACCATTCCTTTTAGGACCACATCTTTCCCATTGGCTTATAACTTTAGTTCCATTGTTTGGTAGTTTGTAGTATACTCACCCAATGAATGTAACCATTGGACACCTAAAATTACATTAATTTCACCCAAACCAATAACATAGAAGTCATCACAAACCTTATGATCTCCAAATGTTATGTCCAAATTTCAAATTTTCTCCTTGTAGGGTAAGTTATACCCATCTACCACAATGACCGTGAAGCCTTCAAAATTTTCCATATTTAGCCTTCTTCTCCTCACAATTCTTTCATCGATGAAGTTATGGGTAGCTCCTCTATCAATCAAAATAGTCACTCTTTTTCCAACAAGGAATCCCTAGACCTTGAAAGAGTGGTATCTATGTGCACTGGTCATATATGCTAATATACCACTATTTTATTTCTCCTTATCTTCCTCCCTCCAAAGGGTGTCTTCTGGATCATGAAACTCTTCAAACCCATCTGATTTTGATTCTTTATAAGAAAGGACTTCTATATAGTGAAATTTCCCCTTACAAAGACATTTGTGTCCTGGAACCCATGGCTTTCTGCAAGATCTAATCAAAATTTCTTCCTCTAAAGCTCATTCTTAGACTCTTCGTATGTATTTTTCACCACATTAGGAGTTGCATATTTGGGTGTTGGTACCTAAGCATGTAGTGGTCTTTTATGAAAATTTCCCTTATGGGGCCATGTACTGGGTTTAGATGAGTGAGATAATAAATTCATCAAAATTGATGGCTAAAGGGTTAGAGCCCTTTAATAGCCTCTTGTAAAGAGATTGGTGCAAAATATTTCACAAACCCCTTAAGAGGTTCAGTGAGCCCTGTAAGGCCTAGCTAATGTCTAGTCAACTTGGTGTTAGACACACATTTCAGAGGAAGGGTTCCTAGCTGAGCAGTCCACTAAACCCTTGCTAAGGCTTCATTTAATTATCAACCTGAGCTTCATAAGATTTTGATGATGCTGGCATTGTATGTGCATTCACAAATTTTACATGTCCTATATCATCCAGTATAGGTGGTTTACATATGTTTAGGAAAACAATAAAGATTGGAACAGGAAAATAAAGCATAAACTACAAAACAAGGAAATAACTTAGTCTGCTACTAATGTTGTGGGTACTTTTAGCTTAGCACTGTAATTGATAACTGCTAACCTGAATTCTGTAACTTCATTAAAACTACTAACTCTTACTCCTAACTACTTGACTTTGAAGGACGACTCAAAGACTCAATACAAAAGGTGAATCATAAAACAAGATATCATTCACATGCGTGTAATGAAGAATTTATTGAAATTAATGCAATAATATGAAAAATTATTCTAACACAAATTAAAGGTGGGTGAACAACACCTTGAGTGGCCCTTGCTCAAGTTGTTGTTCAAATAGGATAAACCAAATATGCGCTACTTGAATCAACTAAACATAATGGTAAAATAGAACATCTCCATTGTTTAAAAATGAACACTCACAACATGACAAGAATCTTCACAGACCTTTCATTCATGAGTGCATATCTATTACAACTTATAACATAAAACTAACAATGAAAGATTGTTTGTTGGAAGACAATATTGGAAATACCAAAAATACATGTATTTCTAACTAGATCTGCTCCTCAACCACCTATCCAACTATATAGGTTCGGGAGAAGGTTTATTTGTATTAGGATTGAAAACTAAAATTAAATGAAATTTTCCACTCTCCTTTAGAAAAGAGAGAGACAAAGTATTTGCAATAAAAACTATAACTGAAATAAATAGAAGAAGATAACTAGGTTTACAACTCTATTTTAATGGCACTATAGAGACCTGCTCTGCACAAACAATCACGACAGTTTCCTTGTTCATCACAAACTCCTTTGTCCTTCCATCATCTTATTGAATGCTTGGATGACTCCCCATCGATCACTCCAATTATTTCCTTTAGAATTTTATGCAAATATCACATGCCCAGTCATTATGGAATCTCCCTTGCTTGTTTGCCTAAAATCCTTTGGTTGCGGGTTGATTTCTCCAGTTGTTGTGGGTTGCTATTCTAGCTGCAAGGAGTTAGTTCTCATCCAAAGCATACATACTATTAACAATCATGAATTAAACTAAAATTTGTACACATTCATACATTCATTCATACAAATATCAACATATCATAATCATATTTCCACTTGTCAAAGTCTGGTTCAGGTTGCATAAGGGATATAAAAGGTATGTAAGTTTAGAAATGTATATGAAATAAACAACTTAAAGTGTTTAAAATATATATAATAAACAATAGAAAACTAGCTATTAATCAGGCTCATCATTCCCCCAACTAAGCAATTGCTTGTCCTTAAGAAACATTTGGGTTAGAAAGGTTATACTACAAAGTGATCTCCCTAAAGTTTGCAACAACATCAAATCCCTTAACCTGTATCAAATAATAGCTTTTTTTACATGAAATCTTTGTGTAAGAGAGGGGGATCGACTACGTCAAGGCCCTAGGTCATGGAGAGCCAAGAGTGGAAGGCTGCCCTAACTTACCTCACTCTAAAGGATTGTTTCAAATGAGGGACAAGAATGATGAGGACTATAAGGCCTTGCAACCACTCTTCAGACCCGGAATCCAAACTAGGGCTAGGTGAGCCTATTTTTGGGCTCAATACTATACCTTAGGTAGCTCTCTGCCCAAGGATGGAAGCATGGTTTCGAGACGACAACACAACGCACTAGCGTCTCTCAGGTGCATAGGCATCCGTACGACTAAAGGACCAAAAGGACAGTACAAACTGCCAAAAAACAAGTTGATGGCCTAGCTAGTTGCTTCAAAAGGAACAAAATAGAACTATGAAGTAGGAAATATACAAATGAATATGATAAAGTAAGTATATGAAGGCTAAGGTAATAAAGACAATCTCATAAAAATGCTCGTTCTCTAGCTAGCTCCAAAAAGCACGTCCACCTACACACAAGAAAGAGGGAAAATTGTTGGGGGTTGTATAGGGGTCTACCTCAGTTAGACCCCCATTTCCACCTCCATGGATAGCCAAGATAACAATGATAGAGAAATGTATGATAAAGAAGTAGAGAAGGAGAAAAAGCAACTAACACTACAAAATAGTATTAAGCTACTCAACCAAATCGTAAAGGAGAGGAGTGAAATTGCTTACCACCTCCACCAAGAGCTCACTAGCTAATGGAGGAGAAAGAGAGCTTGAACAATCACCACAGTCTCAACCGTGATGAAGGGAGGTGTTGCAAAACCTCAAGCCCTTGTTGCAATGGCTTGTTCCACACTTGCTCTACAGTGTTGATGGAGTGTTGTTGCTGTTGTTATGGAGTGCTAAACTGTTGCTTGAAGGCTGAGAATGAGAGTGAAATTGCTAGAGCTTGTGAAGAATATTGTTGGAGGATGGAATGGAATGAGAATCAATGCATTTGAAGGAAGAATGAGGAATAATAAGGTATCTTCAGGGTCGGTAGCTCGAAGAGGGATGTTACAAACCAACCCCAATGGGAAGTGTAATGCCTCTACCAGCTTCAGACATAGGAATATGTCAGGGATGTAAGTGTGCTGCGCAGATGTCTACACATCAAGCGGTTGTACCTGACAAATATTCTTCTACCAATGCAAAATACATATGCCAAGTGGAATGAAGGTAGTAGGTTGATGTGGAATTTTGCTTTCAGATTTGGTTTTTTCTAAAGTGGGGGAGTGTAAAAGGGGAATTTGCATAAGGGGTGCAAATTCGCTCCTATACAATATGCCAGTCTCACATTCTCTGCTATTTGTATTTCATCCTAGTTCCTCCCTGTCTAATGTGGCATTGGGTAGAGAAGGAGAGGTGGATGAATTGTCAGTGGAAACCATGTAATCCCATTGTCCCTGGCAATGCCTATATACTTGTGAGACCTAATAATGGCTTAAAAATTATACAAGGAGTGAGGTTCCTTTTTCTTTAATTTAGGGGTTAATTTCTCCCATGTCTTCTTTACAATTGGAAGGTGTGATCAATAGATCCTATAACTAGTTGCTTCATCTTGGTGTAGTCACATTTTGTGACATTAATTATTTTCCTTCCTACACTTTTATAGTTCAGGAACTCTAACCATTCATCAATAATTGCATTGGGATCTTTGGATTCTTTCCTCAACTACAGAGCAAAATTATTATCCTTTTTAGTATATTCCTACAAGATTTCACCCCTTTCCTATTCATTCTTGATATAAGAGGCCAATGCTTTAATTTTTAAGTCTTTGATAAACATTAGAGGATTCCATTCAGTTTGATCTAAGAGCACAAGATTATGCAAGTAAAACTCACATAATTGATCTTGCATATCCAGTGTAGAGTCATAGAAAGTTTCTAAAAACAAAAAATTATATTCATTGACATTGGAAAATCACTAATTAGCTAGCTAAATTAAAAACACAAGTATTTTTCTTGAAAAAATAGTACATAAACTCTTGTAGGAGGTTTGCACTTTAGAACTTGTGTAGCCTTGTCTGATACTTCTTCAATCTTCACTTTCAACCTTTTTATTTTTGCATCTTTTTGCTGAAGTGTCTTGGTATGTTTTGACATAAAATCATTTTTTTCCTTTTCCCATTCCTTCTTCTTCTCAAAGAACTCTTGGGTTCTTCTCCACAATTCCACACCTAGGCTCAGAGGGAAGTGAAAGTGAAGGACTTGGAGCTTGGGGTACTAGTTCTTTTTTTTCTGCTTCTATGATAGCAAGATGTGTCAATTCATCCAATCTATACCCACACTCATATTTACAAAGTTTTTCCTCCAATTCCTCAATACTTTTGTCCCTCTCACTTTCTCTTTGTTGGTGTGTTTTCAGTAAACCCTCCAATTGCTTAATCCTTTCCATAGCCTCTTGTAATTCTTTGCCAATATCCTTTTTCTCGACAAAAACTTCTTCATCTCTTTCCAAAAACTGATCATTCCTTTCACTCATTAATTCACTACCCTCTAAATCATGACTCTTTGGGATTATTTTTCTTGTTTTCTTTGCAACAAAAGCATCCCCTGAATCTAATTCAGAGGTGATTGTAAATTTCCATGTATGTGCATTAGGTACATTTTCATTACCATGGGAATTCCCCTCTAACTATAAGTCAATATCAACCATAACAACATCTCCCTTTTTCTACTTTTTAATTGACCCTCTCATAACACCTTTCCTCTTCAAGTGGTGCGATTGCCTCTTAGGCCGTGTGAATTTCTTCTACCCTCTTGTAGGTGTAGAAGAAGATTCACCTTTCCTTTTCCTGGTTCTTGGTGTTTTGCTAGAGGTAGGGATTTCTTGGGTATCTCATGTTGTGGGTTGTTCGAAGGCTACAAGTTGAGTGTCATGTAGGCTTTGCTCCTTTGGATCTCCTATGCTATAGGTAGGTGACATAGCAGGGGAGCTAGAGGGTATTTCCCTATCTGATACAATAGGTTCTTCTTCTCTTTCTAGGATAGTAGGTTCTTCAAGGATGGTATTGATATGATTGCAATTTAGGAAAGTCTCCCATGAAACATGTGGAAACTAAACCCTCAAACTTCTCTTTATCTATAATGTGACTAAGCAAAAATGTGAAAATGTTGTGTTATTCCTTTTTATTTTGTACTCAAAACTCATTCTTTTCAACAAATTGTAAAGAAAATTGGGAACATTTACATGCCTATCATGGTGAAGATGGATTAAAAAGATTAAAATGGGATTGTATATAACAGGGACTGCCTACCATCACAAGTTAAGTATTTGACTATATAAGAAGCTACTGAAGCCCATATCCAAGGTAAGGATAATATTTTTGTACCTTGAGACAATGAGTCTAGGTTTTATCCATGTTCTCTAAATTCGTTCCTGGAAACCATGACATCTTCCCTCACTAGAAACTCCCCCTTCTCGTGGTAGTCTTGATACCTCAACAATGTCAGCTTTTGAAGCATCTGCCTTCAAACCTCTTATAGTTGCCTTAATCATTTTGTAAAGTAGCAACAAATTGTTGTGTCATGACTTCGTTGAACTTTGTGAGTTTTAAGTAGTCAATCCAACTAGGTTGTTGAAAAATAGGTAACACCATTATGTATTCCAATCGCTAGGTATGTGATGTTGGTTCCCTACAGATAATATTGCCACCCATGATACTGCCATTGCTCTATAATTCCCTTATTCTGCTTTTTCTAGCTCAATTTATGTCTTTTATTCCACTACACCACCTTCACTTTACTATATCCTCTCAATTTAGCTGCTTTCAACTGTTCCTTATCCTTTAAGCTCAGATTGTGTAAAAATTAGAGGAAAAATGAAATGGTAAAAAGCTGCAGAGGGTTTTTGGTTTTTGAAAATCAAGAAAATGA
Source organism: Sequoia sempervirens (assembly GCA_007258455.2). NCBI lineage: Eukaryota > Viridiplantae > Streptophyta > Pinopsida > Cupressales > Cupressaceae > Sequoia > Sequoia sempervirens. Next base: position 86,363 of record VDFB02256859.1, read on the forward strand.
GAGTACCCCTCCCCCCCACTAAAGGTATTAAGTGTCCTCACTTAATTGTAAGGTTATTGGTGAAGGGTGAGATGGTCTATAGTGGAATATCAATTTAGATATGAAAACATGTAAGAAATCAATAATCATCTATGCTAATTATGGGAAGTTAATGCATGTACTTGTAGAATGCTTATGAAATGAAACTTAGCTCATGCGAAGTGTTGATTACTACTTGTAGCAAAATTTTAAATGACCATTCTTAATTGCAATTAGAAGTGAATCATATAATTGCATGGTGCGTGGTGAATGATTGTTGGAAAAGGGTGTGGGATGTACGGTAGATGGAAGAGGAAATGAAGTGTATGAGACATGAAAGTCGAGAAAGGTGATGGAAATTAAAAGTGTGAGTTAGTGTATAGGTTGCATGTGCAAACATGAGATGTATATGGGTGCATGTGTGGAAAATGGTAGTGGAAAGTATAGATATGCAATTAATTCGATAGGGAATTTTGAAATGACTGTCAATTAATTGCTACAGGTTCCTCTAGTAACACGTCCTTTTCTAAAATTTGTTGCCTTCAGACATGTTATAGGTCCTTTCAACATTGTTGACCTTGGTAGAAATTGATTATTGTTGCTTGTCATCTTGTGTAGTGTGTGCTTTGTGAGTTGTGTTAGAAATCACCCCTATATAATATCAGTAGGTGAGTTGGGTAGCTCCTCTATTGGGTCATGTGTTGAACTTGTAGTTGCTATAGTTGAATTGTCAAGTGAAGGCTCAAATTGTTGTATTAATGAAAGAAGGAAACCATCCTTTTGTAATGGTTTCTTGTACAACTTTAGCTTGTGCCCATTAACCAATAAAGAGAACCTAACTTCATCAATTGTATGCAACTATACAGCTCCATTGGGAAACACTTTCTTGATTTCATAGGGACCAAGCCACCTTGTTTGTAACTTTCCTTTGTAGTCCTAATATCTTGAGTCATAGAGCAGAGCCCAATCACCTACATTGAATTCCTTGGTTTTGATGAACTATTAATGCCATTTGATTCTTTGATTATGAACAACTTCAGTGTGGTGTATTTCCTCCATCCTAATTTCATCAAGTGCATTGAGGTTGTGTAATCTTTCTTGCTATGATGATAAGTCCATGCCTAATTGAATAGTTGTTCTCAAAGCTTTATACTCAAATTCAATAAGAAGTGTTGCTTTGTTTCCATACACTAGTTCATATGGTGTAAACCCTGTTGTGGTTTTCCATGTTGTCCTATGGCTCAAACTTCCTTAGGAAATTTGGCTGCCCAATATTTCCTATGAATTTGTACTGTCTTTGTTAGAATGTTCTCAATCTCCTTGTTTGTGACTTCTACTTTCCCATTAGCTTGAAGATGGTAATGTGAGGACTTCCTATGCCTGATCTCCTACTCTTAAACCAATTTTTTGATCAGCTATGATGTAAATTAGGGTCCTTGGTCTATGATAATTTCCCTTGGAACCCCATATCTTGTAAATATAACCTCATAGAGAAACTTTTCCATATTACCACCCCTAGAAAATTGTAAAGCTTTAACCTCCACCCACTTGGTAAGGTAATCTGTGCATACCGGTATATACTCCTTGTTGTTGGATGTTAGTGATATTAGGCCAATAAAATCTAATCCCCATTTATCAAATGGTGTTATTGCTAACTATGGCTGCAATGGAATTTCATTTGTTTTTGTTGGCCTACCCATTATTTGACACCTATCACAGACCCTTGTGTACTTCACTGCATCCTTATGAAGAGTTGGCCAATAATAGCTAGTTGTGAGAATCTTAAGAGTTGTCCTCTTTGTTGTAAAGTGTCCCCCACAGGGTTCATCATGGCATGCTTTGAGAATGTCATATGCCTCATCTTCTCTGATACATCTCCTCATAATGTTACCTGGGTCTGTGTAAAATAAGTATCCAGCTATCCAAGAGTAGGAAAAACTCTTGTGAACCAATTGTCTCTTTTATCTTAGGGAGAAATGAGATGGTGTCTGCCCTGCTACTAGATAGTTGGAAATGTCTATAAACCATGGTGTTTGCAGAGATAGAGAAAATAGATGCTCATTTGGGAATGAATCATCAACAACATCTTCTAATTTTTGGTTGGTAATTTGAATAGAAAATATATCACTACATTTTCTTTTCTTGGCTTGTCCACTATGGTGATGTCAAATTCCTGAAGCAATAGTAACCACCTTACAAGCCTACCACCAACCATTGGTTTGTTCATTAGATACCTAATTGTTCTGTGGTCAGTGTGTATGAACACTAGATATCATGTATTAATATAATGCTTGAATTTGTTTACTACATATACCACTACCAATATCTCATTCTCTATCACTGTATAATTGAGTTATGCCCCTTATAGATTTTTATTGATATAATATATGGCATACTCCTTATTGTATTCCTTCTGCCCAAGTATAGCTCCTATAGCAAAATCAAAAGCATCTATATGGATATTGAAAGGTAAGGTCCAATTTGGTCCTCTCAAGATAGAGGTTTTAGTCAATGCTTCCTTGAGTGCTTCAAAATAGCGTTGACAAGCAGTTGTCCATTCAAATTCTAGATCTTTGGATAGTAAAACAAATAGTGGAGCTACAAGTTTTCTAAAATCTTGGATGAATCTCTTATAATAACAGCGCGTCCTAAGAAAATTCTAACATCTTTTTATCTTTGAGGCACATGGAGTGTTGAAATTACTTCAATTTTGTTGGGGTCCACTTGAATTCCTTCATTTGACACACAATCTCCCAATACAATCCCTTCTGTCATCATCATGAAACATTTTTCATGACTCAAGGATAAGTTGTGTTCATGACACATTTTTAGCACCTTCTCTAGATTGTCAAGTGCTTCATGTATGTATTCCCATATATTATGAAATCATCCATGTAAACCTTCGTGGAATCATGTGCAAAGTATGAGAATATACTTAGTACTGCCCTCTGGAAAGTGGTTGGTGCATTACATAGGCCAAATAGTAGGAAAAAATAAGCATATGTGCCCCAAGGGCATAATGTTGTCTTATCTCGGTCTTCTGGGGCAATCTTAATTTGATTGTAGCCACTAAATCCATCCAGAAAGGAGAAGTAATTTTTTCCTGCTAATGAATCAAGCACTTGGTCAGTGAAGGGGAGTGGAAAGTGGTGCTTCCTAGTTGCGACATTTAATTCTTGATAGTCTACACATACTCTCCACTTTCCTCCTTTCTTTGGGACAATTATTAGAGGTGACACCCATTGACTATTAGAGATATGATATATAAAGCCTACATCAAGTATTTTTTGCAATTCTATTTTAACTATGTCTTTGACTGCAGGGTTCATTCTCCTTTATGGTTGTCTTATGGGTTTAAAACCATCATTGATGTAAATCCTATGCATGCACAATTTTGAGTCTATCCCCTTCATGTCATGATAATCCCATGCAAAGGTTGTTGCATGTGCTTACAACACAGTAATCAATGATGTCTGTTGTATATCAGTCAATTGACTATTAATGTTCAATATTTTACTTGGAATGATCTCTAAAGTCTTGGGTGTTGTTGTGTTGATGAGATGTCAAGTCATGCTATGTTTGGAATACATTGGTGTGGTAACAAATTGTGAAAATTTTGGGAAATTGACTCAGATGAACTACTAGGGAAATGTTTTATCGAGGATCTTGCAAACATGTCAAGTAGTCCTGATGTTGCGAGTCCCTGCCATAGTCATTTTACATGATTTTTACTATTAATTCATCTTTATCTTAGTGTTCTAACATTGGATTGCATTCAATAGTCATCAAGGCTTGCAAGCAGTATTGATCCTCCTCATCTAGGGAAGTCCAAATCGTTTGTCCTAGGTTTTCATGTGGTTGGGCTAGTAGATAAATGACTTATTTCTTAGTCACACTTCCATTAGAGATAATCAAATTCCCACACCTCCAACCTATGAAGGAATCTGCCGTTTCCAACCAAGGTCTTCCTAAAATGAGTGGGTAACCTGCAAGATTAGCCTTTGGCTACAACACCATGAAATCTGTAGGGTACTCCAATAAATCTAGTGTTATTACCAAGTGTTTAATTATACCCTTAAGTTTGACTATGGACCTATCTTCCAACTATAGAACAATAGGTGTAGGTCTAAGTTCTATCAACTATAACAAATTCATGGTCTCTTTATTCATTACAGTGATAACTACTCCCAATTCAATTAGGATGTTCTTAATGAGAGTGTCATTTATCTTTACATCCACCACATGACTCCCAAGGTTTGCATACTTGGGAACAGTTATGTATTCCAACATAATGTTTGCAAGTTGACCTAGGACTTGTACTATATGAGGATCTTTCCTCTTTCTTCCTAGCTTTTTAAGGCAAATTTATCTCATTGTTTTGGTATAGATAGGAACCTCCTTAATGGCTTGGATAATGGGTATTTTGATACAAACATATTTCAGTTGTCCCAACAGGTCTGTTTTAGCTTATGTTTGATGTCTTTGACTGCTAATATTTCAAGGAATTGAGGCTCTATACTTGGATTGGTTTGGTTAACATTATTTGATTCAGGCTCCTTAGGTTGAGTGTCTAAGGTTTCTGTTGGGGATTCTTCATCAACCAATTTAGTGGTTTGAGGGGATGAAGGTCTAGCCAAAGTTTTCCTTGATCTAAGATGGACATCACTCACCTCTACCCCACAAGTACGGTATTGAACAACTTCATTAGTGTAGGCCTGCTAAACATGGTTGTTATTGGGGTTAGGTGCAGGCTGTGCTGGCAACTGAGGTGCTCTAGGTGGCTGTGGTGCTGGATTTTTTGGGTTTGGCATAATGGCTTGTTGTTGTGGTTGCTGGTAATTTATGTTTTGGTTTTGCCATTGCTAGCTTCTTTTCCATTAAGGTTACCATTGGTTTTTTTGGGGTGGCCATTGGTAATTATAGTTCAATCCTTGGTAATTTTGTGATGGCCACATATTTTGTTGTTGTTGGTTCCAATTGGTTTGAGGAATTTTCCATTGCTAGTTTTTCATATTGGCCCAAGACTAAGGACTCCAATTAGGAAGATTTGAATTATTACCAAAAAATGACATGTTATAATTCAAAGGATCTTGAAGCATACCTTGTCTTGGCTGCCATGGTTTCCTTTAAGCTATGTAGAATCCTTGTTCTTCTCCTTCTAATGCATGAAAGTTTGATGTCCCTTCAAAGATACTTGCCACCTTCTTACATTTGTAGTTAGTCCTGTTGTCACCTAGAATTGCACCCTGTGCAGAGTTTACAATAAACTGAGCATTCTAGAGCAACATGGGATCATCTCAAGGCTGTGGGTCACCTATAACTGAAATGAACCTCCAAAGAAGGCCGGCTTCCTTTGGGTATCACCTAAACTATTGATTCTTTGAGAGAAAAGAGGAAGAAGGTGCATAAATTAAAAGACCACACTAGGATGATACACCGAATGATAAGAAATCATGAAATGAACACAAAAAGAATATACACTTGAAATACCAATTGCTATTCTCAAAACAACATCTTTCAGATTTAATGCTTGTCTTTCTAACAGGTTTGGTCTACATATGCATCTCAGGAAGGAAAGATTGATTTTCACAACTCTAAGATATGAATACAGTATTATGGAAAACACAGTTAGAAACTTGCCAGCTCAAAAAAAGAAAGATATAGAAAATGAGAATCATACAAATATGAAGACAAAATTACAAGGTAAATTTCTGTGTTGTATTCAAGATTTCAGCTGAGTTACAGAAAATATATATTGACTGAGAAAGGATTTGATTGAAAATCACTAACTCTTTAGAGTGTGCAATCAGAACTACTTACAAAAAGGCAAAAAATGCCTAATATACAAACTGATACGTCGGCCCCTTAGGGCTTACAAAAATATCTTGATTCAGGATAGAATTTCCCTAATATTTTATCGAATTAATGCTAAAGATCCTGCGTGTCCCTGTTGTTGGTGTCGGTGTGAAACATTCTCGAAGAAGTCCTCCTTAGATATTCCTTTAGCTACCACATTTATTTGATCCATCGTGTCCAGTTGAGCTACTTTGGCCGCACCATGAATGCTCTGATCTTGCAATAGATGCATGTCGCCCTTCATCCTATCGACGCTCTTTGGAATGCCACGGTTTACCCTTAGATCCTTCTGATTGGCCGAGTGAAAACCACGCAGCCCTATAGTCGGTCAAAAGTCCTTTGAATGGAAATGCATCTCGGTAAGACATACGCTGAGGTATGAACCCTCGGCCAACTTCTTTTCTTTTGGCCTGACTCATTCCGGTCGGAAAGAGGTTGCCCTGAGCTCATTATGTTATGTTGAAGACCTCTGTGTTTGGTGATATTCATGGCAAGCACCTTTTGTTTCGGCAATACATTGGTCTACTAGCTGAACCTCATACCGAGTGCCTCTTTCTTTGGATTGAAGGTTTCATCATTCGACAAGACTCCCATTAGTCGGGAAGAAGTCTTCCTGAGCCTCCTTGTGCTACGCCAAAGGCTCCTCGGTAGTCGGTATGACCTTTGAGCGACATCATCAGTTGGCTAGTCCTTCATGTTTTGGTGGGGCCTCCTTGTAGTCGGCAAGACCATCTCTATTCACCGAGACTCTATGTCGAGCTCCATGACTCTTACCGAGCTCCATTTGTTTACCACGAGTTCATTCCTATCCTCCGGGCTCGAGCTCCCTATGGCCTTCGGCAAGATCTTACCAAATCGGCAAGACCTCCTGCCGATGGCTTTATTTTATGGTGAACTCCCTATCTCCTGGCCAGCTTCTCATGCTTCGCTGAGACCTACACCAAAACCAACATCATCCGCCGGCCATCTATTTTCTCTCGGTGAGACATCTCTACTTCGGCGAGACTCTATGTCGATATTCGATGACTCTCGGTGAAGTCATTCATAATCAGCGAGACTCCCACCGAAAGAAAGATAGCGAGGCCTCCATCTTTTGTGCCAGGATCCTTGTGACTTCGGCAAAACTTGAGGCGTTTGTCAAGACCCTTTGTCAAAGAAAATAACCTCTGCCGAACAGAAAACCTTTAGTCGCCGAGACCCATGCTTTATCCCGCCGACAAGCCCATCTATTTTCCAACTGTCATTGTAGCCTTCGCCCATCGGAGAGACCTCTCTTAGATTGCATCTGTTACACCGAAAGGCCTCATGCATTGAAAGTTTCCAAAACAAGGAAGTTGTTACACCGACCAGGAGTGGTGTATGATAGACCCAAAGGTTGCTTGCACAACTACTAGAAGACTTTATCACTATCTAATTCATAGAACCTAACTCCAATGGTTCTTTTTGAGCTTGGGTGATTAAACAAGCCCTGCTCCAACTCTTCTAAAAGAGTTTCCTACCTTGTGCTTTACCTTGGGTAGACAAACACCACTTGAACTTGCAATCTTTCTCACTACACCTAGAAGGGTCTAGATGCCAACTTCATACACCATCTTGAATTGCTTGCAGGGGAGTTAAGAGTACTGTCCTTATGCTTCTCACATCCAAATTGATCCATTTTGGTGAGTGTTCAATCTTCAAATCACCCGCTTTCAAGAATTTGCCTTTGAAGTGGCCTAATCCTTGTAGCCCTTACCAGTCAATTTTTTGACTTTTTCTCTCAAACTTGTCAAACAACCTGCCAATTGAAAGGCACTTCCTGACACCCTTTTCAGTCCTTTAAATCTTCCACAAGGTGTCAGACCTCTGTCCCAACCGTACGGTGGATTCCTACACTCTTGGAGAGAAGGGCTAATTAACCTATCTTCTAGGGTTTCACTGTTTCCTCCTTCAAAGCTACTGCCTATGGATTTATTGAAGCTTCAATCCTTTTGCCATGTGGAGATCTTGACTAACCCTATCTAGAACCATATGGATTTCGTACAGTGGTACCTTTCCCTTGCCTAAGTTCTCAACTTTACTCTATCAAACCTCTAACTGGGCAATCACAACTCGCCTAGGGTTTGATTTTAAACATGCTTACTTGCTTTCCCATGATTCCTATTGCTAAATATCTACAAATGACTGGCTTCCCTAACATTTCAATCCAGTCTCAGGGTGATCCAGTGGTTGGATTTTATGGGGAAGCCATGGACAAAACGGATTGTTAAGAAGGAGACAACAAACACCCTAAACTCTGCTTTATTCACACAAAACACCTAATCTAATCTGAATGAAACTATTTACAAAGAAAGAATGCTACAATTTGTTGTGTAAACACAATACTAATGCCAAATCAACGCATTTAACACATTAGATATCACTGTTGTCTGAAAACACACGGGGTTTATAGGAAAACACAGAAAATGCAGAAATTCCTTATTCACACAAAGCCAAAATTTTATTACCTCTCTATCTGCTCTCTATGAGCCACCTCACTACTTTTAGATGTCTTCCCATCATTCAAGGGGAGTTGCTCGACTCCACATCCCTGATTTCAACGGAATCCACTATAACAATGTTGTATGCAACCTAACAAATTTGTCATGCAATCTTGCAACATACTCACAACTCTGCCATCATCCTTCATTTAAGGACCTCAATCTCCTTGATCTCGAGCCAACAACTTCTCCAACTGTCCCTTGGCATCTTTTAACAATGGCCATGCGTTTAGAGCACATTAAAGGCTCAACATTCACATTAAACTACTAAACTAATTAAATCAAAAGATGCTTAACAAATACTAATCTATGATGACCTTAGTCCTAGTGACTAATTCACCAAACTCCACCAAGACCTTCTAAGGTCCAAACTAAACACACAAACATCTCTAACTTGGCTAAGGTCAGTACAAGCCAAAATTGCAACACACCAAACTAGAGTTTAGCCAAGGTGCTCCTGCACCATCCTCCCCAAAACAGAAAACTTCAATCCACCCTTGGATTGAGCAAGTTGAGATCAACTCCAAACTTTTTGAACTCTGCCTCCTTGATCCGCATTGCATCTGCATCAGGTTTTCCATGTCTCTTGATCAGGTGTTCTTTATACTCTTTGTTCCTAGTTCGCTTATAGACCCTGGTGTCCAATACCTTATCAGCTTGCTTGACTATAGCAGGGGGCAGTTTGAGTTCTTCCACATCTTGGATGACTTCTTGGATGGTCTAATCCATGTTTGGTGGTGGTCCTTTGTAATGGACTAGGTCTGCAACATTAAAAATAGGGGACAGTCCACTGTCATCTGGCAATTGCACCTTGAAAGCATTACTTCCATAATTCTCCAAGATAGAATAGGGACCTATCCTCTTCATATGCAACTTATTAGGAACTCCTTTCTGTAGTCTAGACTTGTTCAAATGCACCATTACTAGGTCTCCAACATTGAATTGTATTTCTTTCCTATGCTTATCCACCTTAGTCTTATATTTCATAGTGTTTTCTGCCAGTGTTTTTCTGACTGTCTCATGAATCTCCTGCATTGCACAAGCAAAGTCATCAGCATATCCACTTCCCTTGACTCCATCCTTCAACTCTCTCAGCTCATAAACACCTCTAGGATGTAGACCATAAACAATTTCAAAGGGACTCTTCCCTGTTGACCTATTGACAGTATCATTATAGGCATATTCAGCTTGCCCAATAATTTGATCCCATTGTTGACCATACTCCTTGGTCAAGCATCTTAAGAGATTTCCAAGTGTCCTATTCACAACTTCAGTCTGACCATCAGTTTGGGGATGGTATGTAGATCCAAAGGACAAATTGGTGCCCATTCTTTGCCAAAGAGTCTTCCAAAAATGACTCATAAACTTAGTATCTCTGTCTGATACAATGCTGATTGGTAAGCCATGAATCCTTACTATCTCCTTGAAGAAAAGAGAGGCTATTTGACTGGCATCATTGGTTGTCTTACATGGCACAAAGTGGGCCATTTTGATGAATATGTCAACAACAACATAAACACTATCCATACCTTGCTTTGTCTTGGGTAAACCAACTACAAAGTCCATGCTCAAGCATTCCCATGGCCTAGAAGGGATAGGCAGTGGCCGGTATAGGCCTGCATTTGAGGAAGTGCCTTTGGCCTTTTGACATACCACACAACTCTCCACATACCTTCTGACATCTAGGTTCATCTTTGGCCAATAATAAAACCTGTGGACAAGTTCTTGAGTTTTGGTGATCCCAAAATGACCACTCAATGCACCATTATGCTTTTCTTGTATCAAGTTCTCTCTAATAGAACCTCTAGGAACACAAAGCTGATTTCCTTTAAACAAAAGTTCACTTTGCAAGGTATATTTAGCATATTTGCTATGAAAATGATTCTTGTACTCAACACATACCTTGTAAATATCTGCAAAGTCTTCATCATCTGCATATAGATCTTTGAAATGATCTATCCCCATGCTCTTCAACTGAATTTCTTGAATTGTGAGGACTCTTCTGCTCAAGGCATCAGCCACTTTATTGAGAGCTCCTTTCTTGTGCTTGATATTGAAGGTGTAAGCTTGCAAATACTCCACCCACTTCATGTGTCTGTGACTCAAATTCTCTTGAGAATTCAGGAAACTGAGTGCTTGGTTGTCTAAATACACAATGAATTCCTTGGGAAGCAAGTAGTGCCTCCATTTCCTTAGAGCTTGGACCAATGCATACATTTCAAGGTCATAAGAAGAATACTTCTTCTTGGCTTCACTTAACTTCTCTGAATGAAAAGCCACCGGTCTACCCTCTTGACTGAGAATAGCTCCAATAGCTACATTGCTTGCATCACATTCAATGGTGAATAGCTTCTCAAAGCTTGGAAACACCAAAACAGGTTGGTTAGCTATCTTTTCCTTCAGCAACTCAAAACTCTTGTTAGCTTGCTCATTCCATACAAACTTGGTTTTCATTCCTCCTTTAATGGTATCCAACATAGGAGCGCAAATAGCACTAAACTGTCTTATGAATTTTCTATAATACTGAGCAAGACCATGGAAGCTTCTTACCTCTGTTGTTGTCTTTGGAGTAGGCCAATTGAGGATGGCTTCCACTTTGCTGCTATCCATCTTCAAGTTTCCATGTGATAGCACAAATCCAAGGTACACCAGCTCTGTTTTGATGAACTCACACTTTTCCAAATTGATCATCAGCTTCTCCTCCTGCAACTTCTTGAAAATCAGCTCTATATGTTGGAGGTGCTCTTCTCTGGTTCTGCTATAGATTAGTATATCATCAAGATACACTACTACAAATTTGCCAATGTAGTCTTTGAGGATTTCATTCATGAGTCTCATGAATGTGGAGGGGGCATTAGACAGTCCAAATGGCATAACTAGCCACTCATAGAGACCCTCATTGGTTTTGAAGGCTGTTTTCCACTCATCTCCCTCATGTATCCTAATTTGGTGATAACCACTCTTTAAATCTATCTTGGTATAGTACCTAGCTTCACTTAGACAATCCATGAGATCTTCAATCCTAGGGATAGGGAACCTATACTTGATGGTTATCTTGTTTATTGCCCTAGAATCAATACAAAGCCTCCATTCTCCTCCCTTTTTAGGTGCTAAGACAGTGGGAACTGCACATGGACTGATGCTTTTCCTAATGAGACCTTGGTCAAGAAGTTCTTGAATCTGCCTAGCTATTTCCTCATTTTTTTGAGGTGTCATCTTGTAAGCTGCTTTGTTTGGAAGGGTAGCTCTTGGTATCAAGTCTATCTTATGACTTATGGCTCTTTTAGGAGGTAATGTTGTTGGTTGACCACTACTTACTATACCTTCATAGGTCTGCAACAATCTCTATATCTCCTCAGGTAACTCTTTCTTTTCAGCTACTTTCTCTTTGTTCACCTCTCTTGGCTTGATCATCACTGCATAGCCAACTCCTTCTCCTTCTTCCAAAGCTTTTAAAAACTCTTTTTCACCAGCTATGAGCAGTTTAGAACCTGCTGTCTGCACCTCAGTATCTTCTAGGAAAGACTGAATTTTGAAGGTTATATTATCTTTCTTGAAGGTATATGAATTCTTAGCTCCATCATGCACAACTTGGCGGTCAAATTGCCATGGTCTACCTAGGAGAAAGTGACATGCATCCATAGGTAACACATCACACAAAACTTTGTCTTTGTACTTGCCAATTGAAAACTCCACCCATGCTTGTTCATTCACTAAGACATGCTGACCTTTATTGAGCCATGTGACCTTGTAAGGATTGTTGTGGGGTATCCTTGTCAACTTCAGCTTGATGACTGCCTCCTCTGACACAATATTGTCAGTAGAACCTAAGTCTATAATGACTTTACACACTTTCCCCATCATCTTGCACTTTATCCTAAACAAGGACCTCCTTTGGCTTGGATCTTCTTTAACCGGTTCTTTGATCAAAGTCCTCCTCATCATGAGATTCTCACCTTCCTCTGAATTCAATGGAACTTCAGGGTGCTTGTCTGCTGCATTAGTCTCATCATGAACCAAATTAGTTCTCTTGTCTCCTCCATGAGAAGTACTTCCTTTCTCTGGGCATCTATAGGCCGGGTGTCCCAATTGGTTGCAGTGGTAACATTTCATGTTAGTGAAGTAGCTACCTCTTCCTTGTCCACCACTTCTTCCTCTGGAGCTGAAACCTCTTCCTCTACCACCTCTACTTGAGCTTCCTTCTTGCTGCTCAGAATATTTGACTTCTCCTTGGGCTCTTGGTTCTGAACTTCTTCCACCATAGCCACCTCTTTGTCCTCTATTGTCTTTTCCTTTCCCTCTACTTTTGGGATTTTGCTCTTGTTTCTTTTTGCCTTTCTCCTCTATCTTCAAAGCCATTTGATAGCATTGGTAGACTGTTTTGAAGTTTACTAAACTCATGTCTTCTTGGATAGACCATTTGAGTCCATTTAGGTACCTTGCTAGCTTGATGCTTTCATCTTCAACCACCTTTGATCTAAGGCACAATTTTTGAAACTCCTCTATGTATGCTTGAACATCCATATCTTTTTTCCTCAGATTGTGTCTTCTCCTATGCAATTGGACTTCAAAATCACTAGGGAGATAGGTCTTCCTTATCTTAATTACCATTCCTCTCCATGAAACTATGGGACCTTTGCCTTCTTTCTCTCTTTCAGATTGTACAAACTTCCACCATGTGAGAGCTGCTCCTCTCAACCTTGACTTGGCCACCTTTACCTTTTGGGCCTCTGTTATTCCATCACACTCAAAGTGATTCTCAATGCTCTCAATCCAGTCTACAATTGAATCGGGGTCCATTTGTCCACTGAATAGTGGCACACCCTCCAATGCCTTACCACTTAAGGCTTGCAATGCCTTCAAGAATGGCTCTTCAGCAAGAACAGGATCAGGATTTGGAGCTTCCTCCTCCAAATCCTCTTCTTTTTCCTTGGCTTCCTGCTCTTCCTTCCGCTTTATCTTGTCCTTCACATTATCAGCTGTCTCATGGACTTCATCCAAGAGCTTCTCCACTTGAGATAACCTTTCTCTCAGCAACCGGTTATCCTCCTCTTGCTCTTCTACCTTTTTAGCTAGCTCTGCATTTGTCACCATGGTTCTTTCCATTGGTGTGTTCTCTCCTACTGACTCAGTGGGTTGCAACATCAATCACAAGCCTTGAATCAAACATTGCTCTGATACCAATATGGTGTATGATAGACCCAAAGGTTACTTGCACAACTACTAGAGACTTTCTCACTGTCTACTTCCTAAAACCTGACTCCAATGGTTCTTTTTGAGCTTGGGTGATTAACCAAGCCCTGCTCCAACTCTTTTCAAAGTGTTTCCTACCTTGTGCTTTACCTTGGGTAGACAAACACCACTTGAACTTGCAATCTTTCTCACTACACCTAGAAGGGTCTAGATGCCAACTTCATCCACCATCTTGAACTGCTTGCAGGGGAGTTAAGAGTACTATCCTTATGCTTCTCACATCCAAATTGATCCATTTTGGTGAGTGTTCAATCTTCAAATCACCCGCTTTCAAGAATTTGCCTTTGAAGTGACCTAATCCTTGTAGCCCTTACCAGTCAGCTTTTTGACTTTTTCTCTCAAACTTGTCAAACAACTTGCCAATTGAAAGGCACTTCCTGACACCCTTGTCAGTCCTTGAAATCTTCCACAAGGTGTCAGACCTCCGTCCCAACCGTACGGTGGATTCCTACACTCTTGGAGAGAAGGGCTAATTAACCTATCTTCTAGGGTTTCACTGTTTCCTCCTTCAAAGCTACTGCCAATGGATTGATTGAAGCTTCAATCCTTTTGACATGTGGAGATCTTGACTAACCCTATCTAGAACCATATGGATTCCATACAGTGGTACCTTTCCCCTGCCTAAGTTCTCAACTTTACTCTATCAAACCTCTAACCGGGCAGTCACAACTCGCCTAGGGTTTGATTTTAAACATGCTTACTTGATTTCCCATGATTCCTATTGCTAAATATCTACAAATGAATGGATTCCCTAACATTTCAATCCAGTCTCAGGGTCCCGTGGTTGGATTTTATGGGGAAGCCATGGACAAAACAGACTGTTCAGAAGGAGACATCGAACACCCTAAACTCTGCTTTATTCACACAAAACACCTAATCTAATCTGAATGAAACTATTTATAAAGAAAGAATGCTACAATTTGTTGTGTAAACATAGTACCAATGCCAAATCAACGCATTTAACACATTAGATATCATTGTTGTCTGAAAACACACTGGGTTTACAAGAAAACACAGAAAATGCAGAAATTCCTTATTCACACAAAGCCAAAATTTTATTACAACCTCTCTATCTGCTCTCTACGAGCCACCTCACTACTTTTAGATGCCTTCCCATCATTCAAGGGGAGTTGCTCGACTCCACATCCCTGATTTCAACGGAATCCACTATAACAATGTTGCATGCAACCTAACAAATTTGTCATGCAATCTTGCAACATACTCACAACTCTGCCATCATCCTTCATTTTAGGACCTTAATCTCCTTGATCTCAAGCCAACAACTTCTCCAACTATCCCTTGGCATCTTTTAACAATGGCCATGCGTTTAGAGCACATTAAAGGCTCAACATTCACATTAAACTACTAAACTAATTAAAGCAAAAGATGCTTAACAAATACTAATCTATGATGACCTTAGTCCTAGTGACTAATTCACCACACTCCACCAAGACCTTCTAAGGTCCAAAATAAATACACAAACATCTCTGACTTGGCTAAGGTCAGTACAAGCCAAAATTGCAACACACCAAATTGGAGTTTAGCCAAGGTGCTCCTGCACCAAGGAGCCTCATGTTTCCCATCAGCGTGACTAAAATGAACTCATGCCAAAATATGACCACCGTGCACACTGTTGGTAAGACAAAAAGAAGTCGCTGTGACACCTTCGCAAAAACCTAAACTCATGCCGATATGATATACTTTGCTCCTTCGGTCGACAAAACTTGAAGACTTCGCTGAGACCTTATGCTGATAGTGATATACCTTCGTCGATGAATCACCATATATCCAGTCGGGGAGAGATGATAAAATTGGTAAGACACAACCCTGACGATAAAAACCTATGCCGATAGAAACCCCACGGTCACCAAAACAAATGAAGCATCCCGCTGAATGAAGTATGCAGAAGCCTTTTGATTGCTATGACATCGGATGAGTCCTATCGATAGGCAACATAGACTCATCCGATGCATAAAACGTAACCTGAGTTGGGGAAACATTCACGGACCTATGCCGATAGGAACCAGGATATAGAGAATGCAAAAACTAAGGGAACAACAGATGCAACATGGTAAAAATGTGGGAAAAATTTGTTCAAGAGGGAACCTAGCATAAAAACCTTCGATGAAGAGATCCCATTTGACCCTTATGACACCTGCAACATAGATGCTTTCCTGATTGAGCCTGAGGGTGTAAACCAGGTAACAAGTCCTTTTTCTACAATGTGGGAAATATTTTGTAAGAGTTAATTCTACCTCCTCTTGCTTCTTTTTGATATGGAGGGTATCTAGATACATAGCTAGATGGCTGATAATACCCTCCTTCATATTTGATAATAGATTTACTCAATTCAACTCTAAAGACTCCATTGGATAGTTTGATGATGGAAGATGCCCTATCTCCTCTAACTTTCTTTGTGAAAGACCTTGAATAGTTCCTGCATGCCTTGAAAATCTCCTCAAATGGTGCTTGAGATATATCTCCTACCCCAATGAGGTTAAGTGCATCCATGCAATCCTCATTAATCCCCCTTAAGAATATTGACTTTAAAGACTCATCAAAGCGCCTTTTATGGTGGGATTTCTTAAGGAAAAACTAGAACCTTTCCATGTAGTCTTCCAAAGATTCATCCTCCTTTTGTGACATCCTAAAGATGTCATCTCTGTTTCTATCAATTCCTCTACAGTAGTCTTGGTACTTCTCTAGGAAATTTTTCTTCATGGAATTCCAAGTTGGAACAACATCTCTTCCTAAAACCATGAACCATCTCAGAGCAACATCCTTCAAAGTTATTAGAAATAGTTTGAGCCTATGTGCATCTATAGTATAATCATAACTTATGCACAACACATAAAACCCAAATAGGAATGTATACGGGTCTTTTGTGACCAACCCATAGAAGATAGGTAATGTTGAAGGAGGTTCGTTCTTCAGTGCAATTTCTCTCTCCTAGTTGGCAATGGGGAACTCAAAGGTTACATACTCTGGTGGGTCTTCCACTACAACATCACCCATGGTGATGATTTGTGTATGGGAAGTCTCCTTTGTATCCAACATGGATATTCACTCTATTCACTATAATCACTAGTATCCTCTAAAGCTTCGTGTGTTGAAGGGAGAAATCTTCCCAGAGCGTTTCACCACCTCCACATACAATAGTTGTGACTCTTTGGATCAGTGACCCCTGCACTTTTTTAGTAAAGTATTTTTGTATTGATAATAAAAACCTAATTATCCTAATGATGAAGAAAAAATTATAACTATAAAATCTTGAAGTAACACAAGATAATCCTAAATGTAGCACCATCCCCAACAATGGTGATAATAGTGCCAAAATGTAAGGCCTAACTATGTCTAGTCAACTTGGTGTTAGACACACAATTATAGGAAGGGTTCCTAGATGAACAATCCACAAAACCCTTGCTAAGGCTTCATTTAGTTATCAACCAAGGCTTTGTAATATTTTGATGATGTTGGCAATATATGTGCATTTATAGATACTACATGGCCTATATCATCAAGTATAGGTGGTTTACATATGTACAAGAAAATAGTAAAGATTGGAAAAGGAAAATAAAGCTTAAACCTCAAAACAAGGGAAATAACTTCGTCTACTACTGATGTTGTGGGTACTTTCAACTTAGCATTGTATTTGATAATTGCTAACCTGAATTCTACAACTTCATTAATACTGCTAACTCTTACTCCTAACTACTTGGCTTACTCCAGAGGATGACTCAAATACTCAATAGAGAAGGTGAATCATAAAACAAGATGTCATTCACTTGCATGTAATGAAGAATCTATTGAAATGAATGCAATAATATGAACATTTATTCTAATAACATAAATTAAAGGTGGGTGAACAGTACCTTGAGTGGCCCTTGCTCAAGTTGATGTTCCCACAGGATAAACCAAATATGCACCGCATCAATCAACTAAACATAATGGTAAAATGAAACATCTTAATTGTATAAAAATGAGCACTCACAAAATGACAAGAATCTTCACAGATCTTTCATTCATGAGTGCATATCTATTACAATTGATAACAGAAAACTAACAATGCAAGATTGTCTGTTGGAAGACAATACTGTAAATATCAAAAAGCATGTATTTCTAACTAGATCCACTCCTCAACCACCAATCCAACTATATAGGTTCGGGAGGAGATTTATTTGCATAAGGAATGAAAATTGAAATTAAATGAAAGTGTCCACTCTCCTTTAGAATAGAGAGAGACAAAGTCTTTGCAATAAAAACTATAGATAAAACAAATAAAAGAAGATAACTAGGTTTGCAACTCTGCTTTAATGACATGGCAAAGATGTGCTTTGCACAAATAGTTACAAAATTTTCCTTGTTCATCACAAAATCCTTCATCCTTCCATCATCTTATTGATTGCTCTAATTACTCCCAATCGATCACTCCAATGATCACCTTCATCATTTTCTGCAACTGTCACATGCCTAGTCATTTTGAAATCTCCCCTACTTGTTGGCCTGAAATCCTTTAGCTGTAGGTTGAGTTCTCTAGTTGTTGTGGATTGCTATTCTGGATGCAAGGAATTAGTTCTCATCCAAAGCATACATACTATTAACAATCATGAATTAAACATAGATTTAAACTAAAATTCATATACATTCATACAAATATCAACATATCACAATCATATTTCCACTCGTGAAAGTCTGGTTCATATTGCATAAAGGATATAAAAGGTATATAAGTTTAGGAATGTATATGAAATAAACGGCTTAAAGTGTTTAAAATATATGGAATAAACAAGAGAAAACTAGCTATTAATTAGGCTCATCAAGCCCTGCAATGAAAAGTGCATAATCCTCTTTTCTAATAGTTCAGGCACCATCACTGCCACTTTTTGAAACTCCATTATATAGTCATCCACTAAGTGATGTTGTTTGATCATGGCCATCTTGATGAAATATTCTTTTTTATCCTTCAACTCAAATTTTTCAAGAATCCTCTTTTTTAATTCATCAAATCTACATATTTGATCATGACCTTGAGTGGTATGGCCATGAAACCACAATTCATAGGCTTCCCCTTCAAGATGCAAAGAGGAAAATTGAACTGAATCTTTGTCTATCATAGGGTTGAGAAAGAAATAAGTTTCCATATTTTTTAACCATGCTCTAGCTGAGATCTTTTTACTCCCATCAAAACAAGTTGCTGCAAGTTTTCCCAACTTATGCTTCAGATCCTTACTTTTGTATAAACCTCTCTTTTGTGTCTCACTCTTCCTTGAAAATTATATGTAGTCCGCATAAGACATCTTCAATTTTATTTCTTTTGGTAAATATTGGTACTCACCATATCATCTACGAATAGTTTTTGGATTGAAGGCACTAGTGTTCATAGGTTCACTCCTCTCTTGTTTGCCTTCTAGAAAGAATATGTTCCTTGGGGTCCCTAATGTAATATTATGCACTGCATCATTACTTTCACCATTGTTTAATGAGACCTCACCCTTCTAACCATTATGATTTGAATTTCCACTTGACATCTTGTCTGCCAAAAATTTCAATGCATCTCTTGTCTCTACTAGGGTTGTGGGTATATCCCTTAACCCTCTTGTAATCTCATGAATTTTTGTAATTGTTTCGTTGAATCTTTCTTCATCTTCCTTTCCTCTAGGTTTGAATTTCCTTCCCTGAGTCAATTTCTTTAGTTCTCTTCTATAGTACCTGATAGCCATTTCATTCAACATCAATCATTAGGAAAACCCTATAGGTTAGCAAAATCACACTCAAATATCACTGTAATGCCCCTAGAATAAAATTTAGCATAAAGACTGATTTGCAAATTGAATTCAATAAAAAACAACATATGAACACAAAGAAAAAATCTAATATATTGATAAACTTCATAATCTGATTCACATATATGATATATCAATTACAACTCACTAACAATGATCTAGAATGATATACAATTCTACCACATATCAACAATAGTATTATTAACTTTCTTACGGATTCCTTGAAGCCCACATGCAATACTTGAATGAGAATTCCCTCAATAACCAAAGGGGGTTTGTCCTATGATCCTAGTGATTGTTGGGTTTTCGTCCAATGATCACAAACTCCTATGGGTTTTTGTCCACAAAAGGAATTAGAACATGTGTCCTAAACTATAGAGAAATGACATAATAATTTGATACCTATTACAAGAATTGACTCCCTATATTTATATGCTATCAATTTCCCTCAAGGTATAGGTCGTCCTTTAGCCAAAATGGTGCCAAAGCCCAGAGTTTGAATTTCAACACACTACACTAAGTTGACCTTAAGGCCAAAGTAGATTCCTTTGGAGTTAGCATGTCACCCTACAAACCTATTCACACTCTTTCTTGGGTCCTTCCTTTATACTAATACTTTACAATTGGCACCATATGTTCTGGAAGTGACCCACTCAATTCACCTAGGGGTCCATTTGTTGAGGGCCTAGTGGGACCATCTTCTAACATGGGTATCTTTCCAAAACTTGATCCATTCTCCATGCATTATAGATATGATGTGCACATATCTTCATAGAATGTATATTCTGATATGTAGCCTGAGATATTCTCTTATGGAGGAATGTGAAATAATGTTTGGATCTACCCTAGTGTCAGAGAGTTAAAACTAGACTGTTTCTCAAGGTGATCTTCTGTTAGCAATACCTTTTCAAAAATTGATCCTTTCCTTATGAAATTTGGGAAAATTGTGCATGGTTCTTGGGTGATTTGGTTCCTTGGCCATAGGCTAATTGGCTCCTTTGAGGTGGAATGCAAAATATTTCTCGGATGCCAATTTGAAACTGTCTTTTTGGAAACAGGGACATGATGGTGAGGAGGAGAGTGTAGTAAAGATAGTGGAGGAGAAGGATGAGGAGATGGAGGAATAGGAGGGGGAGAATGTTGTGGAGGAGGTCTTGGGGAGGATAAGGCAAAGGATATTTGTGTGGGGGAGAGAAGGAAGGAGTAAATGAACCAGACCTATGTGCTAATGTGGTTAGGGGTTCACTTCCAATTCTTCTTCTTCGCTTTTGAGGTACTTATTCCTCACCCTCTTCTTCACTAGATTATATGATTATCTTCTCTTTTTCTTTCCTCTTTTGTGGTATAGTTGTTGAGGATGATGACCTTTTTTCTCAATAGCAACATTAGTAGATGAAACCTCACTTACTTTGGATTTTTTGGTTGAGATTGAGACTATGGAAACTCCATCATGGGAAATGGAGATACCAACCATTTTTGTGAGCAAGCATTGATGCTTGTTTCCTTTGTATTTATATTGTCATCTTCTTGAAGTGAGTAATCTACATTGTAGATTGGTTGATTTAAAATTCCTTACCCACTATAGATAGGGTCTAAGACCTTTCCATTCTCTTTCAAATCCTTTGGAACTTTGGCTACATTGTAGGCCTTCATCATATCTACTTTCATCCTACAGTAGTCTTTTATTCTTACTTCAAACTCTTCTTTACAGTTTGCTCAATGATCCTCCAAAGCAGGCTCATGTTTAAAGAAGAATCCTATAAGCTTATTAATTCTACCAATAGGGTCAAATTTGGCCCTTGGGTCACTATACATGTCCATGGTCTATATTGATAGTTCTACTTATGTAGTTTTAGTATTTTGCATGTTAGCATAGGAGTATACTCCCATCTTCACAGGTACAAAACATCTCAATTTGTTCTTAACAAAAATTAATTTATGAATCTTTGTTACTTTCCTACATAGCTCTAATAAGATCATTTTATTAGTGGGGTACCTTGAAAGCTTGAGGGTAGCCTTATGAAAACTAGCTACTCTGATGTATGTAAAGGTATTAAATTGGATATACCAATTACCCCAATTCTTTAGTTCTTTCATGGCTTCTAAGGAGATTCTCTTAGAAAAGTCATTTTCTAGCCCTCTAATAATGGCATGAATAAAATTAGCATTCACCACATAATAATTGTTTTGATGAAAAAGGGATCCTAGGTCCAATGCATAGAACACTAGGAGCAATTCCTTTTTCAAGAGAACATTAGAATACAAATCAAGGTAATTTGATTAACTTTCAACCAAGAAAGGTGAGCCAATTAGAACTTGATTGAATTCTTTAGAGTCAAGGGAATGAATTGGAATTGAATTGCTTTTATTAACCTAATTAAATTACATGCCCTAATATGAAAATGCAAGATTTCAAAAACTGAGAAACTATAGTAGAAATTTCAACACCAAATCTAGGTTGAGCAGGACACCATGCACCTATGATATAAATTTCATCTGAATTTCTAAGGATGTTTCCTCTGGGGGTGTCGCTATCCTTGTAGGTCTTTTTCAAATATGTTTTCGTAGTCCTCAAGTGTCAGATCTGCACTTTCGGTTCACATCTCCAAACTTGTCGGATCATTGTCAGATATTTCAAAAATCATTTTTTTATGAGTTGTCAAGGCTTAGGGTTTCAAATGCAACAATGAATAATTTATTTTTAAGCTTCCTTTGATCCTCTTCAACCTAAGATTTGCACATTCACAAAGATAGGAAATGTTGGGCCATTTTTGGGAACTGAAAGCGCAGATCTGACACTTGAGGCTACAAAAATAGATCTGAAAAAGACCAACAAGGATAGTGGCACCCCTAGAGGAAACATCCTTAGAAACTCAATTGAAATTTATATCATAGGCACACACTATCTTGCTCAACCCAGATCTAGTGTCAGAATCTTTGTTATAGTTTCCTAGTTTTTGAAATCTTGCATTTTCATATTAGGGCATGTAATTTAATTAGGTTAATAAAATAAATTCAATTCCAATACATTCCCTTAACTCTAAAGAATCATATCAAGTTCTAATTGGCTCACCTTTCTTGTTGAAATTCAATCAAATAACCTTGATTTGCATTCTCATGTTCTCTCGAAAAAGGAATCGATCCTAGTGTTCTATGCATTGGACCTAGGATCCCTTTTTCATCAAAACAATTATTATGTGGTGAATGCTAATTTTATTCATGTCATTATTAGAGGGCTAGAAAATGACTTTTATAAGAGAATCTCCTTAGAAGCCATGAAAAAACTAAAGAATTGGGGTAATTGGTATATCCAATTTAATACCTTTACATACATCAGAGTAGCTAGTTTTCATAAGGCTAGCCTCAAGCTTCCAAGGTAACCCACTGATAAAATGATCTTATTGTTAGAACACAATGATCTACTGAGAGGGGGGTGAATTAGTAGATACTAAAACTTTTAATCCAGAGAGACCTTTTGCAGACTTAAACTTAAAAACTTAAATGTGCAGTCCAAAGCATGAATAGATATAATACTCACAAGAACAAGAGAGATCAACACACAACACCATATGTACGTGGAAAACCCAAGATGGGAAAAACCACAGTGAGAAATGCTGCTAGGATCTATTGTCCTAATCCAACCTCACAAGCAATGAAGTTTAGTTATAATTTTAAGAGCTACAACTCTAAGGAAGCTTCAACTCCCTGTTTAGAAGCTACGACTTCAAGGATGTTGCTACACCCTATTTTAGGAGCTACAACTCCAAGGAGATCACTATCACCTAATCTAAGCTACAACTCAGTAAAATGAGGCTACAACCTCTAAAGAATTAAAAATTCAAGTATGTATAAGATTGGTTCTATAAAACCTATGATGCATCCATTCAGTACATTAAATCTCTCTCTGTTCTCTCTCACACCACTATAACCAGCTTCATGTATATTGAATTTTTTTACTTTATGTTATAGTAACTTGCTTCAACTTGCAGACACTTATCTTCTCACACTCCTTTTTTTTCTCACTCTCTACATTTTTTTCTTTTTCTAGCTCTTACATATCAAAATGTCAGTTACAATTTTTCACTCTCGCTATCTTCTTTAGCAAGTTAAGAATCCACCTCGCGCCCTACAATATTAAAGTTAGGAATAGAGATTTTTTCACAAATTGGCTCTTCTGTTAAGTGCTAGAGTTGAATGCATTAAATGCATTCTCTTGACAATATGATTGGATTTGATTTGATCACTTCTATGTCATCGACTTGTAGATCAGATCACCTCTTTAAATGTTCATTGGAGTAGTTGTACGATTTTATTTTGTTCCTATGTCAGTTGCTAGATTGGAACCCTTGTTCACACTATTGATCCATTGCAGATCTCTACTTTTGAATTCTGGTTGTTGATCTTTTCTTTCGCACCCTGATCCTAACCATCAAATAAGCGATTGTTCAAATCTCCATCATTGATCTTGCAGTATCCACTTAACATCATGTATTGCTTTGTCGAAGAGACATTTAGATTCCTCTCAATGATATGGAATTTTCATGCCAATGCCATTTGTTGCAATAGACAAGTGGTCCCCACGTCATTGTGTCACCACATGTCACCATCCATTGTTGTTTCTTGTCACATGTCATTCTTTCATTTGCTCTCTAATTGTATCATTGATGCACATCATCCTTACCTTACCAGGTCCTAGAGTCAGCATCACACTCTTATTGCCAAGTCAAACAGACCAGCTTCATAGTCCTAGCGACATCAAATTATCTGCCCGATGAAGAATATTATTGCTACATCGAAGAGACCTTCTTCAAGGTCCTGGTGACACCATATTGTCTCACTAATGACATGGTCATTAGGTTGTCGAGGAAACATCTAAACAAGTCTCGTCGACGACCTTTAGTCATGTCGATGAAGACCCTTGACGACATCACTTGTCCACCTCATATCCATGTCACTACAATGTAATCCACAACAAGGATGTGTATTACCATTTATTTAATCCCATCATGCCACGTGTTTGCATCATCATCATTTAGAGCAATCATCATTATGATTGGGTCCCACAATGAACAACACCTTCACATCGTTACATCAAAGATACTTCTGAATAAATCCCACCAAAACTAGCCTATCAATCCAATGAGTGAATATTCCTCCTTATTCTTTCTGTCAAAGAGAGTCCTCCCAAATTCCTACCAATACACCAATGTCTCCCTGATAAAATGATGGTCAGGTCATCGAAGAGACTTCCATCCAAGTCTCACCGAAAGGTATCTATCACGCCGATGGAGTTCTCCTTTCTCCTTATCGCTCCATAGAAGAGATGTTCATAGAACTCCCTTCGATGACCCAATGTCTTGCTGATATGCTCTTGTCATGTCGATAAAGATCTTCTTACATCCTCATTGTGTCGAAGAGAAATCTCACATTCTCTCGTCGATCACACACTGTCACGCCAACGTGAACCTCAGACCTTGTCAACCGGTTGCCAAGATGTGAGGGGCCAATCACGGGACTAACATAATGGGCTTAAGTCATTACTTAAGCTCCCTACAACTGCCAAAGACAAGTCACCATAAAAATAGAACATTTTGAGGATGCCATGATTGTAAACACATTAGGGTATATCTATAAACCCTAGAATCATCTGAGAGCATAAATAAATCATTTTTGGGCATATTCATCAACTTTTGGACCTGCAGAGCACATCACTAGAATGCTCTTGAAAAACCCATATTGAATCCACAACTTGTTTCCTCTTCTATTGGATGGAAAAATCTTTGTAGTTGATTAACTTTATAATATTTTCAAGATATGCACTTTAGCATCATCAACCTGCCAGACACTTCTAGAACCAGATCCACTACTATCACATTCATCCTCTGTCATCATGCCAACAATCTCCCTTGCACGACTTTCACTTTTGACATCAATGACAACTATATGCCAACACTTATTAGAGTTATGTAGACAAGTAACGAAATCCATAAATTAATTGTTGTTAAGAATAAATTGAGATATTCTTTCCCTATGAAGATGGGAGTATACTCCTATGCTAACATGCAAAAGTAGAACTAGCAATATTGGGCCATTTTAGGGGCTTGCCTCAGTCAAACCCCATGTAAGTGTTTCCACTTCCACAATGGAAATTTCAATGATAAAATGATAAAGGATAGGAAGGAATGATGAAATCACAAAGTGCTATGTAACTCACCACCCTTCAATGACTTCCTTGAAGGACTGAAGTCATGCACATCACCTCAAGGTCTTGGATCTTGCTTGCTTGATTGGCTTGAATTTATTTGGAGACCTACAAAAGGGGTTAGAATTCACAAAATAATATGAAAACATGAACATGAGCACACTCACATACACTTTGACATGATGTTTGATCTTGAATTACTATAATAAATCTTTAATGGTTGCTCTTGACTTGCTGAATAATGCTCTTGATGATATTTTTTTCTCTTTATGTTCACTTCTTTTCACTTAATGTTCAAATGATGCAATAACTAGTTATTTATAGGCATTTAATCTAATTTCCCAAAAATTAAATTTTGATGGCCAACTTTAGACATTCAAATTTCAAATAATAAAATGTTGGCACTGACATATTTGAATTTGCAGCGAAAATAGGGGTACAGGCACCCTAGGTGCCAGTGTCCCAACCCTATTTTGGGGGTTAAAGTATCAAGGACAAAGTATTAAATGAGAGCATTTGTTTTATTCTTACAAATTGTCTTAAACTATTTTAAATTGGGCCACAAAATCCATAATTTAGGAAATTAAGAGTTTAATTAGGTCTAATAAATTAAGGGGGGGAACATAGAGTGAAATTTTCAAGAGTGACAATTTATGACGCTACAATAATTCATATAGCTATTATTGAACTCCAATTATGGGTAATGCTCATAAATATTTATCTTTCCTAATTGAAGAGATCCTATTCTAGTGAGCCTTGGGAAGCTAGCTTGATAGGCCAACAATTAGACTAGATAAGATGTCATGTCAAATTTTCTACTTTACAATACATCTTTGAGTTGTGTATGTAATTTGATGCTAATTATTGTGGCCCCTTCTTATCATCTAAGATGAGTAGCATAAAGTGACACATCCATTGGTAAAAGTCTTTGGCATTTGAATAACCATAGAATATGCTTAGGTGTGTGATCTGATCTTTGATATCTTCTTAGAATTCAATCCTATACTATAGTATTTCCATATTGAGTGTTATCTTCCTTGGATTAAGCATAAGTTGAGTGTTAATAACATTGAGACAACTCACATTGTGTGTCTCAAAATAATCCATTGCCCTTTTCATGCCAATAGTCTCACACTTGGGGAAGGCAGGGATCTTGAATACCTTATCAATCATGTCCAAGCTAATATCAAATATCACCTCTTTAGATGAACCTAATATCCTCATGTGCTTGTGATCATAGTATTGAGCACAAGTCAATACTAGCTTAGGTGATTGCACTAAAATTGGGAAG
Source organism: Sequoia sempervirens (assembly GCA_007258455.2). Classification (NCBI taxonomy): domain Eukaryota; kingdom Viridiplantae; phylum Streptophyta; class Pinopsida; order Cupressales; family Cupressaceae; genus Sequoia; species Sequoia sempervirens. The sequence goes on from VDFB02256859.1 coordinate 113,285, forward strand.
GCAGTTGCTTCCACCAACCCAAAATTAGCAAAAGAGGTGGCTTTGACTTTCCTTTCAACTTCATTATAAATTCTTCTATGAAACTCATCCATATCTATGCGTCTGAGATCAGTATCTCCAATATTTGTATATATGGAGAGAACATTTTAGAAGCAAGATGGTATCCCTTGTACTATTACTTTATCTCAACACCTTTTGGAATGTTATCTGCATTTGAAAATACCACCCATTAAAATGTTGAAGGAGATAATTAAAAAGAAATGAATTAGCATCCCTCATTGGTCTTCAAAGATAAGTCACTCTAACTGCCTTGTAATAAAGACCCTTTAAACCCATACTTAAAAAAAACTTTGGTTTGTCAGATGTTGAGTATCGGTCATCCCCTTATCACTTGTTAAAAAACATCAAGCAACTTAAACAAGTTCACTCCAAAAAAGGTGTGTTCAATACTTTGTTTTGTCGGGTGTCAAGGTTTGGGTAAACAACTTATTCTTTGTTTCTTATAATAAAAAGAATGTTTAAGAGAAGCACACACCAACCAATATCTAAAAATGGATTATTATTGAGGTTTGAGATTTAGGCATAACATTTATCTCTTATTTTCACTAGATCTTAACTGCTAAAGCACACACCCAATCTTCATTGTCTGATAAACATCAAATGATTTATGTTGAACATTGGGGATTGAGTTTCAGAAGTATAAGATATCTCTTAAATATTTCTTTTGATAATTGATAGAGTGAATTTTTGACATCCAATTCTCAAGAGCACAAAGTGTTGCTTGATCTCTTTTCTTTAGGAATTGGGATTTGGTAATAACACTCATTTCTTATCTTTGGGAAAATTTAAGGAGTAATGAACATACATGATTATTGATAATCTATGACTTGTTTTGGTAATGTAAAAAGGAGTAAAACCTTGTTAGTAATCGGGTATTGGGAGTAATGTTTAACCCTAACCTAAAGTTAAGATAAGGTTTAGATGATATCCTCAAAGTTTGATATTTGAAATAGGAAGTGTTTCATGAAAATATTTCAAGTAATTTTTTGTCAGACATCAAGGTTCAAAGATGTAGGTAGTTTAAGTCTTATTAAATAGTCTATAAGGTGCATTGCTAATACCCAAAACTTGAAACGTGAAACTAAAATCATGAAATCCCTAAGGCAAAAGGCATTCATCAAGGATGAGCAAACAATATTTTTGGAAGGCATGGCCAAGGGGAAACATGGGCCCGATGTAATGACACTATAAATACCATCGATCGATACACTTGGAGAAAACATGATTTGATGGCATACAAATGAAAAAGGAAAATGAAAAAAAAATGAGAATAAGGGAAAACAAAAAATGAAGATCAAGACAAAAACCACAAAAAAAAATCCCAACCAAATCAAAGCAACAACAAGACCACACAAAAGAAAAGAAAACCTAGAAAACTAAAATGAAAGTTCAAGTCTCGAGCCTACTTGAAGATTTGCGAAAGGACCATAGGCGAAAACAAGTGTGAAAGACATCAAGGAACACCTACAACAACACCACAAACCAAGACAATACTAGCAATGAAGTGACCAATGATCACGCATGAGGAATTCTTGAGGAAATGTGAGTCAAAATTGTGGAGGGGTTTTGAGGAATTTGTATAGCTCATTTATTTTTATGCTCAATAATTCATAAATGAAGGTAAAATTCTCTCAACCTTACTCTTAAACCAACTTAACTTGATGTATTAATGCTTCATAAATATGGGGTGGGACCATTACTTTTTTTGACAAATGAGAGAAATGAGATGACAAGACATCACCGCATAGAGCCTCTGGGTTCAAGAATGTTGCAAGGAAAGCATCTCGACAAAGAAAACCTTGAATAGAAAAAATTAGAAATGGAGAACAATGAAAATGAATAGATATCAAGGATTAGGACCAATAAGGATGAACTACCAATCCTAAGGATTCTAAAACTCCAACAAGTGACAAAAAATAAAGGGGAAGAAAGAGAGGGAAATGGGAAAGATAAGGGGAACAAAGGGAGGAAAGAAAAAGAGAAAATAAAGGAGAAAGAAAATAAAAGAAAAAGAAGAGGAGGGGGTCCCCACTTTTCTTGAAAACAAAAAATGGGGTGTAGGTGCAAGGCACAACATATCAAAATGAGTGTACTTAAGGTTTATTATAGAAATATAATAAAAGGTAAGGAAGATGGTCGATCCCCAAAGCCCAAAAATTTAATACATGCCTTGAAGGATTTCATTGGAACTTTGACAATCAAAGGAGGAAAGGGAAGAAGAACCTGAAAGTGATAAGGGATAAGAGTTAAGGCTAATGAATAAAACCTAAAACATGTTGGAAATAAAGGTATAACTTGCAACAATATAAACTTATAAAAGTGAATTGCAAATCTAAAATTATGTTTACAAGATTACCATAAAATAATTAAATGATAGAAAGTTGCAACAATGAAAGAAAAATATGTAATACCACAAGTCATCAACACAAGTGACAAAAGATATATGTGGAGAACACGCAACCCTAGAGGAAGTTTCAATTAACTACACAAACGTACTATTTTTTTGTTTTGTTTAAGTACAAACAACATGCAAGATCACTACCCATTGCAACAACCTCTAAGGTTGCAAGAATGAGATTACTTTAAAACCCAAACAAGAAACATGAATTGAAACCATAGCATTTAATTACTTAACGATTTGAGAAACACATACATTCCATACATGATATATTAAAACAAAGCATAAGAGATACCACATGATTTCAGATAACAATAAATTTACAATAAGATTACAACTCTCATTCCCCGAATGAGGTAAATCCAATAAACATGATTACATATTACATATTCCACCTCGATAAAAAATGAGGGGCAATAAATTACATGATGAATGAAAAGAATAAAGGATGAAATGAAACTGAATCCCACAAGCTCTCCAACTGGAAATCTTGCCCACACAGACAAGAAGACGACCCAATGGATTAAGGTGCACGTTCCACCCAACCATATGATACCCGAAGGCTCACTCCCCGTGCTAGGAGATAGTAACAAGGAATTCCTATACAAGACCATCTACCTCTAGACACAAACTAAAACATAACTGAACCAAATTAAATACAAGCATGATAACACTTAACACAATGGTTACAATGCTTCTAGAGAACAATGATCATCTACGCAATACAACAAACTGACTTCTGGTTGACATAGAGAGAGTGTCACACATCATTTTCTATGAGTTACCCTAGCTCAACCTTCCTAGGCTACCGGATCCCCATCTCGGGTTACCCTGGCTTGCCTCTACTAGCCGCCGGACCCTCATACAAATTGTGCTTCTCGTCTCATCTCAAGCCTTGATAAGTGCACGAGTCATGAGAGAGGCATTCATTATCTTATTTAGTTTGAAAGTTTTTCATTAATTTTTTAAAGTTATCACTTACTTAAACCCTAAGTGAGTTACCTTGGCACCCCTTTGTGTGTCAGACCCCCACAAAGAGCCACTCTCCTATCGACAAAACCCACGGTACAAAACCACAATTCAATGGGTAAACAAGATAAGACAACCACTCCAATCCAAGGAAACTCACTCCAAACACTAGAGGAAATAAAAAATACATAAACCACTCATTCCAAAGGAGGCACAAACCACATAAACCACTCCTAATCCAAAGTAGGCACAAACCATCCCCATTCGTGAAAATCGGGTGAAACAACAGGATACATCTATATGTGCTACGCAAGACAATCCCAAGGTTGGCTAACATTTTATGACAACCCACACAAGTAACTGAAAATCTCCATCTGGAAGACTTACATAAACAAATGACTCAATTGCCCAACATCGAGAATGAACAAAAACATCACTTAGAAAGTATTTCAGGCAACACAATAAACTAATGTTAGGATTTCCTAAATCCAAGCCAAGCAATGACATAGTGCACATACTCAAAAGTAAATCAAATCACATTGGCAACATTAATGAATTTAAAATTAATAATTTAATTCCATTTTCCTCGATTATACATAATAATCAAAGTCAAAATTTTAAACCCACAGGTCCTAGGATCGAAACCTGGCTCTAATACCATGTGTAACGCCCCACCACACAACCCTAGAGGAAGTTGCAATTAACTACACAAACGTACTATTTTTTTTTGACTAAGTACTATTAACATGCAAGATCACTACCCATTGCAATAACCTCTAAGGTTACAAGACTGAGATTACTTTAAAACCCAAACAAGAAACATGAATTGAAATCATAACATTTAATTACTTAACAAATTAAATACACATACATTCCATACATGATAAAATTACATCAAAGGCATAAGAGATACCACATGATTCCAATAACAATAGTTTACAATACGATTACAAGTCTCATTCCCCGAATGAGGTAAATCCAATAAGCATGGTTACAAATTACATCTTCCACCTTGATACAAATGAGGGGTAATAAATTACAAGTTTCTACTAAAAAGAATAAAGCATGAAACGAAACTGGATCCCATGAGCTCTCCAACTAGAAATATCGTCCACACAAACAAGAAGATGACCCAACGGAAAAAGGTGCACATTCCACCCAACCATTTGATACCCGAAGGCTCACCCCCTGTGCTAGGAGATAGTAACAAGGAATTCCTATACACGACCATCTACCTCTAGACACAGGCTAATACATAACTGAACTAAAACAAATACAAATCCAACAACACTTAACACAATGGTTATAATTCTTCTAAAGAACAATGATCATCTACGCAGTACAATAAACTGACTTCTGGTTGACATAGAGAGAGTGTCACATATTATTTGCTATGAGTTACCCTGGCTCAACCTTCCTAGGCTACCGGACCCCCATCTTGGGTTACCTTAGCTTGCCTCTACCAGCCGACGGACCCTCATACAAACTGTGCTTCTTGTCTCATCTCAAGCCTTGATACGTGAATGAGTCATGAGAGAAGCATTCATTATCTTATTTATTCTAAAAGTTTTTCATTATTTTTTTTTTTAAAGTTATCACTTACTTAAACCCTAAGTGAGTTACCTTGGTGCCCCTTTTGTGTGCCAAACCCCCACAAAGAGCCAATCTCCTATCGACAACGTACACGGTACAAAACCAAAATTCAATGGGTAAACTAGATAAGACAACCACTCCAACCAAGGAGGCCACATATAACAAAACCCACTCCAAACACTTGGAGGCTACAAAACACATAATCCACTCTTTCCAAAGGAGGCACAAACCACATAAGCTACTCCTAATCCCAAGGAAGCACAAACTATCCCCGTTCGAGAAAACCAAGTAAAACAACATAATACATCTATACGCACTACCTAAGACAATACACTAATCAAACCAACACATAAAACATCCCAACCTAGAAAACTCCTCTAGAAGACTTACTAACTCGATTAGCCCACTTTTCTCAACAATCATAATAGGAAAAACACAAGTTAAAAGCAACTCAGGCAAATTAAAACTTCTAAAATTTAGGTTTCTCAAATCCAATTTAACAATAAACTTGCTCAGTTATTTCTAATTAAAGACGATTTAATCCATAAGACAAGAACAAATCATAGCTAATTGTTTATCTCTATAATTTTCCCTAGTTATACAATACATGAAAATAACTAGTCTTATCAAAATTTCGTTTGCAACCAAATAATATTTTAACTATCATAACATTGTTCTCTTACAAATTCTCATTTCAATTACAATGGATATTCATTTTCTTTAAAAACGTACCCTTATTAAATAACTATTAAACAATTGACAAGCAATAATAAATTAAATCTAAGGGTTACTTTAGTTTCCCAATAATATTTAGATATTAAAAAAAGAAAACTCATTTCCCATTGAGACCAGTTCATTATAAATCAATATATAAATCTTATATAATAAAATAATCTAAAAATAATAATTGTATTTAAATATAAATACATTTAACCCTGAAAACATTATTTAAATAACTATTTATATTTTCAGTTAAAATCTCAACTCATTAATAATCCCAAAGTTGACAATTTAAAAAGCAAATACAATATACACATATATATACATATATATTATATATTTAAAATAATATATAACATATATATAATTATTATACCTTTATTTTAAAAAAAAATTAAAAAACATATATAAACAATCATATATATATATACATAATATATATTATATATATAATTTATTATATATATATACATAATATATATATATAATAAATTATATATACAATATATATATTATATATTATATATAAATATATAAATTTTTATATTTTAAATAAAATAAAATAAAAACAACCAAAGACTACTTCCCACGCAAGGGTTGCAGGGTCAAACCCTGCCCCCTACAGTGGGCGTTGCCTATCCCAAAATAAAAAAAATTCAATAAAATTTATTTTTAAAAACTTCCCCTGTTCTGATAATCTCCCAGAATGAAATTTTAACATAGGAATTTTATTTATTTATTTTTAATTATTTATTTAATATATACTTTATATATATTATTATATATAATATCTGTATATTATTATATATAATATCTGTATATTATATATATAATATATATATTCATATTTTAAATAATTGAGAATGGAATTTAATTAGTTTTTAAAAAATATATATTTAAAATATAAATATATATGTAATTATATATTCAGTAACTATATAGTTACGTATATATGTTTATTTATATTTAATTATAGTGTTTCTATAATGATTTTTATATTTGATGTAAAGATTAATTGTATAAGAGAATGATGTTATTAGGAAATTCATTTTATAATCAAAAGTTTTTTATTTAAAAATTTGACTTTGATTATTATGTATAATCGAGGAAAATGGAATTAAATTATTACTTTTAAATTCCTTAATGTTGCCAATGTGATTTGATTTACTTTTGAGTATGTGCACTATGTCATTGCTTGGCTTGGATTTAGGAAATCCTAACATTAGTTTATTGAGTTGCCTGAAATGCTTTCTAAGTGATGTTTTCTTTCATTCTCGATGTTGGGCAATTGAGTCATTTGTTTATGTAAGTCTTCTAGATGGGGCTTTTCAGTTACTTGTGTGGGTTGTCGTAAAATGTTAGCCAACCTTGGGATTGTCTTAGGTAGCGCGTATAGATGTATCCTGTTGTTTCACCCAGTTTTCATGAATGGGGATGGTTTGTGCCTCCTTTGGATTAGAAGTGGTTTATGTGGTTTGTGCCTCCTTTGGAAGGAGTGGTTTATGTATTTCTGTATCCTCTAGTGTTTGGAGTGAGTTTCCTTTATTTGTTGCCTCCTTGGATTAGAGTGGTTGTCTTATCTTGTTTACCCATTGAATTGTGGTTTTATACCATGGGTGTTTTCGATAGGAGAGTGGCTCTTTATGGGGGTTTGGCACACAAAAGGGCGCCAGGGTAACTCACTTAGGGTTTAAGTAAGTGATAACTTAAAAAGAATTAATGAAAAACTTTCAAACTAAATAAGATAATGAATGCCTCTCTCATGACTCATGCACTTATCAAGGCTTGAGATGAGACGAGAAGCACAGTTTGTATGAGGGTTCTACGACTAGTAGAGGCAAGCTTGGGTAACTCGAGATGGGGGTCCGGGAGCCTAGGAAGGTTGAGCCAGGGTAACTCATAGCAAATGATGTGTGACACTCTCTCTATGTCAACCAGAAGTCAGTTTGTTGTATTGCATAGATGATCATTGTTCTCTGGAAGCATTGTAACCATTGTGTTAAGTGTTATCATGCTTGTATTTAACTTGGTTCAGTTATGTTTTAGTTTGTGTCTAGAAGTAGATGGTCTTGTATAGGAATTCCTCATTACTATCTCCTAACACGGGGGGTGAGCCTTCGGGTATCACATGGTTGGGTGGAACGTGCACCTTAATCTGTTGGGTTATCTTTTTGTTCGTGTGGGTGAGATTTCCAGTTGGAGAGCTCATGGGATTCAGTTTCATTTCATGCTTTATTCTTTTCAGTCATCATGTAATTTATTGCCCCTCATTTGTTATCGAGGTGGAATAAGTAATATGTAATCATGTTTATTGGATTTAACTCATTCGGGGAATGAGAGTTGTAATCTTATTATAAATTTATTGTTATCTGAAATCATGTGGTATCTCTTATGCTTTGTTGTAATATATCATGTATGGAATGTATGTGTTTCTCAAATCATTAAGTAATTAAATGCTATGGTTTCAATTCATGTTTCTTGTTTGGGTTTTAAAGTAATCTCAGTCTCGCAACCTTAGAGGTTGTTGCAATGGGTAGTGATCTTGCATGTTGTTTGTACTTAAACAAAAAAAAATATACATTTGTGTAGTTATTTGCAACTTCCTCTAGGGTTGCGTGGCGGGGTGTTACACATGGTATCAGAGCCTTCACAGTCAAGGCAACAAAATCCTCAGTCCCAACATGTTAGAAGTTGGAGACAGAAGAAGAAAGATCAGAGTTGGATGCGAGTTCATCGTGATCATTATGATCAGCCTGCTCAGAGTTCTCTGTTGACATTTAGTGGAGGTGGTGTTCCATGACCTAGTGTATCTCTAGTTGTTCAGGGATTCAGTAGAGGGACAAGATGTTTTGCTTGTGGTCAGCAAGGCCACTTTGCTTGTCAGTGTCCTCAGCAGGGTATTTCTAGTTTTAGTCAGAGGCCGGCAGCTTTAGAGCCGACAGTAGGAGATGCAGGTAGATCGCATAGGGCATTTGTTGTGGTGGATACCCATCAGGCCGAGCATTTGGGTGCAATTCATCCTTCGGCTTCAAGAGTTGATCATCGTGGATTGAGGTATTGAGTAGGTTAGGGTCTAGTTGGTTTTGAGGGATCTCTACCCCTTGTGTTTGTAGGCTTCCAGGAGTAAGCCTGACCCTAGGGGGGAGGATGTAACACCCCTCCATTTTTGGCTCTTTTGATCGACAATGTTCTTCTTTGTTATGTGACTTTGGAACTTGGTTACTATTTGATCACAAACTGTAAAGCGATGCGAATGTTATATTTTGATGTGATGGTATTTTATTCTGATGTTATCTTTATGGCATGCTTTGGATTAGCTTAGCAAATATTGAATTAATGATGCTTCATGCTTTTGATCATATTATTGATGTTAGATTCGTCAGTCAGTAATTTTGTATTGGTGAAGGGGATGGGATTGTATCACTCGCTTGCAAGCGCCCTACAATTCTAAGATTTCCTCTTCACGGTGTGTTTTATTATATCATATACATGCATGTTTGATATACTCTTTGTTCGTAGGTTGACAGGTACAAGACATCGACTCCACTTGATTTCATAGGTTTGAGCATGTCCATTGGCCAACGGTATTCGATTGGGAGATAGTAGCTAGACTTTCTGTGCCAAGTCATCACCCTGGTCATAGTGTGTCATCGAGTTTTAGTCGGGTTAAGTTACTTCTTTGTTGTGCATCTCTTCTTGATTTCATTTAATTGCAGATTGAAAAAGGTAAATAAATGGCTTTATGTATTTAAGTTGTTTATTAAATTTATCTGGTTATAATGTTATTTAATTTATTAATTAATTTAATTTAATTAATAAAATGATCTAATATTGGATTGATTTATTTTATTCATTAATTAAATTAATTAGGTTGAAATGAATTAAGTTAGCCATTTTGAGAATTAAGAGTGTTAAATGATTTTTGAAAAAAAAAAGAGAAAATTTTAAAAGTTTAAATTCTTTTAAAAATTGAAATTTTAAAAGGTTTCAAATGCTTTGAAAATAAATTATTAAAGTTTTAATGTCTATTTGAAAAAGAAATTTTTAAATGTGTTAAATCCTTTTTGAAAAACAATTTTGGTTTTAAATTTTAAAAATTCAAAAATATCTCCAAAAATGCAATAACTTTGGTGGATGGGATATTTTAGGATATATTGACTAAATTTTGGGAAAAATATATGGGAGCCATTCCATTTGGATTTTGGATTTTAAAAAAATTCAATTTTGGAGAGAAATTGCTGAAAAGAAAATGAGGGTTTTGTTCTGGTTGGAGTCAATCTTTGATTTGAAGGTGGAGACACTACGCTGCCTTCCCAGCGCCCCTGTGGGAGGCTGCGCAACAACCTTCTCCACAGCAAGGGCTGCATCCCCTGCTTTGGAAAGGTTGCATGCCTTTTGATGGTTCACCTTTTTTTAAATAATAAAAATTTTCTTTTTTTTTATATATGTATATATAATATACATATTATATACATATATATTTATATTATGTTTTTTTTTAATTATTTATTTAATATATACTTTATATATATTATTATATATAATATATATATATATATATATTCATATTTTAAATAATTGAGAATGGAATTTAATTAGTTTTTTTAAAATATATATTTAAAATATAAATATATATGTAATTATATATTCAGTAAATATATAATTACGTATATATGTTTATTTATATTTAATTGTAGTGTTTCTATAATGATTTTTATATTTGATGTAAAGATTAATTGCATAAGAGAATGGTGTTATTAGGAAATTGATTTTATAATCAAAAGTTTTTTATTTAAAAATTTGACTTTGATTATTATGTATAATCAAGGAAAATGGAATTAAATTATTAATTTTAAATTCCTTAATGTTGCCAATGTGATTTGATTTACTTTTGAGTATGTGCACTATGTCATTGCTTGGCTTGGATTTAGGAAATCCTAACATTAGTTTATTGAGTTGCCTGAAATACTTTCTAAGTGATTTTTTCGTTCATTCTCGATGTTGGGCAATTGAGTCATTTGTTTATGTAAGTCTTCTAGATGGGGTTTTTCAGTTACTTGTGTGGGTTGTCATAAAATGTTAGCCAACCTTGGGATTGTCTTAGGTAGCGCGTATAGATGTATCCTATTGTTTCACCCAGTTTTCACGAACGGGGATGGTTTGTGCCTCCTTTGGATTAGGAGTGGTTTATGTGGTTTGTGCCTCCTTTGGAATGAGTGGTTTATGTATTTTTGTTTCTTCTAATGTTTGGATTGAGTTTCCTTTATTCGTTGCCTCCTTGGATTGGAGTGGTTATCTTATTTTGTTTACCCATTGAATTGTGGTTTTGTACCGTGGGTGTTGTCGATAGGAGAGTGGCTCTTTGTGGGGGTTCGACACACAAAGGGGTGCCAAGGTAATTCACTTAGGGTTTAAGTAAGTGATAACTTAAAAAAAATTAATGAAAAACTTTCAGACTAAATAAGATAATGAATGCCTCTCTCGTGACTCATGCACTTATCAAGGCTTGAGATGAGACGAGAAGCATAGTTTGTATGAGGGTCTGGTGGCTGGTAGAGGCAATCCAGGGTAACCCGAGATGGGGGTCTAGTAGCCTAGGAAGGTTGAGCCAGGGTAACTCGTAGAAAATGATGTGTGACACTCTCTCTATGTCAACCAGAAGTCAGTTTGTTGTATTGCGTAGATGATCATTGTTCTTTGGAAGCATTGTAACCATTGTGTTAAGTGTTATCATGCTTGTATTTAATTCAGTTCAGTTATGTTTTAGTTTGTGTCTAGAAGTAGATGGTCTTGTATAAGAATTCCTTGCTACTATCTCCTAGCACGGGGGGTGAGCCTTCGGGTATCACATGGTTGGGTGGAATGTGCACCTTAATCCGTTGGGTCGTCTTCTTGTTTGTGTTGGTGAGATTTCTAGTTGGAGAGCTCGTGGGATTCATTTTCATTTCATGCTTTATTCTTTTCAGTCATCATGTAATTTATTGTACCTCATTTGTTATCGAGGTGGAATATGTAATATGTAATCATGTTTATTGGATTTACCTCATTCGGGGAACGAGAGTTGTAATCTTATTGTAAATGTATTGTTATCTTAAATCATGTGGTATCTCTTATGCTCTGTTGTAATATATCATGTATGAAATGTATGTGTTTCTCAAATCGTTAAGTAATTAAATGCTATGGTTTCAATTCATGTTTCTTGTTTGGGTTTTAAAGTAATCTCAGTCTCACAACCTTAGAGGATGTTGCAATGGGTAGTGATCTTGCATGTTGTTTGTACTTAAACAACAACAAAAAATTAGTACGTTTGTGTAGTTAATTGCAACTTCCTGTAGGGTTGCATTGCAGGGTGTTACACATGGTATATATATTATATATAATATATATAAAATATATTATATAAATATATATATGTGTATATATATTTATATATATAAATATAATGTTTTTTATTTTTATTTTTATTACTTTAACATATATATATATATATATTTTTAAAGATTGGGAATGTAATTTGATTTTAAGAATATATATTTTTAAATAATATTTGTATATTTAAAAATGTATATATATAATGGTATATACATTGAGTATACGATTAGATAGGTATGTTTATCATATACTTATATTTAAATACATTGACCCTAAGATGGTTACTTTAGTATAATTGATCGAAGTAAAATCGATTTTATAATAAATGATTTTATTTAAAAAGATTGATCTTAATCATTATGTATGATTGAACAAATGGAATTAAATTATTAGTTTTTAAATTCTTTATTCTTGCCAATGTGATTTGATTTACTTTTGAGTTTGTGCAAATAATTTTAATTATTTAATTGATTTCATGCACTATGTCATTGCTTGGCTTGGATTTAGGAAATCATAACATTAGTTTATTGAGTTGCCTGAAATGCTTTCTAAGTGATGTTTCGTTCATTCTCGATGTTGGGCAATTGAGTCATTTGTTTATGTAAGTCTTCCTGATGGGGTTTTTCAGTTAATTATTGGGGTTATCGTTTTATGTTTGTCAACCTCTGTATTGTCTTGGGTAGTGCATATCGATGTATCATGTTATTTCACCTAGTTTTCACGAACAGGGATGGTTTGTGCCTCATTTGGATTTGGAGTGGTTTATGTGGTCCGTGCCTCCTTTGGAAGGAGTGGTTTATGTATTTTTGTTTCCTCCAATGTTTGGAGTGAGTTTCCTTTATTTGTTGCCTCCTTGGATTGGAGTGGTTGTCTTATCTTGTTTACCCATTGAATTGTGGTTTTGGTTTGTATGTGTAATTAATTTGTTAAGTAATTAAATGTTATGGTTTCAATTCATGTTTCTTGTTTTGGTTTTAAAGTAATTTCAATCTCGTAACCTTAGAGGTTGTTGCAATGGGTAGTGATCTTGCATATTAATTATACTTATTAAAAAAAAATAGTACTGTAGACATCCAAATTTAGACAATTAATTTATCCAAATTTATCATTTTTCATCCAAACATCCTCTTATCCGAGTTAATTAAGTAATATTACTATTATTTAATTAATATCCTTAACTCTGCCAAATCCCTAAGGTATTTAATTAATAATTAAATACCTTACCCTCCTTAATCCTCTTTTTATCAAATGAATTAAATAAATATTACATTTATTTAATTCCTCACATGTCATTTTCAACTAATCCTAATCCATCTCCTAATCTCTTCATTAAGAATGTGCACATGCCTAATCCTTGATTAGGATATGTCACATCCTCCAACTTTTGCAAGTTGGCTTATAATCCTCATTAACCCCTAATTATCCTCTAATTACTAATTAGTACCTTAGTCAACTCTCCCCATCCCCCAAAGAATTTTTAATTCCTTTTTATTCATCCTAGGCTCTTCTCTTCCCCATGTGAATTTTTAATTCACATTTTATTCCTTCTAGAATCTCCTTTTCCCATGCATCTTCTAGAACCTTTGACATGTCACCTCATGCACATGTGACAAATTCCCACCTTTTGGGAACCTTGTCTTATCCACTAGATTCTTCCAATCATTGTGAATTTTTAATTCAATTTTATTCTCCCAAAGCTTTCCCCCTCCCCATGTGATTATTGAAAGGTCACATCAAAGTACTTGGAAGGTACTTGTCCTTCCTCCACCTCATGTACCTTTTGGCCACCTCATGTACACCTCACCTCCCTTAGCCACTTCACCATCCACATGTCAAGATGTGAGGGCTTGTGAGTTCTCAACCCACCATAGCCCTTCATCTTGACCTTGTTGGATCAATTTCAACCGTTGAATTCTCTAGAGAATTCAAGTTTCTCTATAAATCCCCCCTCCTCAAGGGCATTTTCAAGACTTAAGCCATTTTATAACTACATGCTACCATTTTGTGCACTCATCTAGCCTTCAATTACATTCACTTGCACTTACATCCAAACATATAGTCAAATCCTTCATTTTAACCACATCAAGAGCCATCAAGGAGCATACAAATCAATCCAAATCAAGGGCCAACCAAGGAGTTTCAGCTACAAGGAGGAAGGTATAACCATTTATCTTCATTTAACATTTTTCTCTTTGTATTTTTAAATTTCTCAAGCTAATCTTGAAGTGTTTCATTATGTTTTCCATTGCATTTAATTGCTTAGAATAGGTGAAACATCTTGATATCACAAGTACGTTTATGTAGCTAATTGCAACTTCCTCTAGGGTTGCGTGGCGGGGCATTACACATGGTATAAGGCTCATATTGTTGAGGATAATTTAGCCTTGGTTTTAGGTGGTCAGACGAGAGTTCAGTTTGGCAGTGCACCTTCCATTGGTGTTGCATCTCAGAGTGGTCGATCTCAGGCTACAGGCTTTTCTAGAGGACATCAGTCACCCTTTTGCAAGAAAAAACTCCACACCCAAAGAGGTCCAATGTTTGTATTAATCCTCAAGGAAGTACATAAATGCAAAAATCCTCTTTGTAATCTGGCAACACTTCATTGTCTTGACAACCTACAAAGAACTCATACAAAACCACCATCTCAAGGCTCTAATATATAGAAGTTTGTGGGAGAGAATACTATTGATAGTGAGTGTCTTGGCCTACTACAAGAAATAGTTGAAGATAATTAGTTGTAGTAGCAAGACACTAAAAAGGTAGAAAATTTGATGTTGTAGAGGCATCAGTCTTCTCATTCCATGTCCTCCTTTGTTTTATTGAAAATGAGGAGGATGGATCACATATACCTACAAATTAGTAGAAGCCTTTGAGAAACTTGGTTCCAGATTGATGGATGATGAAAACTCCAAGGTTTTGCAGTAGTAGCAACAACTTAAAGTTATTCTTTTCTTCTCTAAGGTATGAAGGAGGAATCTATTTTGTTAACAAGTTGTAATTGCCTTGTTGCAATAGAATTTTAATGTCACATGTAATATTAAAATAAGTGTCAATTTGGCTCCTTAGGACTACATGTTTGTTCTTGCTATTTATAAAGGAGCTTGTATCATGGTCAAAGGTCCAAGAATTGTATGTTTGGTCTAGTCTTTTACTTTATAAAGTTTCATTAGGTTTTTTTTTGTCAAGATATGTACAGTCTTTTTTGAAATAGAAATGTATATATGATCAAATCATATATGAATTTATGTGCTTCTGATATGTGTTGTCTCCAAATTTGTACAATAATATAATCATAAATAAATAATCAAGGATTATTGAATTCTTCTTTGCAATTTTCTTTAATTTGTATTTTACTAATAGCTTTTGTTCAAGGAATGAATTAATTTACTTTCATTAAAATATAGGAGATATTGTTGTGGCAAATGGATTATTAAGTAGAATAATATCTAAATCCTTTTGTTGGTCATGTTATTGTAATGTAGGGGAAAGGAGAGGGTGTCCTAATAAGGTGTTCTTTCAATTCCACAATGGGATCTAAAGGGAGTCTTGATAATAGTCTCTTCCTCCTATGGGAATTTCATTAGGAAAGATATCACAAGGTGTAATGATTGACTTTCGACCTCAATGGTAAGTCAATTAGACCTGGATCTCAATCCTTTAAGACAATAGGGAAGATTTGAAACCTAATTAAATGATTTGCAATGTTAAAACTAAATGCACCATAAGACCTAGATGATAAAATGCAAGATTTCAAAGATACATAAATCAAATTGACAATTTATAGGTAGATTTGAGAAGGGTTTGGACACATGTACCTAGCACAAAAAGTTGAATTTGAGAATTATTGAAGGACAGGTTCACCCAGGGGTGAATGGATCCTGGTTAGGGCTTCCAAAAATACTTTTTACACTCCTTTGAAGTAAGATTTGAGATGTTGTTTTGTACAAGTTTCACTATCAAAAATCCATAAATAAATTTTGCACTTGAGTTTCCATGATTTGACAACAGTGAATGCAACAAATGTAACAATGTAAAATTTATCTTCAAGATCTTCAATCCTTCTTCAACCTATAACTTGCACATACACAAAGAGGAAGATTTTTTTTTTGTTTGTTTGGGGGTTTTCCTTGGTCAAACCCCAAGTTTGGTAATTAAACCTTGATAAATAAATAATGAAAATGGAAGGAAATGATGAATGAAACAATACTTGCTTACAACTCACCAAACCTTTACTGGTTGTCTTTAGAGGATAGAAGTTATACACATCACTCCAAGTATTGATCTTGCTTTGCTTGACTGACTGGACACTTGAAAATGCTTTGATGCTTTAGGATCAGTAACGCATAATAGCCTTCACAAGATGAAATGAATGCACATGAACTTTGACATGATGATTAGGATTATGATTTTTTGTAATAAATGTCTAAAAAATATTCTCTTGAATGATTTTGAAAATGATATTTAATCATAGTATTTCTCTCATAAGGTTGCTCATTAAGTTTTCTTGCTAGTTAGATTTCAAATGATCAAATGACTATGTATTTATAAATGTTTATATAATTTCCCAAAAATTAGATTCCAAAAGTTGACAATTGCATATGAAATTTGAATCATTAAAATACCGCCAAAAACATTTTTCAGAATGGGTCATGGCACTTAAGGAGGACCCATTCGTCCATGGGTGAATGTGTCTTGGCCTAAAATTCTAGGACACTCATTATACAATGTGATTTAGTTATTAATTGCATTAATTAAATGTTGGTTTCCCTTTTGAAAAACAGGATAAATAAGGCTTTGGAATGCATAATTTAGGTAATTAGAAGCTTAATTAAGTCCAATAAATTAAAGGATCCAAACAAAGTGTGAAATTATAAAGGGTATACAATTTCGTACACTACAGTTATTATAAGGTAATAACAAATTATTGACTATCAAAGTATGTTCAGATTGTTGTGGAGAAAAAATTGTATGGTTTTGTGACTCTGTGACCCTAGATGAGGCACCAATCAATTTAAGGCCATATGCATCAATCTTAAAACAATAATATAATAAAACATATGTATAATTAGAATAAAAAATATCTAATATATACTCACAATAACTTGAAAAAAGCTACATTTAAAAATTAATTTCTACTCAACGCCTTTACATTACACCTCATATTTTTAACATATTGTTTTTTCCAAAAATAAAAATAATAAGAAATGAGAGAATGAATTCCCCCTAAAGAATTTGTCATATGTTGAGTCTTTTTTCCACCTTAGGGTGCAAACAAAAAAGTTCAAATTTCAAAACTCTTTCCATCTAACGTTGTTTTCAATGACATCTTGAGCGAAAAATAAGACATGGATGAAGAAAAACATCAAATGGATAAGTAAATGGAACACCTATTTGAATGGATGCCCCATGAATTTTTGAAAGTATGAGTAGCTCGTGTGTTGTCATTGATGTCAACAGGTATGTGGAGAGATTGTTGAAAGTCTATGGAGATGCTTTGATTAGCCGCATTATGTTGTCATTATTAGTGTCACTGGTGTCAACCTCTAGTGTTGCTTTGATAAGATTCTATTGATGGCAGTATGCTTGAGGTGCTAAAAATTTGTTCCAGAAGATGAGTTTGAGTTTCTGGTGCTTGGTTTCCAAGCACTTTTGAGAAAATTTGAATAAAAGAGTGTTCAGTGTGACAGAGTGGTGTTTAGTGTTTTGCTTCGCATTTCTTCATGGCTGAAGATCTGTTTGTGCAGTTCAGATATGTTGATCAAAGGTATTCAAAGGTTTTATCTCCAAAATTTCTTGTCTTGGATTGTTGTGTAAAGAAAGTTGTGTTCACCAGTGTGTGAACTATGAAAGCAATGTTGTTTGGGAGAAATGGTCTTGCTCCACATTTCTCCACACTTTGGTTTTTGGTCTTGCAGATCTGAGGGTGTGCTAATATTGATCATATCTATCTTTAGTCTAAGTTGTTTGTATTTTGGTGCTCTGCAAGGTTGGATTCAAGTGTTGAGTGTGTGGAAGGTTAGTTGGTTGTGCAAGATGAATATGTTCTTCTAGTGTATGTTGTTGCGAAGGAATTGTTGGATTTCAAGATGTTGATGGAATATTCTAGATTGTGTCAAAGTGTTGTGTGTGGTCTTTGAATCATATTTGGATCAAAGGAATCATACACTTAATTGTTTAATGGTGTTAACATAGGTTCAGTTGACCTTAGGTGTTTACACTAATTGTGGATACACTTTGGTGTTTGTGAAAGTGTGGTGTGGCATGTATCTATGGATTTAGGTTTGAGTTAAGGTGTTTTGTGGTATACCTTCATTCCTTTCCATTGCGAGAATGTTTTAGTGCTGACCTAATTTGAATTTGAACGGTTGAGGTGCATAGCTGACCTTGTGAATTATTTTCAAGGTTGAAGATGGTATAAATGAGTGTTGAGTAGATGGTAGTGAAGTGTGTAATGAAAAGTACAGAGATGAGAAGTGCAAAAAGTGTAAAATGTAGTGTGAGCTTTAATGCCTAAGACTACTAGAAGTAGTGAGTAGAAGGTGTCTACATTTTACAAAGAGTGCAAATGTTTTGGTGAAGCAGTGGTGGAACTTTTCTATTTCTCTGAGATGGATTTCTCATTGTAACAATCTTATTTCTTCTTTCTAATCTGGCAGTGAGCCATTGGAAATGTCCCTTCTTTTCTTTTGGGTAGTGAGCCCTCTGACAATGAGCGTATTGTATTTTGTGTTGTGATTACTTTATATTGTGAGCTAATCCTCACCATGGTTTTTCCCTTCTTAGGTTTTCCATGTAAATCTAGTGTTCTCATGTGTTTGGATGTATTGGTATTACTGTTTCTCATTTATACATTCTGATAATGCATGATAAGGGTTTAATGGTTGTTAAGGGTTTAATGACTAATGCAAATCTAAATGTTATTGAGAGTTTTGATGTTCTAATGTACAACTGATTCACCCCCCCTCTCAGTTTTCTTGTGCATTCAATAATTAGTATCAGAGAAAGGTTACTTAGAAGAAAGCTTAACCAATTGAGGTAGATCTGAGATGGTGCACAAGAAGGAGGCTCCTCTATTTGATGGATCTGATTATGGATTCTAGAAGATTAGGATGGAAGGTTTTCTTATTTCTCTAGGGTTTGGAGTTTGGAAGTATGTTGAAATTAGATATACAAAGCCTACAAATGGTTTGAGTATTGATGATGAGATCAAGGCATACGAGAGCAATGGAGAAGAAAGGTATGCTCTTTTGAGTGGTCTTTCTAATTTAGAACTTGTGAAAGTTATGAGTCTTAAAACTGCTAGTGAAATTTGGAAAAAGTTGGAAAGAATCTATGAAGGAGATGATTTAATCAAGCAAGCAAAGATGTAGAATCTAAAGACTAAATTTGAGACATTAAGGATGACAAAAGATGAAGATATTACAGGCTACATGCATAGAGTGGACGAAGTTGATAATTCCATCAGAGGCCTTGGAGGAAAACTTGAAGAAGAATAGGTGGTAAAAAATGTACTAAGAACTCTTAATAAAGCTTATAGTCATAATTTTTTTTCTATTAAAGAATTTCATAATTTAGATTAGTATTCCAAAGATCAATTGTTTGGTACTTTAATTGCTTTTGAATTGAGAGAGTTTGGTCCAAGTGATGTAAAAAAGGAGACTACTTTTAAAGTTGACAAAACAAAGAAGAATGAGGAATCTGATCTGGACGAGTTTGATGAGCTAGAAGCAAACTTTGTGAGGAAATTGAAAAAAGGTACAAGAAACTAAAGAGGTAAGTTACCTTTCAAATGCTTTAGCTATGGAAAGATTGGTCATTATGCTTCAAGATGTCCAGTCAAAGCTTCAAGAGATAGACCTAAGGAGAATAAAGGTAAATCAATTAAGAAAAGTTACTATATTAGAGAAGATGGCAGTATATCTGATGATGAATGGTTGTTCATGGTTCTAAATGTTGGAACTAATTCTACAAACTCTGAGAGATGTATGAAGTAAAATGCTCTGAAAGTAGGTCATAACATTGAAGGAGCAATGGTGACTGCTTTTCATGCTAGAGAAGAGAAGAACAATTGGATCATTGATAGTGGATGCTCAAATCACATGACAGGTGATAAAAGTAAGTTTTTTAAGCCTGAGAAGTTTGAAAGTGGTTTAGTTAAGTTTGGTGATTATACATCTGCTAAGATATGTGGAAAAGGTTCAATTAGTTTTGATGGCAAGCATAATGCAGATGATGTACTTTATGTTAAGGGTGTGCGACATAATCTTTTGAGTGTAGGACAAATGTGTAGCAAATGATATAATCTTGTGTTTTAGGACAATGGTTGTGAGATCATAAAAGGCTCCAAAATTGTGGTTGTAGTAGGAAGAAGGACAAATGGAAATTTTTATCAACTTAAGGGTACAAAATGGTCAATGCTTTATGACTCAGATTACTAAAAAGCTAGATATGGCATAGAAGAATGTGCCACATCAATTTTGATAGCCTAGTAAGGATTAGTTAAAATCAAGTTGTGAGAGATTTTCCAAAGATTACAAAGCCTATTAATGTTGTCTATAAAGAATATAAGATTGGGAAGCAAGCTAGAAAGAGTTTCAAAGTCAGAATAATTTACTATTGATCCTTTGGAGTTGGTGCACATGAATCTTTTTGGACCTACAAGAATCATAAGTTTTCAAGGTGAAAATTATTTCATGCTATTAATTGATGATTATTATAGAATGACTTGGGTTACTTTTCTCAAAGTAAAATTAGAATCTTTAGATAAGTTTAAGGCACTCAAATCTATGGTTTAGAACGAAATAGATATGAAGATCAAATGGTTGAGATCTAATAGAGGTGGATAGTTCACCTCCACTGAGTTAACACTTTTTGTGAAGATCATGGAATAAAGAGGCATTTATTATCCCCTAGGACTTCTTAGCAAAATGGATTTGTGGAAAGGAAGAATAGGACTATTCAAGAAGTAGCAAGCACAATGATGAAGAAAGAAAATCTACCAAATGTATATTGGAGGTAAGCAATTCATAATGCAGTCTACATACATAACAAATCACAAGCAAGGAAAAATAATTCAAAGACTCCCTATGAGTTGTGGTATGCAATAACCCCTACTACGAAACATTTCAAAGTGTTAGGAAGCAAATGTTATATCAGAAGAGATGAAGAAAGCTTAGGAAAGTTTGATGCAAGATTTGATGAAGGAATCTTCCTTGTATATTCTACAAGAAGCATGGCTTACCAATGTTATAACAAGAGGCTAAAAAGGATTGTTGAAAGTGTAAATGTCAAAGTGGATGAAGACTTACAGAAAAGTTCAGTGATGATAGATGGATATGAATCAGATGAGTCCTCTTGTAGAGAAGAAGAGAAAGATGAAGGTAAGGAAAAAGAAGTGCAGGTTGAAGAGAAAGGAGCTCCAGAAAAATCCCTAAAACCCCTAAGTATGTGCAGAAGAATCATTCAGAAGAACAAATCATTGGTGATAAGAGCAGAGGTGTGTTGAAAAGAAGAAATGTTGCTATGATAGAAGAACAAGTAAACATATGTTTACTTTCCAAAGTTTAACCTAAAATAGTGATGGAAGCATGCAAAGATGAATATTGGATCAAGTCTATGGAGGAAGAGTTGATGTAGATTGAGAAGAATCAGTCTTGGGAACTTGTCCCAAGACTAGCAAACAAGAATGTGATTGGAACTAGCCCGAATGAGTAGTAGAGTTAGCTTGGACAGTGTTAGGTGAAAATTATGTAATCACCTTTTCGATAGATTACACAACTAGGACTTCAGCCACAACTATGTGAGATGTAAATCTCTCCTATCAGAAAGGGGAGGCACCCTTCTTACTGCTGACATAAGCGATAGTAAAAAAACAAAGTAATTACAAAATGTACACAATACTTACGAAGTGGGGGGGTGTGTTACTTTCATCCTTCTCTCTTTTTTCAGAGAAGATGTTTACAATGCTTCACTGTTGGAAGTTCTCAATTCACAATAATTCTAAACTAACAATGAGTAGTAATGCCAATATCTCTATCTTGTCAAAGCAAAGCGTAGAGGTACCAGAAGTGATTAACAATAAACTAGTAAAATAAAAAGGGAAAGCTCACAAAGGCACAAAGTCGTTTTGTAGCTTTATCAATGGTGGATTTGTGATAGGTGTTTCATTTGTCGCATTAGAAGCACAAAGTCTTCTTAGATGCAACAATTCCTCGAACAACATGAACAATTACAAGCACAAAGTCTTGAAGATTATCCAACCAAAGTATCCAAAGAGCATGAATAATTACAAGCACAAAGTCTTGTAGATCATTCGACAATAGTATCCAAAGAGCATGAATAATTACAAGCACAAAGTCTTGTAGATCATTCAACCAAAGATAAACAAAACACTAATGTAAATCTAAATAAGGGATGTAACACAAAGTTTACATGAATTACTTAGAGTCCTTCAGATTCCATAAGCTAATTACCACCAAATGAGATCAATTCATAAGATTATCGAATCCAACACAAAGTCTGGTTTGCAATATTCTTCTTTATTGATCAAATTTCATTCACAAAGTATGAACACAAAGTTTCACAATTCTGCTTGAAAAAGGGCAGCACTTTGTTGCAAAATACTAAAGGATGAATAATACAAAGGAAATACCTAACATTATATAGAAAGAGGGATGAGAAAAATTAGGAATCTAATTTGAGGAAATCAAGGAAAGTTGGGAGAGCGATTTAAGGAGATCTCACCTAACTTTGACCAAAGTCAAAGTGTAATTTTTCTTAATGAAATTACATCTCGAACTTGGTGCAATTACAATTTACAAAAAGGCATATAAGATGTCAGGAAATATTTACAAGATGCATAAAAGGATGCATCGAAAATGTCTAACACTCAAGATCAGGAACCTTCATGTTTCCTTCCTTTGGGTGCGAAAGTCTTCATATTTCTTCCTGGTCTCTTGCACGAACTTCTCATCTAGACCAATGGTGTAATCCACAATGGTGTGAATTCTCGTGATCGATCTCATGGCAGATGAGTGAACCTTCTTGCACCTGTCAAGATGCGTTTTCAAGTTATCTAATGTGAGAGCCTTGTATCAAAAATGAAATTCAGAGAGGCTTCTAAAAAGTCTGTGCTGTTAATCATCTTCATGATGGCTTCCTTGAAGATCTGGGATATTTCTATGGCTGGCAGGAAGATACAATTTTCCTCAAGAAGTTGTCCTGGCAACTCCTTGATAGCTTTTTCAAGAATAACACGATGCCCTTCGACATCTTCCTACACTTGGTGGAGATCTTTCATAAGAGAATGAATTACTTGAATTCGATGTTTCAAGGATTCTCTTACCTCAATGAACTTTTCTTTTTTGGGAATTACCCCAACTTCCACCAATTTACTGTGCTTTACTTGCTTCATCTATCACCATGACAACAGGTACTTTTCCATATCTCTGCACTCCTAGGAAATTACACTTTTTTCTTTATCAAGCTCTGTGGTGAGCTTGGCCAACAAAGTAGTTTTCTCGTCCACAACAATTATGATTTGAGATCCGTGTTCTATGATCTTCTCAATGAAATCATACAACACCCTGCCTTTGGAGGTGAACTTCTCATCTTTCTTGACAGCTGGGTCCTCAATACTTACCACTTTCAGTAGTTGTGCATTAGTTGGAGATCCTGCAAGTCTCTTTACAATAGTGGCATAATGCTCTGCCCTTTGTTTGTACATATTGCGAGCTTGCTCCATTTTATCTAATCTTCCAGCCAAGATATCCAATGTCACTTGCGTATCTGCTTTTTCACTTTCATTGGTAACCATGCCAATTTGGACTCTTGTTACCGTGTAGTCCTCCATATTGACATCTCCTTCTCCTCGCGGTGGTACGCCAATCTCCGCATACTTGTGGCTAGTCTTGTCAACGTTTAGCCTTGAGTATAGTTTTGCCTTTTTCTTCCCTTTAGCCTTTGGAGGGACTATCTCTTCGAGGTTGAGCTCCTCTGGAGAGATCATTTGCTTCTTCTACTTCGACACTTGAGATATCAGCCAAGGGGGAAGGAAGGAGGTGTGAACTTCTGGATTCACTGTCAACTCAGTCATCATTGTCACTTCTAAAGTCATTGTCACCTCTGAAGTTACCATGGGTATCATGACAATAGGAGAAGTGTTTGTCATCATTGCTCCTGTAGACTGCACATTGAGCTGATCACGCATTGACTCATTCATGAAATGATTGAATTCATTTTCAGAAGTGATATCATACATCGGTGAAGATAGGCTAGGAATGGATGATGGAGGACTTGACAATATATCAACCGTATGAATGCTTGTCACCAAGGGAGTATCAAGCGGGGCTAATGCTGCAAGAATAGTGGATATCTCTACTGCAAGAATGTATGTGGTAGGAATGGGTGATGAGGTAACAGGAGGTTGAGGAGTACTTGAATTTGGAGGGGTATGAGGAGCACTAGAAATCACAGGCGATGACGTTCTAGGAATTTCCTCAACTACATTCTTAGGTGGAGACATAGTTCTTTCTTGATCATGCCTGGGTTCCTGTTTATCACCCTCTTGTCTCTCTGATTTTGGTTCACCTTCAGAATCACCTTCAAATTCTTCTTCAGAATATTCTTTAGACTCTTGCCCGCTTTCAAAAACTTCTTTTGCATCAGAGTCTGCTTCTGCTGAGTCTTCATCTTCAACGGATTGGTCACTGTAAGTACCTTCATTGGAATCTATCTCCTCTGGAACAACCTTTTTACATTTAGAGTGAAATGGATCAGATTTCGTGGTTTCTCCTTTTGGAACGGACTAGGTATCTTTCTTGCCAATAGTCAACTTGATCTCGGGACCTCTTCATAAAGAAGTGGGAATAACCGCTAATTTATTTTTCATGCGGAGTTCTTGTTGTTAGTGAGCTTTTACTTCAAATTATTCTCCTTCCAAATCTATTTTGAAACTTTTCATTTCAAAACCATGCTTATGTAACCATTCTGCAGTATTGGATAGGATCGGTGCCAATCTCTCTCTCATGCTAGTACTTTCTTTCCTAGACCATTGAATTGCAGGCAACGACCTTTTAGAAACCTCTTGCTTATCATAGAAAACATTCATGATATCGCCAGGATCTGTAAAATCCTTTGGTAGGTCAGCAATATCAAGGTCTTTGATCTATTGCATGGTCAACCTGCAATAATTCATTTTGTGCATGGATTCTTCATCTTTGCAATCAACCCAGATGTCTTCAAAATGGTACTTGTGATGATGACCCTTTTGTAATTTCCTTCTGACATCTCGGTAATCAAAATAAAACCTATACCTATAGGTCTTGATTGTCATGATTTGCATCTCAACATAAACAGATTTGGCTTTCTGTACAGTTGGGATAGTATATCTGCTAATTTTCAGTGGGAACTTGAATCCACACTTGTGATTACTTCTTCGTTCTTTATGCACTTAAATCAACTGTCTGCACATCTCCATGAGAACCCACTTGTCTGAAGGATATCGTGGCAACATGTAAGGGCAGCCAGTGTAGCACCCTACTCTCAAAAAAGTAAATGTTGAGAATTGTAGAAATAAGCATCCAACTTTACTTATCGCCTTATAGGCCTCATCAGATATCCTTCTCCTCTCGAGAGCTGGATCAAAATTGAAAAGAAAAGGTGTGAAGAAAGCATTAATAACCCGCTTGAAATGATGGAAGCTTTCCTTCAATTCTAGTTGATAGAAGAATTTATAAATAGGTACCAGCATCTGATTCCCTTTGTGGATAGACCTAGAAATTGTCTCATTACAGTTGTTGCATACACTAGATAAGAAGTCATATAGAATTTTAATGTAGAAGGTGCATTGATCAGTTGCTCATGTATTTCATCGATGATCTGTTTTCCCTAGTCAATGTGCACTTTTTGTCTTCTTAAAATCCTGATGTATTCATACATCCAATCATGAAAAGTAGATGATTCAAGCAAGCCCTTCACTCTTCTTAAAAATGTGATCATATCTTTAACATCATCTTTGAAATCACTTCGCAGGAGTCCCTTTGGCCATCTAGAAACAAATTGTATAGGTTTCTTCAACCATTGGGTATTTATTAGGTTTTTAGCCTTGTTGGGATTAGCGTCAAAGACTTCTTGTGCTTTTTGTATAGAGATGTCAATGTACTCCATTTGAGGAATTTTAAACATAATATCAAAGAAGTCAGGGTTGAATCTTAAAATCTTGTGCCCAGAAGAATCAATCACACTTTTGCTTTCCCTGATGTAGTGAGATGCCACTTGAAGGAAAAATTTCGTATTGTGTGCAACAGTAGGGAACATAGCTACCAAATGTAGGTTACTATGTATAATTGCTCTCATTGGATCAGGAAGAGGCTTCTTCTTAATTGGCTTTGCAAAATCAACCAAGTCTTGATGGCTAACCTCTGTGTCTTTTATTTCTTCTACTTTGGAGACCACTACAGTTGGCAGATAGACACCTTGATATTTATATTTCATTTTGACTTTTTCTTTTGAAGAAGATGGAGGTTTTCTGGTAGTCATCTGAGAGCAATTGAATCTTTGATCAATCAACTTTGAGGATCTTGAAAAGAGACTGCAAGATGTGGAGTTAGAACAAACGTTAGTCATTAAACAACATGGGAATGCGTGAGATGAGAAACAACGATGACCAAGCATGGAGCGGATGAAAAGGGACGCAAAATGATGCACAAAGTGGAAGGAGCGAGGTTTGGGATGAAACTGACAAGTTTGAAGCATTTCAGGGAAAATTTGTGAAAAGTGTAAGGGCGCTAAAAATCAACGCCCTTGCATTTTGAAGAAACTGACTTTGGTGCAGGGGCGCTGAAAAACAACACTCCTACACTTTTAGTGTTAGAAAAAAATTGCATTATGTCAAGGTGCACTTTTTTAGCGCTATGACATCTCTCACTGTGAAGTTGGCAATTGATATGGCACTGAAAAAGTGTGCTTCAACATTTCGGAAGAACAATGAAAACATAATGCAATGATTTCTGAGAACAACTCTTTGGAAATTTGGAAGTATTGAAAGGATTAAAATCAACACTTGAGAATTCATATTGAAATGCATTAGATGTTCACTTATCGCCATGGTTTTTATGAAAAGCATAGTGCAATCTTACTCACAAAACATGAGTTTCTTTCATTGTCATTTCAAAGTATTGGCAAAGAATCATGTGAGGAGATCAAAATGCGCGGGTAATTTTGACCAAAACAAAAGAAAAGAAAACACATATATGTAAGAAATCCATGCCTAAACAATGGAATAACATCTGCGTGCTTAGCTAATGGGGAATGAAAGAACATTATTAGGGTAAGAAAGGAAAGCCCACGCGTATAGACAAAAAGGAAAGAAAGAAAAAATGTGCTTACAGATCACAAAACATTTATCAAACAAACATCAAGTGTGAAAGAAAGAAAGGAAGGGAGAAAAAAATGACATACTTGAACCAAAACTCGAAACCTAGCTCGACCAAGAAAGAGGTTTGTATTAAAATGCATTTTTGGAGGAGGTAGATGCGCGCCCAACAAAGAGGAATGAAGTTGAAGATCACAAACAATGAAAATGAAACAATAAAATCACTTTTAAGTGAATGGGAAATGCAAAAACCTAACTCAATTCACCCAATTAATCGAGGCATAAAAAGTGGCATGATAAGCGAAAAATGTAAAAGACATGAAGAAGTGCGCCTGAGCCAAAAATTGGCTAAGTCTGGCAACCATGTGTAAGAGCGCACTTTTTTAGTGCTCCTGCACATTTTGGAAAATCACTTTCATGCAAGGGTGCTAATTTTCAGCGCCCCTGCACTTTCAACACTTAGCCAATTTTTTGGCTTGTGAGTAGGAGCACACTTTTTTAGTGCAACTTGCACTTTTCGCAATTTAACTAAGTATGAACAGTGAGACTTTGCAAAGGAGCTTGATTCGAAGGTCTTCATGAGGTGAACATAGGGGGATGCTCAAACTAACTATTTGAGGATTTGGAACACATTTTGAGGTGGCTTGAAAATCACATCATTTTGTGTGCTTGAACTTCACGAACCTAGGAAACAGACAAGTTTCATAGGGGGGTTATCCATGGAACGAGCACTACTAGATTCCATGATAATAGATAGTGGGTTTTCTCCTCATTGGTCTCAGGTTCAAATTTTCTCCTGGGTTTAAGAGGTGGGACTTCTTGTGGGTGGGGGACCTCACTCACAGGGGACTTGTATCACCCTAGCTCACCTCAAGTACCTAAGGTAAGGGCTACTAGGCCACTGGGCTGGGTCATAGGGACACCCCTATAGTATCAATTTTTTTTTAAAAAGAATGTGATTGGAACTAAGTGGTTATTCCAAAATAAATTGAATGAGAGTGGAAAAGTGGTAAGAAACAAGGAAAGACTCGTGTGTAAAGGTTACTCACAAGTAGAAGGAATAGATTTTGAGGAAAAATTTGCTTTGGTGGAAAGGATGGGAGTTATTAGGATGTTGTTGGCTTTTGTAGCATACAAGGATTTTAAATTTTATCAAATGGATGTGAAATCTGCATTCTTGAATGGTGAATTGGAAGAAGAGGTTTACATTGAAAAATTGAAAGGATTTCAACTATCAAATAATCCTAATATGGTTTGTAGATTGAAGAAGACATTATATGGACTCAAGCAAGCTCCTAGAGCTTGGTATGGAAGATTGGATAGGTACTTGTTGCGAAAGGGATTCAATGAAGGTGCCACATATAGTAATCTTTACTTTAAGGTTGAAAAAGATCAAATCTTGATTGTGGTTGTGTATGTTGACGAGACAATCTTTGGAGGTAATGAAGCAATATACAAGAGATTTGCATAAGAGATGCATAAAGAGTTTGAGATGTCTATGTTCGGGGAGATGAATTTCTTCCTTAGAATTCAAATTAAATAAACAAAGAAAGGGATATTCATTTCATAGTCTAAGTGTGTAAAGGAAATGTTGAAGAAGTTTGGGATGGATGACTCTAAATTGTTATGTACTCCTATAGTTACTAGTTGCAAACTGAGCAAGAATGATGAATCTCCTAAGGATGATCAAAGAAAGTACAAATCAATGATTGGAGGACTATTATATCTAGTTGCTACTAGACTGAATATCATGAATGCATTGTCTTGTGGCTAGATTTCAAGAAGATCCCATAGAGTCACATGTAGTAGTAGTGAAGAGGATATTCAAAAACTTGAAGGGCACTCCAAAACATGGCTTGTGGTATCCAAAGATACTAATTTATCTTTGAGTGCTTATACTGATGTAAATTGGGAAGGTTGTGTGGATGATAAAAAAAGTATAAGTGGTGGTGCATTCTTTCTTGGAAATAGATCAGTGTCTTGGCTAAGCAAGAAGCAGGATTCAATGTCGTTATCTAATGTAGAGGAAAAATACTTTGCTACAACATCATGTTGCACATAGGTGTTATGGATGAAGACAAATTTGAAGGATATCAAAGTGGTATATGATGAAACTATTTCTATCCTATGTGATAATACAAGTGATATTAATATTTCAAAGAATCTGATAGTTCATTCAAGGACAAAGCATATTTCAATCCAATATACATTTTTGAGAGAGAAGGTTGCAGAGAATGAGATGAAGTTGGAGTATGTGCCTACTAAGGATTAGGTTGCAGATGTCTTCATGAAGGATCTTCTTAAGGATACTTTTGAGTATCTGCAGGAGAAGTTGGGGGTATTTCCCCTCGTTTCAATTAGATGCATAAGGATATGCATCAGTCTAGTGGATCTCAAGATTCATTCCTTTTTTTGGATTGATGTTGGTGGCTACCTCTCAGGGGGAGTAGGTAGTAGCATTGTTGGTTTTTATAGTCATGGGGAGTAAGTGTTGTCATTTTTTGGATATGTGTAGTGGTTGCTAGTTGAAGAAGTATGTTACATCTACGTGTGAAGAAAACAGAGTGCAGTAAAAAAGAGATAGTTGTAGAGTAGTTGTTGTCCCTTATAGGTGTTGTCTTTGAGGGAGAGAAAGTATGTTTGTTCAATGTCAAAGGGGGAGAGAGATACAAGTGTACCACCCTTTTCCATTTATGTCAAAGGGGGAGAGAGAGCTAACTGAAAAACCTTATGAAGGGGGAGTAGTGTGTACTAGTTTGCGACATATGAGTTGGTGATCAAAGTTGTTTTTATTATTGATGGTTTTTCCATGTGTTAGCATCAATGAAAAGGGGGAGATTGTTGTAAGTATGAGTAGCTTGTATGTTTTCATTGATGTTAATAGTTCTAGGTTGTTGCATTGATGTCAATAAGTTTATGGAGAGATTGTTGAAAGTCTATGGAGATGCTTTGATTAGTTGTATTATGTTGTCATTAGTAGTGTCATTGGTGTCAACCTCTAGTGCTGATTTGATAATATTCTATTGATGGACGTGTGGTTGAGATACTAAAAATGTGTTCTATATGATGAGTTTGAGTTTATGGTGCTTGGTTTCTAAGTGCTTTTGAGAAAATTTGAATAAAAGAGTGTTCAGTGTGACAAAGTGGTGTTCAATGTTTTTCTCCACATTTCTTCTTGGTTGAAGATCTGCCTGTGTGGTTGGGATATGTTCATTAGAGGTATTCAAAGGTGTTATATCCATAATTTCTTGTCCTAGATTGTTGTGCAGAGAAAGTTGTGTTCACCAGTGTGTGAACTAAGAAAGTTGTGTTCACCAGTTTGTGAACTATGAAAGCAGTGTTATCTAGGAGAAATGGTTTTGCTCCACATTTCTCCATAGTTTGGTTTCTAGTCTTGTAGATCTGAGGGTGTTCTTATATTGCTCATATCTATCTTCAAGATGAGTTGTTTGTGTTTTGGTGCTCTGCAAAGCTAGATTCAAGTGTTGAAGTGTGTGGAAGGTTAGCTGGTTGGTCAGTGTTTTGCTCCGCATTTCTTCATGGTTGAAGATTTGTCTTTGTGGTTCAGATATGTTGATTAGAGGTATTCATAGGTGTTATATCTAGAATTTATTGTCCTAGATTGTTGTGCAAATAAAGTTGTGTTTACCAATGTGCGAACTGTGAAAGCAGTGTTATCTAGGAGAAATGGTTTTTCTCTGCATTTCTCTGCAGTTTGGTTTCTATTCTTGCAGATCTGAGGGTGTGCTTATATTGCTCATATTTATCTTTAGTCTGAGTTGTTTGTGTTTTGGTGCTTTGCAGGGTTGGATTCAAGTGTTATAGTGTGTGGAAGGTTAGCTGGTTGTGCAGGATGAATATGTTCTTCTGGTGTATGTTGTTGCAAAGGAATTGTTGGATTTTAGGATGCTGATAGAATATTCTAGATTGTGTTAAAGTTGCATGTGGTTTGCGAATTGTCTTTGGATCAAAGGTAGTGTACACTTAATTTTTTAATGGTGTTAACACAAGTTCAACTGACCTTGGGTGTTTACACTAATTGTGGACATGCTTTGGCATTTGTGAAAGCATGGTGTGGCATATATGTATGGATTTATGTTTGAGTTAAGGTTTGTTGTGGTCCACCTTTATTCCTTTCCATTGTGGGAATATTTTTGTGCTGGCATAATTTGAATGTGCATGGTCAAGGTGCATAGTTGACCTTGTGAATTGTTTTCAAGGTTGAAGACAGTATAAATGAGTGTTGAGTTGATGGTAGTAAAGTGTGTAATGCAAAGTGTAAAAAGTGTGAAATTCAGTGTGAGCTTTAATGCCTAAGACTACTGGAAGCAATGAGAAGAAGGTGTCTACATTCTACAGAGAGTGCGAATGTTCTAGTGAAGTAGTGGTGGAGCTTTTTTGTTGCTCTGAGATGGATTTGTCATTGTAAGAATCTTCTTTCTTCTTCTTTCTAATCTAGCAGTGAGCCCTTCGGTAGTGAGCCTATTGTATTCAGTGTTGCAGTTACTTTATATTGTGAGTAATCCTCACTGTGGTTTTTCCCTTCTTGGGTTTTCCACATAAATCTAGTGTTCTCATGTGTTTGGATGTGTTGGTATTACTGTTTCTCATGTTTACATTTTGCTAATGCATGATAAGGGCTTAATGGTTATTAAGGGTTTAAGGACTAATTCAAATATGAATTGTAATGAGGGTTTTGATGTTCTAATGTACAACTGATTCACCCCCCTCTTAGTTTTCTTGTGATTCAACATGAATAACAAAGAGATAAAAACTTTTGTTATGGATAAATTCTACAAGTGTACATGGGATAAAGTGCTAAGGAGAAAAAAATTATATCGAGGAGTTCAACCCCACATGTGATCATCAACAAATCATACATAGGGACTAGTATTTTGTGGAGAGCCATAATTCTTATTTCTTAGTTAAGAACTAAATCTCATCAACTTTGATGAGAAATAAATGACTAAAAAATACCAAAAGAAGCATGGGAATAAAGGGTGCATATTGTTTACAATACTAGGATAGTGAAATCAGAAAAAAAAACACTTTATTGTGTAGTGTGATGCCTTCTGAAACATCAAGGACAAACATGTAAATAATTTGACAACTCATTCTTTGTATAGTCTATTTGATGAGAGTAAGGGAGAGGGCCCGATGGTCGAGAGGGTTCCTATCGTGGGGATTGAAGCTGATAGTTTGGGCCCCACAAGCAACCTTGAAAGACCCTATTTTTTCAAACTATTATTATAATATGATATGATAAGTACATGTTAAATAAAAAATTGTCTAATCAATGATATAGTAAATACTTTCCACCTTTTGGGCGGGGGCCCTAGCTCGGTTGGCTAAGTAATTCCATTGCGGCTCTGCTGGTCACGAGTTCTAGTCTCCCCCGTCCCGTGGTATCGGAGGGCGTGTCACGCCAGCATCGTCGGTCACGTTAAAAAGTTTACCAGGCGCACTGCAGTTTATAGGGGGTCGTGCTACCCGATTCCTGCAGTCTAAAAAAAAATACTTTCCACCTTCCCAAATTTAGGTGAATGTAAATAGATATTTTCATTTGCATAATATATGCACTAATACATTAAAACTGATATGACATGTACACAACCTATTTACATTTCAACAACCGTAGGTTTGGAAACTAATCAACTTAGAGATACATTTGAATATATTACAAATAAAAATGTTCCATTATTCATCCCTGGTTGACAAAATTATTGTTCCACCATGTCCAACTATACCCCCTTTCTGCAAATTCACCCTGCAAAAATTGAAAACCAATTCTCAGGCTCACCATGTAATACAATTTTACAGAATAAGGGCTCATTATTTCAACCATATTTCACAATCATACATGATATTTTATTAATCTAAACCAAATATTTTTTTTTAATAAAAAGGGGGTAAATTTTTTTATTAATCAACAGGAAAAGTACAAAGCAAAGAGCAGAAGAAGACCCGAAAGGGCCAAGAAACTACAAACAAGAGATTAAAAATTGATAATGCAACATTTCACATCCTCAGTAACCCAACCCTCCAAATCCTGGGCCAGGTCCCTCGGTAAATTATTCCATTCATCCACCAACCAAGTCTCATTCTTCGCAGATGCCCATTTAGCCAACCCGTCAGCCACCTTGTTCCATTCCCGAGGGATATGGGAGAAGGTGATAGAATCAAGTAAATCTCCAAAACAGGTGATTTGTTTAACCACCACAGCAAGTTTCCAGTGAACATCATCAAGATGTCAGTTATTAATGAAGTCAACCACTACTTGAGAATCAGATTCGCAAATAATTTGTTTCCAGCCAAGAGCATATGCCTTTCTCAAAGCCAGGAGAATTGCTAAGGCCTCCATGAGGTTATTAGAGTGTTGCCCCATATACTCTGAGAAAAAGAAAACAACCACCCTAGAACTGTCTCTTCCCACCCCACCAACACCAGCGTGCCCAGGATTTCCCCTTGCAGACCCATCAGTGTTGATTTTCAAGACCCCAGTGGGGGGAAGCATCCAATGTCCTCCCCTGAAAACCTTCCCTCTGGAGCATCTGCCTCACCCAGCCTTGAGCCTCCCAGTACTACCAACAGAAATCCCCAAATTATGGATAACCCTAGAGTCCCCAGGGTCCACCGGTACCAACAAGTCACATTTTGCATACAAAGTTTCCTTGTAGAACCCCAAGAATACGATCCCAAACTTGGCCCACCAGAAGCTTCCTGTCTAGAAAAATCCTTCGATTGCGCTCCAACCAAATCTGCCAAATAATTAAACTAGGGCCAATAGACTAGACAGTGTGCAAAAAGGAAGTCTTTACTGGAATATGTCCAATATTCTGCCAAAGCTCACCAAGGGAAGAAGGATGTCTGCATTGAATATTCCATGCCCCCCACCAAAAATGCCAAATATTCCTAGCAAAGGGGCATTGAAAGAAAAGATGGGAGACAGTTTCAACGTCCTTGCGATAAAGGACACATAATGAGGGACCTTGGAAACCCCTCTTGCAGAGGTTGTCCCAGGTCAAACACCTGCTATACATCACTAGCCAAGAGAAAAAATTGCATTTAGGCCAGGAGAACTTATTCCCAATGTTTTTCCACCAGGGGACCTCAGCATTTCCCAAAGCCTGTCTTCCCAAAACATGATACCCTGAAGCCACAGAGTACTTCACTTTAGTATCCGGACTCCAAGCCAACACATCCCTCTTTGGAAGAGAGTTGCACACTCTATTAGCTAAAATGGAGGACAACTCCCTCCTATCCTCCATAGAACCACCCATGGGCCACTCCTGCATATCCTTCCATTGATAAACAAAAGTTTGTCCCACCCCTTGAGGGGCCTTGAAGTCCATCACTCTGCTCCACCCGGCCTGAACAAAAATCTGACTTAAATCCTCCAAGTGAGGATGTGAAGAGAGGATGGGCAGAAAACCATCCCAGGAGTCTTTCCAAAAAAGAGCATTAGAGCCTCTATTGCAAATCCAAAACAACCCTTGTTTGACCAACAGAGCTCCCTTCTTGAGAGTTTCCCAGATTATAGAGCCAGTCCCCATAAGGCTAAAGCGAGGAACCTCAGTGCCATCCACCTCCCCAAGATACTTAAAAGTAAGGATCTTAGCCCAGGTTTGATGTTGGTGTGAACACCACCTCCAGTATAACTTAGCAGCCAGAGCTTGCTCATTCCAATCCGCCCTATGTAAACCCAGCCCGCCATCCTATTTCGGCTGACAAACAACTTCCCACTTGACTAAGCCCCACTTCCTCGAGAGGAGATTACCCGACCAAAGAAATTTCCTACACAACCCCTCGAAATCCTTGATGAAACTGCAGGGTGTTGTCATCACAAAACATCTATAAATTGGTAGAGCCTGCACAACAGACTTCAACAGAGTGATTCTGCCAGTTGTAGATAACCAGCGATAGGTCCAATGACTGACTAGATCTCAGAATTTATCAATCACCTCCTCCCAAAACTGCCTGGGAGGTGGGCGCACATCCAAGGGGATACCCAAATAAGTAAAGGGAATTGTCCCACCTGAAACCTTAAGATCTTGGCAATATGATGTTGTACAAGCCTGGGGGTATTAAAGAAATAAATGCATGATTTCCTTTCATTAATGCTTTGTCCAGAGGTAGCCAGGTAGCAATCCAAAGCTTGACTGAGAGCAACCGCTTCAGCCACCTTAGCAACACCCATCAAGGCAGAATCATCAACAAACTGAAGATGGGTTTGAGGAGAAAGGGAATTATTCCATTTCCAACCTTGAATGAGCCCAGCAACAACTTGGGACTTAATGAACCTCCCCAAACCCTCGGCCATCAAAATGAATAGATATGGAGATAATGGATCCCCCTGTTTGAGACCATGCGAGGCACCAAATAGCTCAAAGGACTCTCCATTTATAATGACTGAAAAGGAGGGCGTCGTCACACAACTCATGACCCAATCAATCCACTCACTACTAAACCCAAAAGCTCCAAGAATTTTAATGAGAAAACTCCATTTAACCCTTTCATAAGCTTTGGCCATGTCCAACTTGATGAAAATAGCTTTTTCCCTTGAAGAGGCCATGGAATGAATAGTCTCCGCTACAATTACCACTCCATCCAAAATCTATCTGCCAGCTACAAAACCCCCTTGTTCCTCTGAGATTAGCTTATCTAAACAAGGCTTCAGACACTCTGCAATAAGTTTCGTAATGATTTTATATACCACATTACACAAGGCAATTGGATGAAAGAGATCCAAAGAATTGGCCCCCTCACGCTTTGGAATGAGAGTAAGGAACGTGGCATTCATGGCTCTCAACATTTGCTTATTCCTTGGGGACTCTTGCATAACCTCCAACAAGTCAAGGTTCATCACACCCCAAAACTCCTGAAAGAATTCGGCAGGAAACCCATCTGGACCAGGGGCCTTCCCCTTTTTTAGCTAGAATACCACATCCTCTAACTCCTTCAAAGAAATAGGTTGAAGAAGAGAGGTATTCATCTCCATAGTAACAAGTGAGGGAATGCAAGCCAATATAGAGCCCACCTCCTCATTGGCAGGTGGGGTATCGTCAGAAAAGAGGGTTGAGAAGAAGCGGACTGCCTCATTAGAAATCTCCAAAGAGGAAGAGAGAACATAATCCTCAGGAGAGTAAAGAGAAGAGATAATATTGCCCTGTCTTCTAGCCTTCACTGAGTTATGGAAGAAAGATGTATTCTTGTCCCCTTCTTGTAGCCAGTCAATACGAGCCTTTTGTTTCAAAAAAATTTCCTCCCAGAGCTCCCATTCCTCAAGATCCTTGACCGCACCATCTTCTAGTCTGCTCAAGACTGCATCAAACCCGTGCTCTCTAATTTGCCTGGTTATAGAATTCAAGTGATCTTGGGTGACCCTTTTTTGTTGAAACATGTTGCCAAACTGATACTTATTCCATTGCCTTAGTTTATACTTCACAAATCGAAGCCTCTTCATAAAAGTGTACATAGTCGTACCAAAAGTTGGTCGACCTTCAGCCCACCATTTAGCAACTAAGTCAAAAAGCCCCCCTCCCTGAGCCACATAAGTTGAAATTTAAAATTCTGTTTCTTAGAGCCCCTAGCCAGTCGGGCAGAGAGTTTGATTGGCCAATGATTTGATCCTCACCAATCTAAGATCTCAAAACTTGTCATCCAGTTGTTGCCAACCCAAAAAATGGACACAAGAAACCTGTCAAGTCTTTCAGAAATAGCTTCATCCCCAATCCTTCTATTATTCCAAGTAAAAATGCCATTCAGAGGTTTGACATCCACAAGTATAAGATGGGCCAAATTCTCCCTAAGAAGATTAGACGAGGTATCCAGACGAGGCATCCCTCCCTTTTCTCCTCAAGAGAAGCAATTGCATTGAAATCACCTGCCATAATCCAGGGAAGAAAGTGGTCCAAAGATCGCAAAAAATTTGTATGAGACTACAAAAGAAGTTTACTAGGAACATTCGTCGGTGCATAAATATTGGATAGAAAGACTCTCTCCCCCATCTCAAGACTCGATGCAACAAGAGCGATGGAAAACCTACTCGAGAACCACCACATAGGAGAGATTCATCGCGGATCCCAGAAGCAAACGAGGCCTCCAAAGCTCCCTTGCGCCCCAACACACTGACATAAACCTCTACTCCAAATCTTAGAAGCACTCTGCATCATGCCTTCAATAGATAACTTCATTTCCTGGAGAAAAACCATATCCAGAGAATGAGCACGGATTAGGTCCCGAATAGCCTTTTGTCTAGGGATGCTATTCATACCCCTCACATTCCATGAGAGCACAATCATCATGTAGGTTGAGAGAAGTGGCATTCCAAAGTCCTCACCAACCCAGATTCAATCAATGTCTCACCAGCCAATTTGACTTTCTCCTGATCCTTCTTCCTACCCACCTTCTGGGGCTTATCAGGGGCACCCTTTTTTAAGGGCTTTTGATGCACACCCAGAATATGGGAACTAGTAGGAGCTTTGTTCTTGCCAGAGCCTCCGATACCCGAATCGCCAGCAGAGTAAGCACCAACATCAACTGGAGCCACAGAAGAACCAACCACCATACATGGGTCTCCAAGCCCATCTTCAGGGGGAAAAGCAGAAGATTCCTTTACTACCCCTGAGGTCTACATTGGTCCAGTAGCCAAAGGCCTTAGAGTCTTAGGCTCAGGATTAGGAAAAGAAGCAGGAGCAACCTTGACATGCAAGTCAGGAAATACCCCTTCCTCATGAACTAAGTCATTCAGTGCATCAAACTTGTTAAATCCCCCTTCTCCCTGACGGTATTGGAAGGACCTCTTATGCCCATGACCTTTATTTCGTGGTCTAACAGGCACAAACCCATCTTTATCCGGAATCACCTCTTGCCTGGGTCCAAAACCCTTTTCAGAACCCAAAGATGTTGTGGCCATCCCGGTTCTTGATTTACCCTCTCTAGAAGCACGTAGACACTTTCTCTGAAGATGCCCATATTCATGGCATAGACGACATCGAAACGACAAAGTCTCATAATCAAGCAGCTGTGTCCATGAACTAGATCCCACTGTTAAATCTATTGAGTCGGGTAAGGGTTGGCTTAAGTCAATCTCCACACAAACACAGGCATAAGAAAAAATCCTCTTTTCTAGAGTTTGCTGAGAAGGACCAATTGGCTTCCCCAATGCCATTGCAATAGACTGAAGAATATCACTCCTCCAGCATTCAAGCAGTAATCGCGGAAGACGCACCCACATCGGTACTTTGGTCGGCAACTCCTCTGCAGAAATAAAGCCCACATGCCATGGCTTAATGAACAAACTGATTTGGTTATAAAAGTACAGGCCACCCTCAAAAGCCCTATTTCTATCTGATATGCATGAAAATTCCACCAAGAAATTTTTTTTTGCAGCGAGCAGGATCTCGAAATCCCCCTCCGGATTCCAAGTTTTTCGAATCCAAGGGTCAAGGAAGGGTAAGGAGATTCTCATTCCCAAAAACTTTCATATTAGAACATGCTTGCTGAAATATTCTAAGTCATCTACCACCGCTTCCTTCTGAATTACCACCACTGGACGTGCTTGGGCCCTTTCCAGACAACCATTTACCTTTTGCACTTTAAAGCCATTGATCTTCGTCAACCCCATGCCAGAAGAAGAAGGAATGAAAGTCCCATCCCCATCTCCCGTCAGCATATCATCTCCCTTCATCTCTTCCAATCCATCCTGCAAGGCCATGAGACCCACGCCAAAACACCACAATCAAACCTTGGCACCACACCAGGGCCCACCGTTTCAAACCCCAAATCCTCACAAAAATCTCTAAAGCACCCCAGTATTAGAGAATCGCTGTTATTCCAACTGGGCTCTCACACAACAGAGGTCTTTAAGAGGTAACCCCACACCAAACCCCGCCGTAAAACACCACCGATCATAGCCAAGACAATGAAAAACTTGAATAGGTAAAAGGGCACCCCCCTGACAACAAAAAATGCCCCCCACACAAGCAGAAATCTTCCCTCAGCCGATCCGCAAGGAGAAGGATGCATTCAGAGAGGGATCTGGGCATGCAGGTCGGGCCTCACAGGCCGCGAGCACCCCACAACCAGAGCAGTCCACGAACGCATGCCATCCAATTTCTATTTTAATGTAATCTAAACCAAATATTAAAACACAAAATAATTTTGAATTTCTCACAACTTTCAAATCACACTATATTAGTATTCCAACCCAAATTTCTAACCTCTCAAATCACATTTGTACATACCATTCATATCCCAATTCATATAACTTCTACCATTAATTCCAAGTATGCAACCTCAAATTCCCTCCAATAATTCAAATTTCTCCACTTGCTCACAAATGCGTATTTATATAAGCTACCAAAGATGTGTGTTGCATATTACCCTTATTCAGAATTCAAATTTCATAGTTTCAGTTTTAGACACATGTTCAAGACTAATTTCAGACAACTCTTGCAAACTACTTTCACATACCTGTTGCAGCTTCCAAGGTATGCATATTTCAAAGTTGTTTTAAGATTACAATTGTATAAACTATTCAATGTATGTTTATTATTCATACGTATCATGATTTTCTTCAAAAACATTTGCACGCATACGTATCATTCCACCTATCATCCTTAGTTACACATACACACAATCGACCAAAAGATAGGTGCATGAAACTCTTAACAGTCAAGTATATGATACCCTTAAATGCTATATGTATATTGCAAAGATATATAAATTGGTGTTTCATATAGCTTTGTTCATTTACATTTAAATGAATTAGATGTATGGTTTATTTATTGTAAGTTTATTGTTCATACGTATCATAATTTTCTTCACAAAAGTTGCATACATATGTATCATTCCACCTATTATCCTTAGTTTACACATACACACAGTTGGCCAAAAGATAGTGCATGAAAACATTAACAGTTGAGTATATGATACGATAAAATATATATATATATATATAAATAAATTGATGTTTCATATAGCCTTCATTTACATTTAAATGAATTAGATGTATGGTTTGTTTTTTGTAAGTTTATTGTTCATACGTATAATGATTTTCTTCAAAAATATTTGCATATATACGTATCATTCCACCTATCATTCTTAGTTTATACACACATAGTCGTCCAAAAGATAGATGCCTGAAACCCTTAATGGTCGAGTATATGACACCCTCAAATGATATAGTCTATTTGATTATGTAGTGTGATGCCTTCCGAAACATCAAGGACAAACATGTAAATAATTTGACAACTCGTTCTTTGTATAGTTTATTTGATGAGAGTAAGGGAGAGGGCCCGATGGTTGAGCGGGTTCCTATCATGGGGATAGGAGCTAACAGTTTGGCCCCCCCAAAGCAACAATAAAAGACCCCATTTTTTCAAACTCTTATTATAATATGATATGATAAGTACATGTTAAATAAAAAAAGTGTCCAATAAATGATATAGTAAATACTTTCCACCTTCCCAAATTTAGGTGAATACAAATAAATATTTTTATTTGCATAATATATGCACTAATATATTAAAACTGATATGACATGTACACTTGACCCATTTACATTTCAACCACCATAGGTTTGACAACTGACTAGCTTGGAGATACATTTGAATACATTACAAATAAAAATGTTCCATTATTCATCCCTAGTTGACAAAATTATTGTTCCACCATGTCCAACTATACCCCTTTTTCTGCAAATTCACCCTGCAAAAATTGAAAACCAACTCTTAGGCTCACCATGCAACACAATTTTACAGAATAAGGACTCATTATTTCAACCATATTTCATAATTAACATGATATTTTATTAATCTAGACCAAATATTAAAACACAAAATAATTTTGAATTTCTCAAATTAGCTTTCAAATCACACTATAATTAATATTTCCAACCCAAATTTCTAACCTCTCAAATCACATTTATATGTACCATTTATACCTCAATTCATATCACTTTTACCATTAATTCGAAGTATGCAACCTCAAATTCCCTCCAATAACTCAAATTTCCCCACTTGCTCACAAATGCCTATTTATACAAGTTACCAAAGATGTGTGTTGCATATTACCCTTATTCAAAATTTAAATTTCACAGTTTTAGTTTTA
This sequence comes from Sequoia sempervirens, assembly GCA_007258455.2. Lineage (NCBI taxonomy): Eukaryota > Viridiplantae > Streptophyta > Pinopsida > Cupressales > Cupressaceae > Sequoia > Sequoia sempervirens. The sequence continues at coordinate 154,882 of VDFB02256859.1, forward strand.
AACACATGTTCAAGACTAATTTAGACAACTCTTGCAAACTACTCTCACACACCTGTTGCAGCTTCCAAGGTATGCATATTTCAAAGTTTCTTTAAGATTACAATTGTATAAGTTGTTCAATGTATGTTTATTATTCATACTTATCATGATTTTCTTCAAAAACATTTGCATACATACCTGCCATTCCACCTATCATCCTTAGTTACACATACACACAATCAAACAAAAGATAGGTGCATGAAACCCTTAATAGTCAAGTATATGATACCCTCAAATGCTATATGTATATTGCAGAGATAGATAAATTAGTGTTTCATATAGCTTTGTTCATTTACATTTAAATGGATTATATGTATGGTTTATTTATTGTAAGTTTATTGTTCATACATATCATGATTTTCTTCACAAAAGTTGCATACATAGGTATCATTCCACCTATCATCCTTAGTTTACACATACACACAATCATCCAAAAGATAGGTGCATGAAACCATTAATACTTGAGTATATGATACCATCAAATAAATTGATGTTTCATATAGCCTTCATTTACATTCCAATGAATTAGATGTATGGTTTGTTTATTGTAAGTTTTTTTTTGATATGTAAGGTTATGATTTTGTATTAGATTTAAGAAAATATACAATTCGTCTGCGTAGCAGGAGAGACCACCAGTCTACCATGAAAACTTAACCTATTAGCTCGGGAGCTTCCTATGACCGACACAAAACAAAATGCTGTCCCACTGCACAATTTCAGAAAAACTAGTACCGATTATATTTAAAAAAAAATTTACTACACTGAGGCCGAGCCTCACAAAAAACCATTCAATTCTACAAATAGGGTGAAGTATTCCTCCCACTCCATGCCTTCCTTTGACACCAACCCCAGTTTCCTCTTCAGGAATTCGACCGCCATGGTCGAGACCATTCTGTGTCTCATGAGCTCTGGTCCTTTTAAGTCCAGAAGGAAGGGGTAAACCTTTACTGCCTCTTTCATCTCCCAAAGGAGTTCCAAATCTGATGGGCATGAGATTCATTTACCCATGAAGGCTACTTTCAATGTCTTCTCTAACCCTCCTAATAGATCACCTTGAAAAAGATACTCCATTATTTCCTTTGCTTCTGCCTTCAGCACTTCTAGGTCTAGAATGACGATCAAGAATCGAGAAGAAATATGTGTGTTGTCCCTCATGAATTCCCTTCTCTCCAAGTGGTCCTTCCCTAATATCATTTTGACCACTACCATGATTAAGGGATCATCCTCAAGCAGAATTCTCTTCAACCTTTGATCGGTGATTTCCTTGAAAGAAATTTGTCTCTCCATCGCCTCCAAAGAGACAGGAGTGTCAACCCCAAAGCTTTCCAGCCCCTCCACTAAGATAGAGATGATAAATTTTGATTTACCCATCTTCACCATTTCTAGCCCTCCAGTTGAGAGTTCCCTACACAAAGACAACCAACACAACAAATTTTGAAAACCATACAATGAAAATGCCATTATTTGTCCGCATTTAAAAAGGCCATATCCAACAAGGCCGAACCACTGCACATGATCCTGAAATGATGTTTAAGCGAGGCAATCCGTCCTTGCAATAAAATTTTGTCCTACCACCCTCGGCCTTGATTCAACTAGCACCTCTTTAGGATCGACATCTGCCACCCGACCGATTTGCATAAACTTCCCTGGCGATCATACTCCATGTGTTACTCTGTTTGTTCTTGGCTTAATGTGTCATTAAGATATCCGATGCCTCCAAGATCTCCTCATTTTTTCGGACTGCCATCTTTTGGAAGCTTGCCTTCCACATTCCTCCAGCTGCTTGTGTTGGCATGTGTGGTGATGCGGCCTTGCCACTACGCTGCCAGCTTATGCTCCCCATCCGATGCCCCATACCCTCTCCTCTTATTTGCTAATGATTTGCCTCTACTTTTCCATCGATCTTGTGGATGAAAGAGGGAACATGGTGAGAGGGAGGGGGCCCACCCTACCACCCGCATTTGTTTATTGTAAGTTTACTATTCATACTTATAATGATTTTCTTTAGAAATATTTGCATATATATGTATCATTACACCTATCATCCTTAGTTTATACATACAACTATGGTGCCTTATTTATGGTGTTGTAAAGTATACCTGTACACTTTCACACTTATCTAGGGATTTATCAATTAATTGAGGTTAATTTTCCTTAATTGACCCCTTTAATTCAAATCCAAGCCTAATTAATTGCAAATTCCGAAGAGGAAAACCCGACATTCATTAATGCCACAACATAACACTTATCATTGAGCAATGTGTGTCCTAGGTAAGTGACCTAGGACCCATTTTCCCATGGGTGAATGGGTCTTCACTTAGACCTAGGACCCATTCACCCATGGGCGAATGGGTCTTCACTTAGACCTAAGACCCTAATTTAAATTATGTTTTTGGTAGTATTTTAATGATTTCAAATTCATATTCACATGTCGGCTTGTGTTGTTTGAATTTTGGGAATTAATGTTAACATACCTATAAATTTAAGGTCATTACACTAAGTTTCATCTAAGCAATCTAAGATTTTCAAGCTAGCAAATCCAAGTTATCATAAGAGTACTTTCACAAGAGCATTTTAAGAGTATTTCAAGGCATTCAAGAGCAGATTTATTGAAGAATTATTGGAGGAATCAAGATCCTATTATCATGTCAAAGTATTCTTACATCATGCATGTTATTTGAGCTAATATGTTGATGTAGAGTTCAATATCCATTCAAGCATTCAAAGGCATTGTTTCAAATCAAGTTTCAAGATCAAGATCCACATCCATTGAAGCCATTTCATGCTAGATGTAGATCTACATTCAAAGGTTCATTTAAGGGTTTGGTGAGTTGTGACATAGCTTTGTTCATTCATCACTCCTTCATGTTTCATTGTTTCATTTCAAGGTTTAATTACCAAAATGGGGTTTGACCAAGGAAAATCCCCATTCACCAACAAAAAAACATTTTTCCCTTTTGATTTGTGTTTGCAAATTTTATGTGGAAGATCTCTTGAAGAGAAAAATTGCAAAGTTGCATTTGTTGTCACCATTGTTGCAATTTCATGGAAACTCACCTATAGGATTTATTTTTTGTTGTCTGACTGTGAAAATTGGGGATCTGTGAGTGCAAAAACATGAGAAGATAAGCCAAAAACTATTTTTACAGAGCCCTAGCCAGGACCCATTCTCCATAGGGCGAATGAGTCCTCAGAAAACTTCTGAAAACACCTTTTTGTGAGAGGTATGCAAGATTTATCTCTTATAGATTCTCCAGAAAATCTATAGGTTCCATTAGTATTATGCTAAATCTTCTAAACCCACTTTATAGATTACAATTTGGAGTTGATTTTCCATTTTTAATCTTTCTCCCCAAAGTGTTGTTTGACCTAGACCCCTGTCCTAACACAAAAAGGGAAATTGCAAGATTCCTCAAAGAATTCACTTGAACTTAAGGGTTGAAAGTGGATTTTGACTTGAGGGATCTCATTTCCTAAATGAAATAGAAGAATATGTAGGTTCATTCACCCCATTTTCCCCTTTCTATTTATAGTAATTTTGGTGAAACATTCCAATATATATATATGACAGAGATATATAAATTGATATTTCATATAGCCTTCTTCATTTACATTTAAATGAATTAGATGTATGGTTTGTTTGTTCTTCAATTACAATGACTTTTACATGTATGATACTGTTGTTTCAATTTATATCATGATGTTTTTTTAGAAAGGGTTATAAACATTTGTATGATAATGTTGTTTCAAGTTATATATAAATATCACAATGTTGTTTCAAAAAGGGTTATAAATATTTTTATCATAATGTTGTTTCAAGTTATATATAAATATCATAATGTTGTTTTAAAAAGGGTTATAAATATTTGTATCATAATGTTGTTTCAAGTTATATATAACCCCCTTCACTAATTTTGTATATATATGTGTGTATATATATATTCCATGATCAACTAAGGATTGTAAAAGTTAGAATTGGAGATATGATTAGTTAAGGGTTGTATGCAATTCAAGTTTTTGGCCAAAGTTTCCTTTGTTGACATGGACCCCTCGCATAACATAACACTCACCACCATCAGACCCTCTCCTTTACTTTGAATATATGTTTGTGTGTCTGTGTCTATTGAATTGCTTCTTACACTTGCCTTAATACATATGAAGAATAAAGTGCAAGATAGAACTAGGTGAGCTATAAAAAGAGTTCGAACAACATTGCCTCCACATAAGAGAGGTGTGAGGCTGCCACAAAGTGAAGAGGATGAAGTTATTCCCATTCCACAACAAATCGACCCTGTAGTCCAAGTGAATGCAACTGTTACAACAAAGAAGGTTTCAATGCAACAAGAATGGTCTATATATGACATGAAATCTGCCATGAGAGATGTTGAAGACAATGGAATGTCAAAAAGGGGCGTAACAATGAAGTGGGGTCTTCCAACAACCATGTTGATAAATCGATTGATTGGTGTTACTTCTACAAAGAGGAAAGGGACCTCAATAATATTTAACAAAGATGAAGAGGAAAAGGTTGTTGAATGGTGCAAGGAGATGGTTGCTATTGGCCATGGATTGGAAATTGCCAATTTGAAGTCTGAAGTCCTACAGATTCAGAGGCCACAAACATGGATGAGCAGTTCACTAGGAAAGATTCGAAGACCAACAACACATCAATAGATAATTTCCCATCATTTGAATTCTCTTTTCCAAGTTTATTTTCATAATGGTGTAATAACCCATTCCAAATTATTACTTAATTAATATTATTGTAAATGACACATGAATATACTCCAAATTAAAAAGACATAACTAGTGGCTAAAGTCAATCATAGCTACACATGTTCATTTAAAATGAGTCAAAGATTCTTATATTCACTTCAAAAGTCAAATTACACTATCAAGATTTCCTTGGCACCTAAGGCCGCAATGTCATTACATAGTACATTTCTCATCAAGTACATGAATGAATTACATCAAGTTACATCAAAAGTAACTAGTGGCTAAAGTCAATCATCAATAGATAATTTCCCATCATTTGAATTCTCTTTTCCAAGTTTATTTTCATAATGGTGTAATAACCCATTCCAAATTATTACTTAATTAATATTATTGTAAATGACACATGAATATACTCCAAACTAAAAAGACATAACTAGTGGCTAAAGTCAATCATAGCTACACATGTCCATTTAAAATGAGTCAAAGATTCTTATATTCACTTCAAAAGTCAAATTACACTATCAAGATTTCCTTGGCACCTAAGGCCGCAATGTCATTACATAGTACACTTCTCATCAAGTACATGAATGAATTACATCAAGTTACATCATAGACTATAATAGTCTAGTGAAAAACTAAGGTTCTTCAACGCTTGCCTCCACTGGTGGATGAGAACAATCTGCAAGGTGGAATCTGGTGCGTGCCCAAACATCAACATGCAATTTCTATCTACAAGTTAGAAAATAAAGTGCAAGATCTATGCTAGGAATGACAGAGAGTGAAATCACAAAGTTCATTCATACATACATGTTGGGTGAAAATTACGTAATCAGCTTTTCGATAGATTACACAACTTGGACTTCAGCCACAACTATGTGAGATGTGAATCTCTCCTCTCGGAAATGGGAGGCGCCCTTCTTACTGCTAACAGAAGCGATAGTAAATCAAACAAGTAATTACAAAATGTACACGAAATTCACGGAGTGGGTGGGTGTGTTACATTCATCCTTCTCTCTTTTTTCAGAGAAGATGTTTACAATGCTTCACCATTGGAAGTTCAGAATTCTTGATAACTTGAAACGAACAACTAGCAGTAATACCAATATCTCTATCTCGTCAAAGCGAAGCGTAGAGATACCAGAAGTGATTAAATAACAAAAAAATAAAGTAAAAAGGGAAAGCTCACGAAGGCACAAAGTCATTCTGTAGCTTTATCAGTTGGATCTCTGTAGATGTATCATTTGTCACGTTAGAAGCACAAAGTCTTCTTAGATGCAACAATTCCTCAAATCAACAAGAACGATTACAAGCGCAAAGTCTTGTAGATCATCCAACAAAAGTATCAATTAGCACGAACGATTACAAGCACAAAGTCTTGTAGATCACTCGACAAAAGTATCCAAAAGTATGAATAATTACAAGCACAAAGTCTTGTAGATCACTCAACCAGAACATGCAAGAGCATGAATGATTACAAGCACAAAGTCTTGTAGATCATTCAACCAATGATAAACAAAAATAACAATGCAATCTAAATAATAGATGTAACACAAAGTTTACATCAACTACTTAGAGTCTTTCAGATTCTTCGAACTAATCACTACCAAATCAGATTAACTGACAAAAGTATCGAATCCAAAGCAAAGTTTGGCTTGCAATCCTTTCCTTTATTAATCGAATCTCATTCACAAAGCATGAACGCAAAGTTTCACAAATTTGCTTACAAAAGGGCAGCACTTCGTTGCAAAAGACTAAAAGATAATATTACAATGAAAATCCCTCACATTATATAGAAAGAGGGATGAGCAAAAGAAGGAAAGAGATTGAGAAAATCAGGGAAAGTTAGGTGAGCGATTTTGGGAGATCTCACCTAACTTTGACCAAAGTCAAAGTGTAATTTATTTTGAAAATATTACATCTTTGGACTTGGTGTAATTACAATTTACAAAATGACATTCAAAAATGTCGAGAAATATTTACAAGATGCATAAAGGGATGCACCGGAAATGTCTAACACTGGAGAATAGGGGGCTGCTTCATGTTTCTTTGCATTGGGCACCGAAGTCTTCAAATTTCCACCTAGTCTCCTACACGAACTTCTCATCTGGACCAATGGTGTAATCCACAATGGTGTGAATTCTCGTGATCGATCTCATGGTAGATGAGTGAACCTTCTTGCACCTATCAAGATGCATCTTCAGGTTGTCCAATGTAAGCCTTGTATCACAAATGATGTTCAGCGAAGCTTCTGAGAAGTCTGAACTGTCAATCAAATTCGTGATGGCTTCTTTGAAGATCAAGGATATTTCTGTGGCCGGCAGGAAGATACAATTTTCCTCAAGAAGTTAACCAGGCAACTCTCTGATACTTTTGTCAAGAATGTTGCGATGCCCGTCAACGTCTTCCTGTATTTGGTGAAGATCTTCTGTGAGAGATTGAACCACTTGAATCCTGTGTTTCAGTGATTCTCTTACCTCTACAAACTTTTCTTTGTCGGGAATTACCCCAACCTCCACCAATTTGCTGAGCTTTACCTGTTTCATTTCCGACCATGACAACAGGCACTTTTCCATGTCTCTGCGCTCCTGGAAAGTACGCTCTTTTCTTTATCAAGCTCTGTGGTGAGCTTGGCCAACATGGTAGTTTTCTCATCCGCAGCTAAAATTATCTGAGATCCGTGTTCGATGATCTTTTCAACAAAGTCATATAACACCCTGCCTTTGGAGGTGAATTTCTGCTTTCTTGACAAATGGGTCTTCAATATTTACCACTGTCAGCGGTTGTGCATTACTTGGAGAACCGGAAAGTCTCTTTACAACAGTGGCATAATGCTCTGCCCTCTGTTTGTACATGTTACGAGCTTGCTCAACTTTATCCAGCCTTCCTGCCAAGATGTCCAAAGTGACTTGCGCATCGGCTTTTGCACTTTCATTGGTAACCTTGCCAAGCTGGACCTTTGTTACTGTGTAGTCCTCCATATTGACATCACCTTCTTGATTTGGTGGTATGCCAATTTCAGCATACTTGTGGCCAGACTTATCAACGTTCAGCCTCGAGTATACCTTTGCCTTTTTCTTCCCTTTGGCTTTTGGAGGAACTATCTCTTCGAGGTCGAGCTCCTCTGGAGAAATCATTTGCTTTTTGCGCTTCGAAACTTGAGATATTAGCCAAGGAGGAAGACAAGAAGTGTGAACTTCTGGATCTACTGTCAATTCGGTCTCCATTACTACTTCTGAAGTTATTGTCACATCTGAACTCACCATTGGTATCGTGACAATTGGAGAAGTGTTTGTCATCATTGCTCCTGTAGTTGACACAATGAGCTGATCACGCATTGACTCATTCATGAAACGATTGAATTCATTTTCAGAAGTGATATCATACGTTGGCGAAGACAAGCTAGGAATGGACGATGGTGGGCTTGACAGTATATCAACCGTATGGATGCTTGTCACTGAAGGAGTATCAAGCCGGGTTGATGCTACAGGGATAGGGGATATCTCGGCTGCAGGAATGCTTGTGGTAGGAATAGGTGACGAGGGAATAGGAGGTGGAGGAGTTCTTGAATCTAGAGGGGTATGAGGAACATTTGAAGTCACGAGCGATGATGTTATGGGAATTTCCTCAACTACATTCTCAGGATGAGAAGTAGTTATTTCTTGATCATGCCCGGGTTCCTGTTGATCACCCTCTTGTCTCTCCGAATCTGGTTCACCTTCAAAGTCACCTTCCGATCCTTCTTCAGAATCTTCATCAGATTCTTGCCCGCTTTCAAAAACCTCTTCGGCGTCGGAGTCTACTTCTGCTGAATCTTCATCTTCAGTGGATTGGTCGCTTGAAGTTCCTTCTTCATCGGAATCTATCTCCTCCTGAGCAGGCTTTTTACCCTTAGAGCGAGATGGACGAGATTCCGTGATTTCTGTCTCTTGGACAGCTTGGGTATCTTTCTTACCAATAGTAAACTTGATCCTTGGACCTCTTCGCAAAGAAGTGGGAATGGCCGCTGATTTTTTTTTGTCGCGGAGTTCTTGCTGTTGGCGAGCTTCTGCTTCAGACTCCTCTCCTTCTGAGTCTGTCCTGAAACTTTTCATTGCATGACCATGTTTATATAACCATTCTTCTGTATTGGCTAGGATTGGTCTCAGCCTTTCTCTCATGCTGGTAACCTCTTTTCTAGACCATTGTATTGCAAGCAATGGCCTTTTAGCAATGCCTTGCTCATCATAGACAGCGTTGATGATATCACCTGGATCTTCAAAATCCTCTGGTAGGTCAGCGATACCAAGATCTCTGATTTGTTGAACTGTTAATCTGCAATAGTCCATTTTATGAATGGCTTCTTCATCTCTGCAATCTGCCCAGATGTCTTCAAAACGGTACCTGTGTTGGTGACCTTTTTGCAACTTTTTTCTGACATCTCGGTAGTCAAAATCAAACCTATACCTGTAGGTTTTGATGGTCATGATCGCATTTCAGCATAGAGACTTATCTTTTTGTGCGCTTTGATAGTATATCACGATGGTCGGGGAACTTGAATCCACGCTTGTGGTTGCTTCTTCGCTTTTCGCACCGACATCAACTATCTGCATGTTTCCATGAGAACCCACTTATCCAAGGATAACGTGGTAGCATGTAGGGACAACGTAATGTACTTACTCTCGTAAGTAAACGTTGGGAATTGGAGAAAATGCATCCAAATTTACTTACCACCTTATAAGCCTCATCGGATACTCTTCTTCTTTCCAAAGCTGGATCAAAGTTGAAGAGTAAAGGCGCAAAGAAAGCATCAGTGACCTGTCTGAAATGATGAAAGCTCTCCTTTAGCTCCAATTGATAGAAATATCTGTACATAGGCACCATCATCCGATTCCCTTTTGTAGATAGACCTAGGAATTGTCTCATCACAGTTGCTGCGTACACCAGGTAAGAAGTCATATAGAACTTCAATGTAGAAGGAGCGTTGATCAACTGTTCATGTATTTCATCACTGATTTGTTTGCCCCAGTCGATATGCACCTTCTGCCTTCTTATGATCTTGATGTATTCATACATCCAGTCGTGAAAGGTGGATGATTCCGGCAAGCCCTTCACTCTGCTTAGAAACGTGATCATATCCTTGATGTCATCTTTGAAGTCACTTCTCAGGAGTCCTTTCGGCCATCTAGAAACAGATGATCTAGGCTTCTTGAGCCATTGAGTATTTATCAACTGTTTAGCTTTATTGGGATCAGCATCAAAGATCTCCTGTGCTTTTGATATAGAGATGTCAATATATTTCTCCATATGAGGGACTTTGAAGACAATGTCAAAGAAGTCGGGGTTGAGTCTCAGAATCTCATGCCCAGAAGAGTCGATCACACTTCTGCTTTCTCTGATGTAATGAGACGCAACTTGAAGGACAAACTCGATATTGTGCGCAGCTGTAGGGAACATCGCCACCAAGTGGAGGTTGCTGTGTACGATTGCTCTCATTGAATCAGGAAGAGGCTTCATCTCAGTTAGCTTTGCGAAGTCAACCAAGTCTCGATGACCAACTTCTGTATCTTTTATCTCTTCGACTTTGGAAAGCACCATAGTTGGCAGATAGACGCCTTGATATTTGTACTTCATCTTTCCTTTTGCTTTTGAAGAAGAAGGAGGCTTGGTAGCAGTCATCAAAAGGAACTAGAATTCTGATCACTCTTGATTTGACGATCTCTGAAAGTAGACTGCAATCCGTTTAGTTAGAACAAACATCAATTGTTAGGAAACATGGGAAAGCGCAAAATGAGCACAAGGATGAGGAATCATGAAGCCGATTACGAGGCACGTAAAACGATGCACAAATGCAGAAAAATGAGGCTCAGGAGTGCACTGGCCAAAAATGAAGTTTATTTGGGAAGGATGGGAAAAAGCCTGAAAAAAGTGTAAGGGCGCTAAAATTCAGCACCCTTACATTCTTGGAAAATTGCTTTTGGTGCAAGGGCGCTAAATTTTAGCACCCTTACACTTTGCAGTGTTAGGCATTTTTTGACATTTCCAAGATGTCACGGCGCCAAAATTTAGCGCTTTTGCAATTTCTTGAAAATTTTCAAATGCAGATGTAAGAGGGAATGGCAAAAGCGCTCGGGCTTGGCAACATGTAGTTTTTTTGAAGATAATTTGGTTTGTCTTTGGATAGGGTTGCAATTCGCACCATTATCATTTTTGCCTTCAAAATCTGAACTTCTTTCTTTCCAAGTGATAGATCTTTTCAAAATTTGCAACAAAGCCAATGGAGATGGCGATGTGAAATGAGAAAAAAAATGTTAGAAAGAGAAACACGGTGGAGAAAGGAGTTAAGATGAAACACAAGAGTTGGCGTTGAGTTAGAATAGGAATGAAACGCGTAGATTAGTCATGGAAAGAATGCGTAGGTTTAGAAAATGGAAATGGGAAGAAGGAATGTGCGTTGAAATGAAAAAAAAGCGAATGGAAAGAACAAAACGTGAATGGAAAGAACAAAAATGCATTCAAAATAATGAGTGAGGGTTCCATTGCGTGAGGAGAAGAAAAACGCAAATGGAGAAGAGAGGACGTGAAGAGAAACAGAAGGAATCAAAACAAAAACGCGAAGGGTTAGGATGTGAATGAAGAAAAACGTGGATGGAAAGAACAAAACGTGAATGGAATGATTAGATCATATACAAAACAAAAGAAGAAGATAGTGCAAAAAGACTTACCCAAACAAAAGCGCGAAGAATGCTGAAGGAGAATGCAAAAACTTTAAAAACGCGATTTGCAGTTGGGAGGCAAGCTCGCACAGCAAGAGGAAGAAGAGAACATGAAATGTAAACAATAAAATGGCGAATTCATTCACTTAAGTGAAAATGAAAATTAAAAATCTAACTCAAGTCGAGCAATAAATTTAGGCACGAAAAGTGGCACGATTGACGAAAAACGTGAAAACATGAAGAAACGTGCCAGGGCCATAAAAAAGTTTAAGTGTTGAAGAAAAATGTAATGGCGCTAAAATTCAGAGCCCTTACATTTTTTGGAAATTCACTGCATGCAGGGGCGCTAAATTTTAGCGCCCTTGCACTTTCCAGACTTAGCCAATTTTTGGCTTCAGGGCAGGAGCGCACTTTTTTAGTGCCACTGCATTTTTCGCAATTTGCTAAGTACGAACAGTGAAGCTTCGCGAAAGATCTCGTTTCGAAGGTCTTTGCGAGGTGAACATGGGGGAATACTCGAATTGACTATTCGAGACTTGGGAACACATTTTGAGGTGGCTTGAAAATCACCTCGTTAGGCGTGCTTGAACTTCACGAATCCTAGGAAACAAACAAGTTTCGTAGGGGGGTTATCCGTGGAACGAGCGCTGCTAGATTCCGTGATAACAATACATAATGAACTATATTTCTTGGCCAAGCATAATAAGTGTGTTGCAACAACAATAAACAATAGGTTCTCGTAAAGCAAACCTATACTCTCCAAACTCCATTTCGGCACCTGTCCCGGAAGGTAACTTTCTACTATAACAACTATCTACCCTCTAGCAACAACTATCGATAGATGCTCTAGTCAACTAAGGTATCACTATTCTAATCCAATATTTCAATTATTCTTTCACAAATGTCTTCAAAAGAAGAAACAAAATGCAAATCAAACTCTAAGCTAAAATTAGATTTATGATTCATAGAGTAATTCAACAAGCAATCACATCATTCTTATGACTATTTTCTACTTATCATCTCAAGCATTTTCCTTTTAAATAAATGTACTAAAAACAAAAGAAGGCATGCCACAAGTATGTGTATGTACATAGACAATGTGCATACACATATATGTGCCTACTATTGTTTGGAGTTTGTGTATACATTTTGAAATAATCATTAATTCAGATTTCAACCTTTAAATAGTATTCTAATTGACGTCCCATTGTAAAATTAAAGAAACAAAACAAGTCCATGCTAACAATTTCACACATATTGTTTTAGCATTCTCACTACTGTGTTTATCTAACATCGTTGCTTACATAAGAACATTCTTTCATTGAACAAAATAAACACCGTTTCCTACTAAACAATTATGACACTAGCTATTCACATATGAACATTCATTGTATAAGCAAAACAAATATTGTTTCCTACTAAATAGTTGTAAAGCTAGTTGTTTACATATGTACTTTCATTGTTTAAGCAAAGCAAATATTGTTTCCTACTAAACAACTATAAAACATGTTGTTTACATATGTACATTCATTGTATAAGCAGAAGAAATGTTGTTTCCTACTAAACAGTTATAAAGCAAGCTGATCACTTATGTACATTCATTGTTTAAACAAAACATATTGTTTCCTACTAAACAGTTATAAAACATGTTGTTTTCAGTTATAAAGATAACTTTTCAACAAAACATAGTTGTAGGAAAAAGCATATCCACTGTTTACATCAACACATTTCTATTTCAACTAAACAGTTACATTTAAAGTCAAATATTGTCATTTACTTTGTTTGCAGATCTCAAGCTATTTACAAGTGAAATGATCACTTTACAAGCCTTTGTTCACTATTAAATATAGAACGGTTCTTCCACAATGCACAAAAAATAATCAAGTCAAAATTGCCCTGTTTCATACTTAAGGACAATATGTCTAATATTCATACAATACTCATGTCTTTTAGGCTGCAACAACAGACTATAGTTGCTTTGAGTCAACCAATCCCCAATGGTCGAGTTTCTCCTTTCAGAACATCAATAATATACTTGAAATTTCCCATGTGGGCTTACTGTTTTATACCATGCATGCAGAGATTCCACATTTAGACTTTGCATCCAAAAACATGGATTTCATGCCACTATTCTCATCGAATAGGGTTAGTTTCTCACCAAATGACAACCTACATACATTTACAAGGCTTAAGTAACATTCCACAAAGCCCACCTTTTTTCTATTATCGTCCCATTTGATAACAAGGTTTTGATAAAATACAAGAAAATACAATATACAGAGGGGTCTCTTATCCTCCCCAGATCGCAATCCATCCTACTTAAAAAATAATGGCAACAAACACACTGTCATCAGATTGATTTCCAATAGTCATTTTGGGCTGAACATTTAAATGCAAAAAAAGTTAATGACCAAGCCTTTGAAGCTCCTCGACCAACCGATAATATGGAAACAAAATCTTCTAAAAATAAAAACACAGGGTTATAAACCCTCTTTCAAGGGATCATTGTTCGATCCATAATAATGTTTGTTCATCATAATTTACAGTGAATTAGAATAGAGATTCTGATTGCCATCGAATGGCTTGCATGAAAGTGCGATTTTAAGAATAGCTTGAAATTAATACTCTAAGGCTTGGCTAAGCTCAGAGAGCTAGCCGCAAGGCTTCTACAAAAAAGAGAACTCATGCAATACAACACATGTTGAGCAACCCATCAATGGTCGATGCTATGCCATTTGGCCCAAGGCCATGACATTTATCAAATGAAACTTATTGTTTGAACAATGAAATCGACATGTAAAATGAAAGAATACCATTCAACAATGAGGAAGAAAAGATAGAGAAAATTGAGTTTGTTTTCTTAAGTGCTCAGATTACCTCAGATTTTGTATTCGAATGAGCTTATCCTTTGATTTTTCCACGAGCTTTCTTTTCTTTTTCCTTCCCAACAATCCACTTCTTCTTGTGCTTTTCGCCCACTCCTGTATGTTCAAAATGGAAACAACATCCTCTCTTTTTCATGCCTTTGGCAAAGGAATTATTGCCTTGTTGCCAACCACTACACATTCAAATATTTCCATTATTATTGTGGCAGGCCACATCTTGCACAATCTTCTTTGATTTCTCAACAGTTCGATATTAGAACATTATCGGTTATCGAATTGAATTCGATATTCAGTTTGAATTTGCATTTGTATATCTGTATATTTGTGTATGTATGTATATATATATATATATATATACATACATACATACACACATACACACACATATATATTTATTTATTTATTTTGATATGCATTTAAATGGTTCATTCTTATTTACCATATATTCGAATAATGTGCATATATATATATAAGTTTATTTGTAATGGCTTACAAGTTCTATACACTATTACTTAAATAGGGAACTAAAATTCAAATTCAAGCATCTATTTATCTATATATATATATATATATAAGGGAATTTCTTTCGTTTCTTCAAAAATAAAGTTTGAGTAGACAAATTTGAAATCTACAAGCTATTATTTTCAATAATAGAGACAATTCGAGTCAGGAAATTTTGTTTTCTTACATATGCAAATTAGTTCAAATGCAAGTCATCATGTTATTTGTGGTGTGTGCACCCATATTCCAACTGGCTTACTATTCAATCCGGCTAAACATTCCTACTTCAACCAAGTTCTCATCCTTTAGCTTGTCACCCTACAACTACACACACTTGCACTTGCAAATTGATCAATAATGTTCAATTTTTGATGATATAAAATTATTTTAAAAAATTCACAAAGTCAACATTAGTCAACTCCTTTCATTCAATTTCAAACATTCTAGAATCTCCATTTAATATTTAATTGAATTTCATCAATAATTCAATTTTCCGCATTTAATAAATATACAATAAAATTGGGTTATGACAATTGGAATGTTAGATTGTGAATAGTTTTTTTTTTTGTCAATGTTTTGAAGGTGTTTCATTTACATAGAAAGAACCTGAACAACTGATATGCAATGTGTCTAAGTAATGTAATTTTCACAATACTAATATGTTCATCTTTGTTGTTTCCCTAAATGGACAATCACCTTAACATAGTTGAGTTTAATATTATAAACAATGAATGCTTCTTATAAACATATTAAAAGAAACAAACAATGCACAATACTATCTTTTGTCAATTAAGGGTTGTATGCCATGCAAATATTATCTCCTTAATGTGAACATAAAGGGTTAGATATGGTATAAGATATGATAGTATAACATTATACATCTCGGTTTAGGGGTTATATATAACTTGAAACAACATTCTGAAGTGGATTAGATGTATGGTTTGTTTGTTCTTCAATTACAATGACTCTTACATGTATGAAAATGTTGTTTCAATTTATATATAAGCTTTTATAAGTATATTAGTTTCAAAAAGGGTTATAAAAATTTATATCATAATGTTGCTCAAAGTTATATATAACCCTTAAATTGGATATATATACACACACACACACACACATAGAAACATATCTATGTATGCATGCATGCATACATACATATGCATGTATATACATACATACATATGTGTGTATGCATACATACATATGCATATACATACAAACATATCCATGTATGCATGCATACCATACATGCATATGCATGTATATACATATAGACATATGCATATATATGTATGTATGTATGTAGAATGTAGTATCGAAAGGGCAGAGAGGATGGTGGTGTTGCGGGTAATGTTGTGCGAGGGGTTCACGACAATAGAGGACACAAAGTCGACCAAACCATAGGTGCATGAAATCCTTAACAGTCCACTATATGAAACCCATAAATGGTATGTATATATATACAAACACACTCGCCAAATGATAGGTGCATGAAACCCTTAATAGTCGAGTATATGATTCCCTCAAATGCTATATATATAAATGGTGATTACAAAGATAGAAATATGTATGTCTTGAGATATATATAGTGTTTATAGGTATTGCAGATATATCAATATATCTTTTGTCTGACTGTGTGTATATATACACACACGCACACATATATATACACAGTCAATCAAAAGATAACTGCAAGAAACCCTTAATAGTTTAGTATATGATACTCTCAAATACTCTCAATACATATGGGGATTGAAGAGATAGACAAGTGAAATGTCACAGATATATATATACAATGTTTACAGATATTTCAGATATATCAATATATCTTTTGGTTGGGTGTGTGTATATATATATACACACACACAATTGGCCACAATATAGCTGCATGAAGTATCTTTGAAATGAAACAAGATTTTCAATATTGTAAATTAAAAACATTTGGAAACCAATTTAAAAACACATACAAGAGGTTCATTGTTGTTGTCAAGTTGGAAGACAACCTCACCTGTCATGGCGGAAGTTTACTATTTTCCTTACGATTTGGAAGTGTTCATATATACATGAGAAATGAAAAAATATCACCATTACTCACTTCCAACGTCTTTGTAGTTAGTCGTGAAGTGCACCACTTTTGGTCCCTCAGTGGATGGTGTTATGTGTAGATGCCAACTTTGAATGGTGTTGCAAAGAATGAAGATGATACCCTAGCTTGTGAAAAGGATACCAATGTGGTTGCCAAAAGACCGACGACAAAGGGGAGGGAAGAAGTTAATGTAGAGTAAATACACATTAAGTTTGCTGGGACTAGTGTGGCGGGAAATAGGCAAGCAAGTACCATGTGTTCGTCAATGGTTGATGCCACCTTTTGCCTCGTAAAAGTCATTTTTGGAAACTACTCGGCATGGGTTGGAAAACGTGCAAAATTCTCTCCCATTTTGATTTTTCAAGGTTGCCAGGTTGACCCTCTACACCATGCAAGTTTTTTTTAGCTGACGTGACTTTCACTGACGTAGACCCCACGCACAACATCGCCCTCACCACCATTGGACCCTCTCCCTTACTATGGAGAAGTTGAGAGAGCCAATCACTTTGTTAGGAAAAATAATGAGATACTAATGGAAAAAGTGTCAAAAGCTGACTGTCCTATAGACTGTTTTTAGCTCCATCAAAGTTAAAAAGTTTTTCTTTCTTCTTCTTCGAGATCAGGTGCATCCAACAACCTGTCTTTAGTGTAGAGATCGCACACCCAGTCGACCTTGACCGCCGGAATGCTGAAGCTCAAGACATCCAAACTGGGCATGGCCTTCCCCGTCTGAACAAAGCCAAATTGGGGGTGGCCTTCCATGATATGTCTCCTAACCTTTTAAATCCTCTTCTGAAACCACCATGCTCTCAAATCTTAAATGAAACTTAAGTTTCTCATTCTTCTCTGTACAACAGGCGGGACCCACGTCTGTTACGCTCTCGGGCTCACTACTTTCCTGGAACTAGTGGAGTTGAAGAGAAGAGACAAAGATGAGTAATTGAGATTAGCGCGTCTTCCAGAAGAATGAGTGGCTGTCCATCAGAAGAGCGACGTGCTTGGCTGTAAAGTCGAGGAGTATCAAAAAAGTGAATGTGGTCACGACCCACCATGCCGTTGATGAGACCTCAGTCGTCGGCAGCCGCTGGATATACATGACCTGACACCAAGTCAAATGGGTTTATGGTGTCCACAGACTCGGCGTCTTTGATAGGGTAATTTTATGGTCGCGGGCATAAGGAGACGTCATAAGGGCTGTCTTAAAGAGAGCTGTCACAGTAAACATAATGTTTTTTTTGAGTGTAAAATTCTGATATTTAGCCTATACTAATATTTAATTGTGCAGTTTTTGAATTAAACTCATTGATTTATAGATTTTTTAATTGTATAGTTTTTAAATTAAATTCATTGATTTATAATTTTTATGAGATTTTTTTTTTTGTATTAAATATAAGGTAATCACAGTAATTACATAGAGTAATAGAGAACGACCAGTTCAGCCAAAAAAGATGGGCAAAACAGCCGCTACAGATTTACATTATCGTTACAAAAGTAAAAAAGAGGCACATCAGACCACCACCAAACAACAGGGCTAGTAGAGGATGTCTTCCACTTTATCCACCCAGGCAGTCCATCCTTTATCTCCTTCCATCCAGACAATATACTTCATCTCCTGAATCTGCGCCAGCATGAGCGTCGTATCCTTAATTTATATTTTTTACATTATTTTTTAATTAAGATTAAAATAATATTTTGTAAGAAATATGAGTTAATAAACTTATTTAAAAAATATGAGTTAATAAATTTATTTTAAAAATATAAATGAATAAAATTAATTAAAAATTATATAATTAAATATTATAAGATATTATAATATCTTAACACATAACATGCTTATATTTAATAAGAGATGTATTGCATTTGATTTTTATTATTGATTAGTTTGTGTATTTAATAGAGATAAAAATTATGAAATAGTAATTATTTTTGATGAACACGACAATAGAATTGATATATGTTAAGTTTTGAACTTAAATTATGCTTGACTTGATATATTGTATTTGGTTCATATTATTGATTTGATAGTTGAAATTGTAGTTAGAGTGAAGGTTAGTGGCTATGAGATTGTATAAATAGCGTACTATTGTAGTAATAGTGGGTCATTAATGGTGGATGATATAAATTCAAGTACTAGTCATTTTTTTACACCCAAGTAATAAAATGATATTACATAATAGCACACTATTTTAGTAAGCATGAAACAAATTTTGTAAAACTATTAAATTCTTGCTAGTCATTTTTTTTATACATCTAAGTATAATAAGATGATATTAGATAATAACACTCCATTTCAATAAGTATGAAGCAAGTATGAAGCAAATTTTGTAAAAATATAATTAAATTTATTTAATGCAAATCTTTTTTCTAAATAAATTAATAATTTAAAAGTCAACAATGTAAAATATTTATTGAAGGCATAACTAACTTTTATAATTATGATGGCTATTATAGTATTCAATGTCATTTGATCAACAACCAAACATTAATAAAGTTGGCATTTGAATCTTGAATTAATTTTTGAATAAGATGCACATTATTGATATAGCTGAAATTTTATTAGGAGAATTCAATGTATTGAAAAAATAATAAAATTTAAATAATAATTTTATTTGTGTACTAATTATTCTCAACATAAATTAATAATAAATAAATAAATGATAATTTCAAAAATAAAAATTAATTATAAAATATAAAATTATTGTTCAATTTTTTAAATTTTATATAATAGTTGATTATCCATCCAATAGATAGTATTGATATTGCTGTCAGACCCTTAATATAGTTCATTTGATATCAATCTTGGCTGCCGCTTTAGGTAGTTTAGATTATGGGTTGAACTCTTCATTTGTTCGTGGTGTGGATGAGGATCGAATGCTCATCACTAATAAGATTATAGGAAAGCTTATCCTATAAAGAAATAAGCTCAGGATCGCTGAATTAAACTGAATTCCTCTTGATTAATTTTTTTTTATTGCCATAAGAAATAACTAATAATTTAATGAACCCTTTCATAAAAGGAACTCCTTCAGCCTAACAGGTATGACTAACATTTGCTGGTCACTAAGACTTTAAGCCCGTGTATTTTGTCCTGGTTGGGAAGCCTCATTCAGCATTTATCCAAACAGATGGCAAATCAAATTGAATGGGTTTATTTTTTGAAGTACAGTTTGAATATCTCAGCTGTAATTATCCATGCCCAGAAGATTCCTTGATTTTTCTCTGCTTACATCATCACCAACTTGTCTTCATGGAGCATTTATTTATCTATTATTGTTATTGTCATTGCAATCAAGGTTCATACCACCTCAGAATAAAAAGAGCGCAAACCAGTCAGCTCTGTGATTTTTTTCTCCTGCAATGGCCAACATTTTTCATGTAGACCTTAAGCTCTTGCTTTATACATATATAGGTCTTACATACATCTTGCAGCCAGGAAATTCTGCTGCTAATACAACGGACCCGCAAGAAGGTGACTGAATTCTCCTCAATTCTGCTGCATATATCAACAATTGGGTATTAAAAGAACTCTCTTTTCTTCTTTTTTGTTCTCAAGCTCTTATGTTTTCTTGCCTTTTCAACAGTTAAAGCACTGGAAATTATCGCAAAGAAGTTGCAATATAAAAAGTGGAACTTCAGTGAAGATCCTTGCAGTGAGAATGGAAGCTGGATTAAGAGCCGAGATAAAAAAACTGAAAACCTCGTGTCCTGCAACTGCACCTTGGACGGAGAAAGCTTTTGCCATATTACCCATATGTATGTTGATAAAGTTTCTGTTTTCGTTGGACTGATAGGATGTTTTTATGGTTTTGATCATTGGGGTACTTGATCGCAGACTTCTCAAGAGGCAGAACCTCTCTGCAGTGGTTCCCCCCGAGTTCGCCAATCTCACGTACCTTGAGGAACTGTAAGTATTGGGGACTACTTCATCTAGTACTGTTTGACTAATAACTTTGATTGCCCAGTTTGCTTTCTCTTTTGGTTAACAAAATATCGACAGGCTCGAAGTTATGAGTTCCAATAGTTCAAAGCCCGAGGGGTGAGGGTATCTGTCCTACTTAGTCTAAGCATAATCAGGTGCGCAGAGCGGTGTCCTATGCTGTAATCTACTGTGCAGTTTTTGCGCATTTAGGTGTACAAGGCATAAGGTGTAAGGAACCTTAAAAGCACCTTTCATTTCATTTTCTATTTTGATGAGTTTGGCTCAAGGAAGCTGGTGCTTGAATTGCCGGGTAATCCAGATTAGCATGCTCCGGAACTTGCCTTTTCCTTCCCGCTGTTCTGTATGATGGGCACCTGATTAATTAGACAGAACCATGACTACCAGCGATGGCAAGACAAGGAGGAAATTGCTGAGGATGAATTAGAATAGCTGGGAGATTGCAGACGGTGAGGAATTAGGCGAAACTAAAGGGCAGTTTGTCAGACCAGAGCCCCAATGGGCAGGACAGTAAAAGGAACTAGACATCCTCATCCTCAAATGCAAGATCTGTGAAGTCATCACCATATCCCTGTCGAACATTATATCTCGGAGAATGGTCTATGCTAGTGGGCCTTGATGAGTGATTCTTGTGGCATCAAAATATTTCCTTTAGCAACCAATGAGGAAGCTGATGAAGAAGAAGAAGCTGACGAGAAAACACTCCCACTGATCTATAATTAGCTTCATCATATCAATATTGAGTTTACCAACATGGATTAATCTGCTGTTCCTAAATGCTCTTTAATTGTGAAGTCCCTGATCGGACAACTCTAGGAAATGTATGATTTATCAAATGATTAATGTAAATGTCAAATTCTAGCTGATTAGCAATAATGCAATATTGCAAACCATTGTAAATCAATCTTGCACTTCCAAATAACAAATTCAACCCCTCATAATGCTACTATACATCCTCAAATGCAACATAGACAACAGATCTGAATTGAATGTGTCAAATATATCAAATATGACTGCTGAGTTACGATCGATTTCTTATGGACGTTGATACTATCATTCACCAATGT
Source organism: Sequoia sempervirens (assembly GCA_007258455.2). Taxonomy (NCBI): domain Eukaryota; kingdom Viridiplantae; phylum Streptophyta; class Pinopsida; order Cupressales; family Cupressaceae; genus Sequoia; species Sequoia sempervirens. The sequence goes on from VDFB02256859.1 coordinate 176,805, forward strand.
TTATATATGAAACCCTTATACATTGAAATTAATCAAATATGAAAGTAGAATTAAATAACGAGTTGCTAGAATCCCCAGATCTGATTTTTATTTATGCCAGCCAATGTGATTAGTAATAATGCATGCAATATCAACAACCCCCATAAATTACCCATATTAGTGTTGTGACCTTTTCACACATCGCCCCATTGCAAATGGGGACCCTTTGTTTTTGCTTTTTGGGTTTTTTGCCTTGGTGTCACAACTACTAATTACCATGTTTCTTTTACAATGAGGGGTTAAAGTTTTGAAGAGTCATCTGAGCCAAGTTGAGAATCCAAGCCTAGAATAGTGCATACGCATCGTCAAAGTGCTCCAAAGATCTAGAGGACGAAGATCGCCATTGCTTTCAGTCAATTTTGAGTCCTGACACTTCCTATTTTTTAGGGATTTTTGCTTTTTTCATTTTTGGCATTTTTGGACTAATCTGAGACTCCTATTTTTTAGGGATTTTGCTTTTTCTATTTTTAGAAAGTCAACCCGGGTCATGGAGTCAACATTTCCATCTTTAGAATAAAAAAATTCAGGCCTCCAGAAGCAAAAATCAAGAAAAGCAAGTAAAAATCAACCAAAAATCATGAAAAATCAAGGAAAAATCACACGGCAAGGGCTTGGTGATCCAGAAGTAGACAAGATTGGTAGCCAGAAATTCATGGCAAAGACATTGGGAAGTCTGCCCAACGCTTAGGAGAAATGGAAAGGCATCAAGAAAGTCTGCCCTTGCACTTGTCTAGACCATTGGAAAGTTTGCCTGGAAGGAAAGAAGCATAGTCAAGGCACTTGGGAAGTCCACCACAAAGGAGATAAGGAATGGCAAGCCAACAAGAAAGTCCGCCCTTGGAAATGGAAGGAAGTTTGCAAAGTCCGCCCAAGCCTTGGATAGGATATGGAAAGACCACCTTGAAGTCTGCCTAAACACTGAAAAGGGCATGGAAAGAGGTATCCAAAGTGCGCCATAAAGAGTTAAGCAACATGGAAAGAAACCTTGAAAGTCCACCCTAGGAAGAATGGGAAATGGCAAGGATGAAGACAAGTCCACCAAGAAATGTCTTGAGCATCAAGAAGTCCGCCCAACCTTATGGCAAGTTTGAAGTAAAGTCCGCCCGAGCCAAAGAAGGCATAGCATGAGGTTCATGAAGTTCACCCAGCCAAGAGGAGGAAGGAAAATTTGAAAAAATGAACAAGTATGGATGCCTTGGGAAGAAAGTTTCATGAAATTGGCTAAATATTGGAAAAATTTGGTTAAGTGTTGAAGGTAATGCAAAATGTCAAAGACAAGGCAAAGTCTGCCTTGCACAATGGCAAACAATTGACAAAGTCCGACTTTGCTCAATTGAGGAATGGCACAAGCATGATAAAGTCCGACTTTGCCTAAGGAAAGAATGTCCAAAGCAGTTTGAAGTCCGACTTAGCCCAAGTAAGAAGATGTCCAAACTACTTCAAAGTCCAACTTTGGCCAAGGGAGAAAAATGTTTTAAGTGTTAGCAAAGTTTGCCTTGGCATAAGATGAAAGACGTCCAAACCAATGGAAAGTCTGACCTTGCCCAAGAAATGATTGTTCAAACATGAGTAAAGTTTGACTTTGCTTAAAGAAGGCATTCAAGCATAATGGCAAGCATGATGCAAAGTCCGACTTTGGCATAAAGAGTGAATGGCAAGACCAAAGTAAAGTCTGCCCAAGGAGAAAAAATTCTAAGTGTTGGAAGGAAAACAAGAGGAATAAAGAGGAAAGTAAAGAGGAAGTGAATAAAATCCTTGTCCAAGGATGAAATTTGTCCTACATAGCACAAGCCGGATTCGGAATTGAAGGCAAGTCCACAAGAAAATTTCATTCGAGCATCGAGATGGCCAAAATCTTGGCTAAATGTTGAATAGTCCGCGTGAAGGTGTTACAAAATGAACTTGAATAGCCAAAATTTGGCTAAGTATGGGAAATACTTCACAGAGAAAATTCCAATTTCCTCCATTGTGGCGAAAGCACAGAGGCATTCTTCTCCAAATTTAAGGCACTTGAAAGAATATTCAGACATCTTGGGGGGATTTCATCTACAATCCCAGACCTATTGAAGCAACCAGGGCAACTTCTTGAAGGATTTCATCCCCTGAAGAATTAAAGACAAGCCCCCAATCAGAATCAGATGGTGAGAAGAAGAGCATTTCAAACAAATTTCCATACTTAGATAATTTCTTGACACCAATTGGATAATTCAGAGAGGAAATCCAAAGGAATAACACCAATCCAACTCAACGCGCTTGTGGGAATTTCAAAGCAATCAAGAAAGGAAACTTTAATAACTTCAAATCTAAACATGTGCTCCAAGGCGAGACTTCCAATACAGGTGAGAAGAAGAAATCAAAGTCTCAAAAGGAATCTAGGATCAAAGCTAGGAGGAAACAAGCACAAAGGACAGAGTCATCGGCAAGGAAAATACAATAAATATTCTAAGGCAAGAACATGGAAAAACGAACAAAGTGACCAAGGAGTCCATCCAACCTGCTGAAGTGGCGCCTCAACCAATCAAATTGTTCCAAGTCAACACATCTAGATTCAATGAACCTAACACTCCACCATGCAACAACTTTCTATTTTATTGTGGGTTCATATTTAGCAAAAGGACAAGTGTCCTCGAATGTAATTTTCTCATTGGTTGAGAAGGAGATAGTTGTGACAAGCCCTAATTAGGGTTTTATTTTGTAATCTCGGCCGTTGATCCTAAATCAATCTTGGCCATTGAATTGTATTTGGGGAGCCTATAAATTGAGCTCATCCCTCATTTGTAAAGCATAGGAGCATGTTGCAAAACATGTTGAGATAAGTAAATTGTTGCATACGATTGCCAAAGTAATAAGTAATGCATTGTTCAAATTGATGGTGATTACTTCTTTTATTTTTGAGTTGGCATGGTTCTTACCCCTCATCATAGTTTAGATTTTATTTCATGTATGCTAGACGAATGTAAGATCTGATAAGTATTGATTTATGCAGAACCTTGCTCATACTTCTCTTTGAATGGATGATTTTCACTATGCAGTTAGCCTCACTACTTTTGTGGATGCTTAACTCTATCCTGATGTCATTGTTCTATTTGATGGTATATTCAAGACGGAAATTACAAGGTTAATATTCCTGAAGATTGCACCCACTTCATGTGAAGTTGTCCGGCGTGCACATAAAGCTGCAGCATGGTTTCACCAAGTCAATACCGTCTCTTGAATTCTTAGGGAGTAGATTAGAACTTCTAAACCCTTATCTCCTTTTTTCAGTTTGTTTGATCTAGGACCCAAACAATAGAGCTTCATTGTCTAGACCTTCCTTGTGAATTGAGCAAGCCTAGCATAAGTCCCTTTGTATTACCAGCATATCACAACGACCATTGAGCTTATCCACACGTCAAGACCTGACATAAGGAACCTTGGAATCGCCATATGATCTTCTCGCAATCTTAGCATACGCGGTGATTTTTCAAGAGAGGATAGGGTGTCTTTGGGCATTTTATTCTGATGTTTGGTGTGTCACAAAACACACATCAACAATTAGTTCTGCAAATGCTTTCCATTCAACCATTTATATATATAGGGACATGTCCCCACCCCTCAAACCCTTGTCCCTGTCCCCTTAGGTGTTTTGGGATGGCGGGATGGCAGAGGACATCCCTTGGCTGTCCCCCTCCAATAAGCAAATTTTGAAAACATATCCCCATTTTAGGGGATGACAAAAAAAGCTAGGGGATGCTTGGCCATGCTTGAGATGGCTAGGGATGTCTCAAATGTCCCTCGATTGTCTTGGGGACAGCTAGGAATCCCCTATAGCAAAACAATTTTTTAGTATGTTTTAAAAAAAATCATTCATAACATTATAAAAAAGACTGTTGAATATATCTTGACAACATTATAACATGACAAGATAATATTAACAACACTAAATATATCATGGCAATAGTATAAGGGTAGTTGTAAAATCCCACCCTTATTTTTTCCAAAAACTTCACAACTTGCACCCATTAGCATTAGCCCAAAATGCAATGATAGATATAATGGAAAGCGACCCTTCACTTTCTGATCACCCAGATCCCGGAGTGGGCAAGGTGAGAGCATATGGTGTAAGGGAATCTATGCAAATACTGAAAGTGATAAAGCTAACTGAAAGAACACCTTCCACTTTCTGATCACTCGAATCCCAGTGTGGGCAAGGTGAGAGCATACGGTGGTTGGCTTACAATTAAGAACTTGGCTAAGCTACCACTTCTTCAGTGGGGTAAGTAGTAATAACAATGCTGGAAAGTAAACAAGTAAAGCTATTGGCGGCAAAGCTAGCCACTTCCACTTTTCAGTAGGCTACAAGAAATGAAATAAGGAAAACTCGACCACTTATTCAGTGGGAGTGAATTACAATAAGCAAAGGCTCAACCACTTTTCAGTGGGAGCAACCACTTATTTAGTGAGGTAAATAACCAAATAACATGAAAGCAAAGAGCTGCTTGGTACTACCAAATTAGCGTTACAATATGATGTCCAATACTTGTAAAACATGAGAAATAAATATCAAAATGATTGCCCAAAGAAACAATAAGCTATCCCTACATGAGAGTGATTAGGCAACGTAAATTATGAAAATATGAGGTTATATCAGGTCTGATATAACTGTAACAGCAGTCTGATATAAATTGACAATGAGCATGAACACCAACCAACCACCGTCAAACACTCATAACTCCTCCAATACTCATCCGAATCACCTCAAACCACTTGCATATGATCCCTAGGAGCTAGGCGTTGAAGTCTAGGAAGCTATCCATCACCAACAAGCAT
>VDFB02256860.1:0-22706 GCA_007258455.2 Sequoia sempervirens
TGATTAGTAATAATGCATGCAATATCAACAACCCCCATAAATTACCCATATTAGTGTTGTGACCTTTTCACACATCGCCCCATTGCAAATGGGGACCCTTTGTTTTTGCTTTTTGGGTTTTTTGCCTTGGTGTCACAACTACTAATTACCATGTTTCTTTTACAATGAGGGGTTAAAGTTTTGAAGAGTCATCTGAGCCAAGTTGAGAATCCAAGCCTAGAATAGTGCATACGCATCGTCAAAGTGCTCCAAAGATCTAGAGGACGAAGATCGCCATTGCTTTCAGTCAATTTTGAGTCCTGACACTTCCTATTTTTTAGGGATTTTTGCTTTTTTCATTTTTGGCATTTTTGGACTAATCTGAGACTCCTATTTTTTAGGGATTTTGCTTTTTCTATTTTTAGAAAGTCAACCCGGGTCATGGAGTCAACATTTCCATCTTTAGAATAAAAAAATTCAGGCCTCCAGAAGCAAAAATCAAGAAAAGCAAGTAAAAATCAACCAAAAATCATGAAAAATCAAGGAAAAATCACACGGCAAGGGCTTGGTGATCCAGAAGTAGACAAGATTGGTAGCCAGAAATTCATGGCAAAGACATTGGGAAGTCTGCCCAACGCTTAGGAGAAATGGAAAGGCATCAAGAAAGTCTGCCCTTGCACTTGTCTAGACCATTGGAAAGTTTGCCTGGAAGGAAAGAAGCATAGTCAAGGCACTTGGGAAGTCCACCACAAAGGAGATAAGGAATGGCAAGCCAACAAGAAAGTCCGCCCTTGGAAATGGAAGGAAGTTTGCAAAGTCCGCCCAAGCCTTGGATAGGATATGGAAAGACCACCTTGAAGTCCGCCTAAACACTGAAAAGGGCATGGAAAGAGGTATCCAAAGTGCGCCATAAAGAGTTAAGCAACATGGAAAGAAACCTTGAAAGTCCGCCCTAGGAAGAATGGGAAATGGCAAGGATGAAGACAAGTCCACCAAGAAATGTCTTGAGCATCAAGAAGTCCGCCCAACCTTATGGCAAGTTTGAAGTAAAGTCCGCCCGAGCCAAAGAAGGCATAGCATGAGGTTCATGAAGTTCACCCAGCCAAGAGGAGGAAGGAAAATTTGAAAAAATGAACAAGTATGGATGCCTTGGGAAGAAAGTTTCATGAAATTGGCTAAATATTGGAAAAATTTGGTTAAGTGTTGAAGGTAATGCAAAATGTCAAAGACAAGGCAAAGTCTGCCTTGCACAATGGCAAACAATTGACAAAGTCCGACTTTGCTCAATTGAGGAATGGCACAAGCATGATAAAGTCCGACTTTGCCTAAGGAAAGAATGTCCAAAGCAGTTTGAAGTCCGACTTAGCCCAAGTAAGAAGATGTCCAAACTACTTCAAAGTCCAACTTTGGCCAAGGGAGAAAAATGTTTTAAGTGTTAGCAAAGTTTGCCTTGGCATAAGATGAAAGACGTCCAAACCAATGGAAAGTCTGACCTTGCCCAAGAAATGATTGTTCAAACATGAGTAAAGTTTGACTTTGCTTAAAGAAGGCATTCAAGCATAATGGCAAGCATGATGCAAAGTCCGACTTTGGCATAAAGAGTGAATGGCAAGACCAAAGTAAAGTCTGCCCAAGGAGAAAAAATTCTAAGTGTTGGAAGGAAAACAAGAGGAATAAAGAGGAAAGTAAAGAGGAAGTGAATAAAATCCTTGTCCAAGGATGAAATTTGTCCTACATAGCACAAGCCGGATTCGGAATTGAAGGCAAGTCCACAAGAAAATTTCATTCGAGCATCGAGATGGCCAAAATCTTGGCTAAATGTTGAATAGTCCGCGTGAAGGTGTTACAAAATGAACTTGAATAGCCAAAATTTGGCTAAGTATGGGAAATACTTCACAGAGAAAATTCCAATTTCCTCCATTGTGGCGAAAGCACAGAGGCATTCTTCTCCAAATTTAAGGCACTTGAAAGAATATTCAGACATCTTGGGGGGATTTCATCTACAATCCCAGACCTATTGAAGCAACCAGGGCAACTTCTTGAAGGATTTCATCCCCTGAAGAATTAAAGACAAGCCCCCAATCAGAATCAGATGGTGAGAAGAAGAGCATTTCAAACAAATTTCCATACTTAGATAATTTCTTGACACCAATTGGATAATTCAGAGAGGAAATCCAAAGGAATAACACCAATCCAACTCAACGCGCTTGTGGGAATTTCAAAGCAATCAAGAAAGGAAACTTTAATAACTTCAAATCTAAACATGTGCTCCAAGGCGAGACTTCCAATACAGGTGAGAAGAAGAAATCAAAGTCTCAAAAGGAATCTAGGATCAAAGCTAGGAGGAAACAAGCACAAAGGACAGAGTCATCGGCAAGGAAAATACAATAAATATTCTAAGGCAAGAACATGGAAAAACGAACAAAGTGACCAAGGAGTCCATCCAACCTGCTGAAGTGGCGCCTCAACCAATCAAATTGTTCCAAGTCAACACATCTAGATTCAATGAACCTAACACTCCACCATGCAACAACTTTCTATTTTATTGTGGGTTCATATTTAGCAAAAGGACAAGTGTCCTCGAATGTAATTTTCTCATTGGTTGAGAAGGAGATAGTTGTGACAAGCCCTAATTAGGGTTTTATTTTGTAATCTCGGCCGTTGATCCTAAATCAATCTTGGCCATTGAATTGTAATTGGGGAGCCTATAAATTGAGCTCACCCCTCATTTGTAAAACATGGGAGCATGTTGCAAAACATGTTGAGATAAGTAAATTGTTGCATATGACTGCCAAAGTAATAAGTAATGCATTGTTCAAATTGATAGTGATTAATTCTTGTATTTTGGAGTTGGCATGGTTCTTATCCCTCATCATAGTTTAGATTTTATTTCATGTATGTTAGACGAATGCCAGATCTGATAAGTATTGATTTATGGTGAAACTCTTGCTCATACTTTCTTTGAATGGATGATTTTCGTTCAATGCGTAAAGTTAGCCTCAGCTTACTTTGTGGATGCTTAACTTCTATCTGGATAAATATTGTTCTATTTGATGGTAGTTATTCATGACGTGAAAATTATAAGCACATTCCCTTGAAGATTGCACCCACTTTGCGTAGTTGTCCTAAGTGTGGCGAAGCAAAGCGTGGTTATTGGTTTCACCAAGTCAATACCGTCTCTTGAATTCTTAGGGAGTAGATTAGAACTTCTAAACCCTTATCTCCTTTTTTCAGTTTGTTTGATCTAGGACCCAAACAATAGAGCTTCATTGTCTAGACCTTCCTTGTGAATTGAGCAAGCCTAGCATAAGTCCCTTTGTATTACCAGCATATCACAACGACCATTGAGCTTATCCACACGTCAAGACCTGACATAAGGAACTTTGGAATCGCCATATGATCTCACAATCTTAGCATACGCGGTGATTTTTCAAGAGAGGATAGGGTGTCTTTGGGCATTTTATTCTGATGTTTGGTGTGTCACAAAACACACATCAACAATTAGTTCTGCAAATGCTTTCCATTCAACCATTTATATATATAGGGACATGTCCCCACTCCTCAAACCCTTGTCCCTGTCCCCTTAGGTGTTTCGGGATGGCGGGATGGCAGAGGACATCCCTTGGCTGTCCCCCTCCAATAAGCAAATTTTGAAAACATATCCCCATTTTAGGGGATGACAAAAAAAGCTAGGGGATGCTTGGCCATGCTTGAGATGGCTAGGGATGTCTCAAATGTCCCTCGACTGTCTTGGGGACAGCTAGGAATCCCCTATAGCAAAGCAATTTTTTAGTATGTTTTAAAAAAAATCATTCATAACATTATAAAAAAGACTATTGAATATATCTTGACAACATTATAACATGACAAGATAATATTAACAACACTAAATATATCATAGCAACAGTATAAGGGTAGTTGTAAAATCCCACCCTTATTTTTTCCAAAAACTTCACAACTTGCACCCATTAGCATTAGCCCAAAATGCAATGATAGATATAATGGAAAGCGACCCTTCACTTTCTGATCACCCAGATCCCAGAGTGGGCAAGGTGAGAGCATATGGTGTAAGGGAATCTATGCAAATACTGAAAGTGATAAAGCTAACTGAAAGAACACCTTCCACTTTCTGATCACTCGAATCCCAATGTGGGCAAGGTGAGAGCATACGGTGGTTGGCTTACAATTAAGAACTTGGCTAAGCTACCACTTCTTCAGTGGGGTAAGTAGTAATAACAATGCTGGAAAGTAAACAAGTAAAGCTATTGGCGGCAAAGCTAGCCACTTCCACTTTTCAGTAGGCTACAAGAAATGAAATAAGGAAAACTCGACCACTTATTCAGTGGGAGTGAATTACAATAAGCAAAGGCTCAACCACTTTTCAGTGGGAGCAACCACTTATTTAGTGAGGTAAATAACCAAATAACATGAAAGCAAAGAGCTGCTTGGTACTACCAAATTAGCGTTACAATATGATGTCCAATACTTGTAAAACATGAGAAATAAATATCAAAATGATTGCCCAAAGAAACAATAAGCTATCCCTACATGAGAGTGATTAGGCAACGTAAATTATGAAAATATGAGGTTATATCAGGTCTGATATAACTGTAACAGCAGTCTGATATAAATTGACAATGAGCATGAACACCAACCAACCACCGTCAAACACTCATAACTCCTCCAATACTCATCCGAATCACCTCAAACCACTTGCATATGATCCCTAGGAGCTAGGCGTTGAAGTCTAGGAAGCTATCCATCACCAACAAGCATTGAAAACTCTGGAACGCAATCCAATGCACCAACAACCAAGTTGTACGACCCTCAAGGAGGGCGACCAGCTAAAAATCCAACTCTCCACCAAAAATTATGAAACCTTAGGGAAAGGGGTGCCCAGGCGTGAAGAACACATAGGACCAGTACACACAAAAAGTTAGCAACTCCTTCGTCCAATGTGAGCAATAACGTGGGTTAGCTAGGCAATAACCAGCAACAAGAAAGTCTGATATATCACTCCAAAAAGGTTCTCAAAACACTGCAAGAAGAGTAAACACACCAAAGCCAAACTAGAAGACATCAAAGTAACTGAAAACTCAAGGAAACCGTCATGCCCCCAAAATTGTAATGCTAAATCTGAGATATTGAAATACAGATAGCAAAATTGAATAAATACCAAAATATAAATATATGTAATGGCCATTTAAAAAAAAATATTATAATTATAATTATCAAGAAAATATTATCGTTATAAATATATATATAAATTATCTTTTAACTATTATTATCCTAGATAATATTATAATTATAAAATAAATATCATAAATAAAACAACAGATATAATATTGGTAATTACTATAGGATTCAATAAACTAATATAATCTGAATAATAAATATACAAATAAACTAAATAAATCAATAAATAAATATAAACTAAATAAACAAATAATAAATGTGAAGCGGTCCCTAATACACAGCGAACAGATTAAAGAATGCAGCGATTACCATTAAGGAAGGGAAAGCATTATTATTGAAATCAAAAGCAGCGATTCCTAAACCTGACAAGAAGCAGCGATAAAGGCTTATTAAGAGATGCAGTGATTATAGTTGTTAGTCATAATCGATTCCATGTAACATACACCCCTGATATTTTTTTTTGAAATCCTTTGTTTGCTGGTTGCTTGTTCAATGATGTGTTTGTTTGGGTTTTCAATGCATTTTCAGATGAACATAACATAAAGATGATAGTGCAACGAACAGGTGTTTCAAATAACTAAAACCTTTCAACATAGATTGAAATAAACAACTTAAATATTCATTTTCTGTTTTATATCAGAATATTACAATGCATAATCAGACCTGGAAATATGAGTTTCAGACTTGACAAGAGCCCTTTTAGCAGCTACAATGAAGTCCTTGATGGTGGCGATCAACACCCAAGCAATGATGTTCAAACTCTTGTTCTCTCCAACGCCTAAGCTTCTTTTTTCCAGCTCCCAAAGTCCAGCAACTAAACCCCACACATGCTGGTCAAAACAAGGGTTTCTGGCAGCAAGGGGCGTCCTCCTTAGAAAGTACGACCTCTTAAAATTCACAAACTCCACCAAAAATAACTATCTTGTGCTTGAAACGATTGTCAAGGAAAGGCCCTTCCGTTTACCCAATACCCATTTTGATTCTTCAATCCATTTTAGAGCTGTGAGCATAAACATGAAATCTGGTCCAGAAGTGCAATGCTCAGAAACTGCAAATAAACACACCAAAATTTTCACAAAACACTCCAAAACTGAAAACTAGCAAGCCACACCAAAAAATCTTCAAAAAACTGATAAAATTTTCTTTTTAGATCACCCAAATCGAACTCTGTGAAGCACCGTATGATCTCTGCTATAGAATCACTCTCTATCTGATTAGGGAGGATATTTCACCACCGAAACCAGCCCAAGCGAAGAGGGTTTTCGTCCTCAGTTCGTAGCCCAAGCACTTTGGAAGAAATCCAACAACATTCTGTTATGTTGTCAAAGCCAAGATATCAAAATGAGAGCCAAAATCAGTATATAAAGAGCTAGGGCAATGGACTTCAAACTTTTTTCCAATTTCTCCTAAAACCCACGCCCATCTCCTTTTTGAAATATTTAACATTTAAAAATGTCTTTTCTTCTCTCCTTTAGGCATCCACTTCAAGAAGCAAATATAATATCAATTTATCTTTTTAAAACAACTTAAAGTTGTTTCACTAGGCACAAGGTACTTTTTGAATGACCACTTTTACCCCTCAACTCAATTTTATAATATAACTTTATAAAATAACTTAAGTGGTCGAATTAAACAAATAACCAATATTGCAACCTTAGGCTCTCCGAAAATAAACTGAGTAATAATGCTGCTGCGAGAACAATGGCCTGGGACCAACTCCCCCAAAGATGACTTACTATAAATAGCACTGCTATAAATTTTAAGTATGTGCCAAATAGCCAAACTGAACAAAACTGAAGACCATTGAAGAACACTGTGACCAACTGAAGATAGCAACATCATGACCGCCCATTGCTAAAAATAGAAACCCCTCTGAAAACCCCAAAACTGAATTGCTAAAGATAGCACTTACTATAAATAGCACAATGCTAAAAATAGTAAGTGACTCCAAATGCATTTTGAGCACAAACCAGGCAACTGTCGCAACTTACTAAAAAGAGAAGTTCGGAAAAGGTTGTCAGATGCAGATGCATGTCCTACCACTTGGAAGCTCTTTGAAAACCCAGAACGAATCCAAAAACCAATCTTGCATGCAAACCCCTGATTGAAATGCATGTCACATCCTTGAAATGCATGTCGCATCCCTCTGAAGCTCTCTGAAAACCTAGAAGGAATCCATAAACCAAACTGCAAAGCTCTGACATGCAAGCCCCTAAATCCACAAAGAGACCTCCAAATAGCTAGAAACCCTAATTCTGCCTCTGACCTGCCTACTGGTATCCGGAAATAGGCCAACAGTCACTGGGAAGTGTAGTGCTAAAAATGGGGACATTACATTCCAACAGAGCAGCAATTGCATAAGGGACACGTCCCTAGTCAAAAGTTAAATATGACTCTTGGAGATTGGCATATAAAAAGAAGGAATCCAAGACAATTGGACATCGATAAGGGGAAAATAATATATTCTGAACAACAAATCATTTATAAAAGATATCCTCTGAAAATCAGATCATCAGGGATATCAACAAATTGTGGAACCATCAACAATAAGTAATATCTTTTGAATATTAGTCAGTAATCATCTATAAGGAAATTAAGTTATCTGAAACCCAAGAATATCAATCAGTTTTAATATAAATCTGCAAGCATACAAAGATCTAATACAATCTGGTACAAATTAGAGGGGCAATATACAGTAATTATTTTATGAATACATTTTGAATTCTCTCATATGCATATTTCATAGTACTGCTGTAATGAATCAATACTTAGATTATATTCCTTTAAGGAAATAGATTAGATATATGTGTGTGTATATATATATATATATTGAGTATACAATAATGATGCTTGCAACAATTATTGAGCCTTATAAGTAATTATGATCTTAATATAAAAATGAATAGATAATATATGTATATTTATATATGTCTTTATCCTTTGATCAATCAAGTGTAAGGTTGAGGGAAGCAAGTTAGGAGGATGCAGTTTATGGGCCTCCCATGCTAAGTAGGCCACCTCAAGGGTGGAATTGTCTTGGTTGGACGTTCCTGCCGCTTGAGGCCAAGGGGTGGGTTGTCTTGGTCAGACGCTCGTGCTCTTGGGCTTAGATGGGTTGAGTAGTTTACAAGCACCCCTTTCAAGGCTCCTCTATCAAGTCAAACTATGATTGATTGTTAGGATGGATTTAAGGAGCCTAAATCACAAGGAGGATGGATAAGACAACATGGATAGGGAAAGTAGATACAAGTGTATCCACTAAGTAGGCCACCCCAAGGGTGGAATTGTCTTGGTTCAGACGTTCTTGCCGCTTGGGGCCAAGGGGTGGGTTGTCTTGGTCAGATGCTCGTGCTCTTGGGCTTAGATGGGTAGCTTTGGGCAGGCTTATCATGTTTCTCATCCAAGTCCTATTATGATTAAGACTTCCACTATGCATTACGAATATTGGTAGTTTAGATAGTCTTGGAATAGTTATGTATTTTAAATAGACAAGACATTTATTATGTTCTGACCACACGAATTACATTTCCAATATTATCCAACATGATTGTAGGACCAAAAGCCGAGATTTATCTTGTTTGAAGCATTTAAGTGGTAAATTATAGCCCTAACTACATTAAGCTTGTGATTCTAGGACAAGATTTAGCGCAATCCCAAAATGGGATATTACAATTGGTATCAGAGCATAATCCTGCCATTTTGTGAAAGATTGGTTAATGCAAACTTACCATAGGAGACACCCTAGGAAGAACAACAACACCATGAGTGAACAAATGAGCAATAAAATGAGGGCCTTCATGGAACAAAATGAGAAAACAAACCAAGCCCTCCTCCAAACCTTACAAGAGGTTGTGCACATGGTGAAGGAAGCCAGAGAGAAGGAGTTGAAGGCAACACATCACTTGAAGCTAAGGACTGAAGAAGTATACCAGCTCCGACAACTCAGTACTCAGACACCTACTCCAACTTCCTCGGTTCATCCGGCTCTAAGGACGTCATCTCAACCATCCTCTCATTAGAATTTGTATACTATGTAGTTGTCTTCCAATTTTTGTAGTAGTCATCTTGAAGACGACCTTGTTTTGTGGTGGGGATGATGTAGTCATCCATACCATAAATAATTAAGTTGTTAGTTGGCCAAACAAATAATACATAAAATAAGTAAATATTACTTTGTGCACACTAGTGTTGTGATGTTTTTCACACATCGCCCCATTGCAAATGGGGACCCCCTAATTTTGGCTTTTCTTTTGGTTTGGTGTTGGTTTGTTTTTGCTGTTGTCTCTCTCTCGTTCTGTCTGTCTTTTCGGGGACGTTCTCGTCTGTGAGCTTTAACATGAAATTTGGCCAGGTCTGGAATTAGGGTTTTGGTCTTTTGGTCAGTTCAGGGTTGAGTAAAGTGAGAAAATTGAAAATTGAACTTAATGTTGTTGTCAGCAGGCATCCAGCAGGTTTTCAGCCAAGTTTCATCAGATTCTGAGGTACTTACTATTTTTAGTAAGTCTGCAGTTGAGAACGAATTTATGGCGCACGAGGTTCAGAGCCAGTCCACCACGGCGTGATTATATGTCGGTACCGCGCTACCGCAGAATTTGGCCAGCGGACAGCTTACTATTTTTAGCGGTCGGCTTTGTACGAATTTGTGATCCCAGTCACGGTTTTCTTCTGCATATGCGGATATTATTCGCGCCACAGGTTTTAAAGAGACCTTCAGCGGCGATGTAACATGCAAGTCGAGATGGCTACTTTGAAATTGACGCCAGAAGGCTATTTTTAGGGTTGCATGTCGAGGGTTTCTTTTGCATGTCCGAATTGATTCACGATACCGGTTTGAAGCTTGATGGTGCTGGCTTGTCACAAAGCGAGGATTCTCCTCGATAAGGAACTTGCCTATTTTACAGCGAATTAATGTCCGTACGCCACCAATGATTGATTCGCAGCGGTGATCCACCCGGTGTTCGCGAGCAGCAAAGAAACCAGCGAGAGATCTTTTTGATCGCATGCAGCCGCGTTAGGAGTTTCAACTTGAACCCAAAATAGGCATCAAAGGTCAAAATCTTCGAAAACCGATGTAAACCACTGCGATCAGCGTCCTTCAGGCTATCTGCTGGTGAAATTTCAGGTCAAACGGAGCACTTACTATTTATAGTAAGTCAAATTGGAAACATGCTAAAAATAGTAAATCAATTGCATGCGTCAGTGTCGGCAGTAAGGTCACGTGGTGAGGAGCGCCTCATTAAAATTTCGACTCGATCGGAGCAATGGAGCTATCAGAAACATGAGGTTACTATTTATAGTAAACCACCTTCAGAAACATACTAAAAATAGCAGGTCAGCTAAAAATGGCAGTGTCGATAGGACAATAGAGCTATGAGGATGCTACGTTCAAAATTTCAAGTTGATCCAATCTTCAGAAGTGCAAAAATGAGAGGGTTTACTATAAATAGCAGGGTATGAGAAGCTGGCAAAAACGATGAAAAAGTTCTAAGTCTGGAACTTCAATCCTGCAGCTATGGCAAAATGCGCCCAGCTAGTGAGGAGGCATGAAAATTTTCTAAGAGTCAAGCTCGTCCTTCTCCAGGGGCAAAATGCGCCCAAGGCACAAGTGGTCAAAGAAAGTCAAAGCATTTCATCCTGCACACATAGCTAAATGCGCCCTCATCAGGCTGGAAGTCAAGAAAATGTTTTCATCCTTCATCACATGGAAAATGCGCCCACATGCAAGCCAGCAGCATTCAAAAATTTTCTAAGTATGAAGTTCATCCTCCTAGAGGCCTCAAATGCGCCCATCTTAAGAAAGTCAAACAGGTCAATGATTTTCATCCTGTTGCTATGCCAAAATGCGCCCAAGGGATGTTGATAGCATGGAAAATTTCTAAGTGTCGAGGTTTATCCTCCACCCCCTTCAAAATGCGCCCAACAACAAGCTGGTCAAAGGGGTCAAAGAATCTCGTCCTCCTCCATAGGCAAAATGCGCCCAAAAGAGGGCATGTGAGGACAAAACGTGGGAGATGAAGGGTCACTCCAAGGCGTTTGAAATGTTTTGTCCTCCTCCACATCAAAAATGCGCTCAAGGTAGGAAAGAGTCAACAAAGTCAAACATTGTTATCCTTCATCCACATAGAAATGCGCCCAAGCTAGCTCAAGTGAGGACAAAAATGGAAGTTGGAAAGTCACATAAGGCGTTGGAGAAAGTTTCATCCTCTTGACATGCTCAAATGCGCCCACATTGAAGTGTAAAAGGTAAATAAGAGTGGTAAGTAAGGTAACAAGTGTGTTAAGAATACTTTCTAGGGCGTGGTGAAGGGATATGTGGTAAGGCGTGATTTTTAAATCACCTCTTCAAGTGCTATGCGCCATGTTAAATGAATATGAGGTGAGGCGTAGCAAATAAGTAGGGTGGTGGAAATAAAATGTTAAATGCTAGGCGCCTAAAGTTGAAAAGTGTTGAGAATTTTCCAAGGGCGTTGGAATTTCAAATAATATTGCCTTGCAAGTATGGAGAAAAATGCAAAATGGTGAGTGAGGGGTAAAATGTGCCAGGCGCCTCTAGAAATTTTTTTTCAAAGGTGATTGAGTTGGATATAAAATTTTTTAAGGCAAAATTTTCGAAGTGATTCAAATTTTCTAAGGCAAAATATTTTCTCTCTTGGAGAAAAATGCCTGAGTCTGGAAAGGTGGTGAAGTGTTAGAACATTTTTCAAAGGTGATGAGTTGCCACAGGTGAAGTCAGTGACTGCCAGCTTCTCGAGGTTAATAAAATTTTCCAAGTCAGAGCAAAATTCTCAGAGGGGATCAAAGAACGAGAATAAATTTGATGAAAGAATAATTTTCTAAGGTTCAAAATTCAGGAAAATAAAATGAACCCGTTCGTTGGGTACCCATGGATTCGACGCGTTCTGGGGAAAATTTTCTTCTGGGTATCGAAGGTTGTCGATGAGGAGTTGATTTTAAAGCCTTCCATGCTTCGTTGCGGCCTTCAGGATGGATATTTTTGATGGGCGCCAGGTTGATGAATTTCCTAAGGGAGATGTGAAAATTTTTCTAAGGCAAATGTGAAGAAAATGTGTTTTCAAGGTGAAAATCCTTCGTGAAGATAGTTTCCTTGAGCCAGAGGTGAATAAAACCAAGGTTGTCAGAGCTCCAGCAGGTGAAATGAATTTCTTGAAGATGCAGTTGAAGTTGATACTGTCAAAGGGATGATACGCCTTTGAAGAAGATGGATCAAAATTTGGCTAAGGCATGAGGAATCATGAAGAAAGCAAAAGTTGGCTAGTGAAAACAATGAGCCCTTGAAGATCAAAGTGCTAGAATCAGGGGAGTAAGTTGAATTTATATTATAAAATGATCTGATCCCCTTCTCCTCGCTTGTTTTGCAGGAAGAATGTTGAGGCCAGAACACGATGTCTGGAAGTGGTGAAGCACGATGATATTACAACCTTCGGAAGAAGATAGAGTTACGAGTTTCAATCTTGAAGGAAGGAAAGTTTGCAAGAAAATGGCTAAGTGTTGAAGAAACATTTTCAAGGCTCAAGATGAAAAGAAGAATGAAGACCCTCAAGTGGAAAGTCAAAAACAGCGCCAAGAAAGAAGATCGAGGAAACGGTGTGAGCAGCAGCACGTCTACAAAAGGGAATCTTCTAGAAGATGGTGGACATTATGGCGCATTTATTACCCACTCTCCTCTGTGGCGGTTTTTAGGGCAATATTATTTAGGGCTGAGGTGGCACGATTCTGGCCACTCTATTAATTGTAACCCTAGCCGTCTTTTGGGACTTGGCTAGCTATATAAAGGGGGAGTCCCCCTCATTTGTAATTCATTAGAATTAGATTAGATAGTAGACAGTAGACATTGAGAGAGTATTAGCATTAGAATTAGATAGTGTAGCATTGTAGAGCATTTTGCATAATTTGGAGAAGAGAAAAGTTTCCCTTTGAAAACTTTTGAAGAAGTGTTAATGCTAGCATTTTATGATGATAATAGATCTTTTCATTGATGATGAAATTAAATGCTTGTCATGAAATGCTAGCAAGGATTTTCTTCTTCGCAGTATCGAGTAGTTTAGAATTCATGCAAGTAGCTTTACTTTGATGTGTGGTGTTTCATTGAGATAGCTTCGCTTTACTCCATACCACTAGCGGCTTGTTGATGATAAGTTCGCCTTGTGTGGTCAACTGGACATTATTTTGTGTTTAACTTCGGTTGTGATTTATATGCTTATATGCGTCGTTGTGGTGGTGTATGCATGTTAAGTCATAACTTGAACATCTTTCGCTATTTCCCTTGAAGATTGCACCGATTTTACTGAGGCTGTCCGACGGAGGCTAGGTGAAATCCGGTTGAAGTCTATTGAAACGAAGCTCCACATATCCTGCATTTAGAATAGAATGTTAGTTTCTTAGGCCCTAAACCCCCTTTTACTTTCCGCACATTTCCGATTAGTATTAGGAATCCCGTGCTCACCTGCCAAATCATTCGAATTACATGAAAAGCCTTAGTCAGCTGTCTGCTGTCAACCGCCGAACAATTCTGTAAGTCCCCTTGAAATACCAGCAAATCACATCGAGCCAAACTGAGCCTATTCGCATTAAAGGAACCTTGGAGTTGAACGCACGAACTTTCTTGCAATCTTAGCGTGCGGAATACTTTGATCAAGAGAGAATAGGGAAGCCGTTGGCAACTTTATTCTGCGTTGGTGCGGTCACGAAAAACACATCAACAAATAGTAGATAAGTATAAGTTGTAATCGAGAAACTAATTCCTGACCGTTTGGTGGTTGTAATGAGTCATGGCCGATAGTTGGTGTCCTCAACCAACATCGGCCAGCTATATATTTGATAATTCGATTGTAGTCGGGGACTTGACATTTTTGATATATGATGTACTTGCTATTACTTGATGAATGAATGCAATGCTATATTTTGTGCAATCTCTATGTGATTATTATGTTTCATAATTGCTGTTATATATTCTGCTATACATTCTCGTTTACTTTGAGTTCACCAGTTAAACCACTTAGTGAGTAAACAACTTCTAGAGAAGGTCGGCTCAAGGAAAAATTACAAACCTCTGCCTTTTTATACTTATAATCGCTGCTCCTTTATCATAGTTCTCTGCATAAATTTCTTAATTATGATTGTTGTTCTTGATGAATGGTTCACTTCCTTTTATCAATCAATTACTTCTCTTTTATTCCATTAATCGCTGCATTTATAATAATCTTTTTTTTTTCTGTTCCTAATCACTGCCATTAATCTGATTATCATTAATGCTGTTATCCTAAATTTTTAACTCGTTTCAAAATTTAGGTAACCAATCAAAATTTTCTTAAAACTTGAGATTTTTCTTCTCCAAGGCACACATTACGAGGTGCAAAGGGTGGAAAATCTCTGTTTTAAGTTGATTAACCTTTGGGCTACTCTTTTTCCTCTTTACGTTTCCGTTTTCGTCGATTTCTGACTTGTTTTTAATGTCTTTTTAACCAATTTCGGGTTTTCTGAGCAACTCAGCAAATAGGGAAATTTAGACTCTAAGGCAAAATTGCTAAAGTGTTTGAAAAACCCGAAATTGTTTAAGTTATCATAAAAACCCGATTTTTGTTGAAGTCCTTTTATTTTGACAAAAAAAAAGCAAAATTGCCAAAGTGTTTGAAAAACCCGATTTTGCTTAAATGGCTTAAAAAGTCCGAATTTTTCATGAGTGTTCAATTTTGTTAAAATGAAAATTGCTTTTTGGTCAGAAAAGTGCGAATTGGTCATAAAGCAAAATTGCCAAAGTTCATAAAAAACCCGATTTTGCAAAAAAGGCATGTAAAGCCTCATGAAAAACCCGATTCATGATTTTGATGTTATTTTACATTGTCAAATCTTCTGAAAAGTCCGATTTTTCCTAGATTCAAGCTGGTTGAATTGTTCTTTGCATTTATTTCCTCATTTCATGGAAATTTGGTCGACCTTGATGCTTCAAATTCGGATTTTAACCAGTAAATAGCCATTTTCTGTCTTCTTCAACGCGTCTAGGGTTTTTGTTTCTGCATTTTCGCGTATTCAACTTGTTCCAGGTATGATTCGCACTTATCTCTCTTTCTTTCAAATGTTTTACTGTCATTTATATGCGTTTTTGTCTTTTACATACCACGTTTTACATTATTATGACTGTTTTAAAACGCGTTTTTCATTCTTACGCGTTTTTCTTTCAATCCTTCGCTTTCATCATGGTTATTGTTGTATATTTGTTGGTATTTTTGCTAGTTTATTCAAAACGCGTTTTCTCTTACTGGTTTTCTTTATTTTAAATACATTTATTTATTTCAAAAGTTCGCCTTCACACTAAAACGCGTTTTTGTAAAACTACATTTGTATCATGTTACCTCCATTCGCCCTCATTTAGAAATGCGTTTTTCTCATATACATTCACACGCCTTCTCCATTTTATTAAAGTTTTGCCTTCCATTTCACATACTTCCACACTACCATACATGATGCATATTTCCATTTAAATCTGCCTTATGATGAAAACACGTTTTTCATTCTACCATTTCCAGCAATAAACAATTCATTCCATTTTCATTTATCCATCTTTCATGTCGCCTATGCTCATTTCCTTCATTTCACATATCATGCTCATTTCCTTCATTTCATTCATTCGCCACTTCATATATCCGTCACTATCTTTCACAAAATAAGAAAATTTCACTTTGTCTCTTATTTCGGGTTTTTAGCCTAAAAATACAATTCTGGGATTTGCAATTAAAATAACAATTTTTAAAATTTGCAAAGTTCAAAAATTGTTAAATTTCATAAAAATCCCGATTGCCTTTGAGAAAATTGTCAAAACTCTGAAAAATCCCGAAATTGCAAAAAGCAAAAATTGCTAAAGTGTCAAAAAGTTCCGAAATTGTTCAAGTCACTCAAAAACCCGAATTGCCTTAAAAAGCACATAAGTTGACCTTTTTGGACGAAATTCCAAATCCAAGTTTTGAGATCACGTTATCTTGCTGTTTCAAAGAGACAAAATGCCGTTTTCCATTCCACCACTTCATCCATTTCGAATTCATCTTCATTCACCTTCCATTTTTCTTTCAAAGTCCATTTCATTGTTCACAAGGTTACGTTGATGTGTTTTTCGTGGCCAGGTACACCAGCGAGGAATAAAGGATTTATAGCGGCTTTCCTATTCTCTCTTGATCAAAGTATTCGCGTACTAAGATTGCGAAAGTTCATGCGTTCAACTCCACTAAGTTCCTTTAATGCGGAATATAAAACCGGTTTGAAACCGATGTGATTTTCGGCGGTATTTCAAGGGACTTCTGGAATTGTTAGAAGCCCGATGGTGGATTCAAATCTTTCGAAATATTTATCTATGGAAGTCTTGTGGTTTTCCTATTCTAACCGAGAGAAAGTCTTGAATTTAAATGGGGTAGAGGTCTAAGAAGTTTATGTTCTATTCGTCGGGGATATGTGGGCTTCGCTTCAATGGGCTTCAGCCAGTTCACCTAGCCTCGCGTCGGACTGACCCACCGGCAAAATGCGATTGCAATCTTCAAAATAAGCAAAGATGTTCAAATTATGACTTATGCATACCATCTGCTTGGCGCGCCCATAGCATAAATCACAACCGAAGTTAAACTCAATGTAATGTCCAGTTGACCACACAAGGCGAACTTATCATCAACAAGCCGCTAGTGGTATGGAATAAAGCGAAGCTATCTTAGTAAAACACCACACACCAAAGTAAGCTACTTGCATGAATTTAAGCTACTTGGATACGAAAGGAAGAAGAAACCTTGCTAGCATTTCATGACAAGACGAATTCCATCATCAATGAAAAGATCTATTATCATAGAATGTGTTACACAACAATCTCCTCAAAGTTTTCAGGGAGAAACTTTCTTTCTTCTCCAGGCTTCACTTCAATCTGCTTCTAAAGCTGCGCTTCCTGGATTGTCCCTCTACTTTCTCTAATTCTGCTCTTTCTGATCCTCTCTACTGTCTACTTTCTAATCCCTTACAAATGAGGGGGACTCCCCCTTTATATAGCTAGCCAAGTCCCAAAAGGCGGCTAGGGTTACAATCAATAGAGTGGCCAGAATCGTGCCACCTCAGCCCTAAATAATATTGCCCTAAAAACCGCCACAGAGGAGAGTGGGGTAATAAATGCGCCATAATGTCCACCATCATCCTTCTAGAAGATTCCATTTGTAGACGCGTTCACACTGTTCTCGATCTTCTTTCTTGGCGTTGTTCTTTGATTTCTTCCACTTGAGGGTCTTCATCTTCGTCACTTTGAATTATACTAAGTCCCAACACTTAGTCATTTTCTTGCAACTTTTTCTCCTTCGAGATTGAAACTCATCTTCCTCATGCTTCCACTTCAAGTCATCACACTAAGTCATCATCGTTTGGCCTCGACGTTCCTCCTACAAAACAAGCAAGGAGAAGGGGATCAGATCATTTCATAATATAAATTCAACTTACTCACCTGATTCTAGCACTTTGATCTTTAAGGGCTCATCGTTTTCACTAGCCAACTTTTGCCTTCTTCATGATTCCTCATGCCTTAGCCAAATTTTGATCCATCTTCTTCGAAGGCGTATCATCCCTTTGACAGTATCAACTTCAACTGCAGCTTCAAGAAATTCATTTCACCTGCTGGAGCTCTGACAACCTTGGTTTTATCCACCTCTGGCTCAAGGAAACTATCTTCACGAAGGATTTTCACCTTGAAAACACATCTTCTTCACATTTGCCTTAGAAAATTTTCAAATTTCCCTTAGGAAATTCATCAACCTGGTGCCCACTTAAAATCTTCATCCCAAAACCCTCGACAAGCTGTGGAAGACCTTAAAATCAACTCCTCATCGATAATCTTCAATACCCAGAAGAAAATTTTCTCCAGAACGCATCGAACCCATGGGTGCACAACGAATGGGTTCATTTTATTTCTCTGAATTTTGAACCTTAGGAGATTATTCTTTCAACAATTTTGTTCTTGTTCTTCGATCCCCTCTGAGAATCTTGCTCTGACTTGGGAAATTTTTATCAACCCTGCGGAGCTGGCATTCACTGACTTCACCACTGGCAAATTTGCTCGTGCTTTAGGAAAAATTCCATCACCTCTCCAGACTTAGGCATTTTTCTAAGGGAGAAAAATATTTTGTGCCTTAGAAATTTTTGAATCACTTCAAAAATTTTGCCTTAGAAAATTTTATATCCAACTCGATCAATTTTGCCTGTGAAAATATCAACTTCACTTAGAAAATTTTTCATAGAGGCGCCTGGCACATTTTATCCTCCAACATCTTCACATCTTGCATGGCGCACTTGATATTTGAAGCATGCCTCACTTCACATGCCTTAGAAAAATTCTCTAACACCTTACCACTTATCACCTTCAACGCCTAGCACTTGATGGAGGAAAATTTAAAAAAAAACAACGCCCAATATTCATCACCCTTCACCACGCCTAGCAAAAATCTTCTAACACTCTCTACTTTAGGCGCACTTTGTACATGATGGAGGAATGTTGCCACGCCTTGGAGTATTCACTTGCCTTTTACCACGCCTTGGAATATTTTTTAACCACCTTTCACCTCACTTACCACTTTCATTTACTTTTACCCTCCCTTCTTGGGCGCATTTGGAGGGGTGAGGAGGACAAAACTCTTTGACTTTGTTGACTTGATTCATCTTGGGCGCATTTCAGCCTTGATGGAGGACGAGTTTCTAACTTAGAAACTTTTTCATTTGCTTTGACTTGTTGACCACAACTTGGGCGCATTTCTCATGTGTGAAGGCTGAAGCATTTACAACGCCCTAGCTAGTGACTTTTCAGCTTCTTATTTTTGTCTTTGCATGCATGATCTTGGGCGCATTTTGCCTATGCTACAGGATGAGCTTGGGCGCATTTTGATGCATGAGGGGGATTAAAATGTTTGACTTTCCTTTGACCATTTTGCCTTGGGCGCATTTTAGCCATGGTGGAGGATGAGAATCTTTTGACTTGTTGACTTTTTCTCTCCTTTTGGGCGCATTTCAGCCTTGCTGCAGGATGGGCGCATTTGGAGGGTGGTGGAGGATATCTCCATGCCTTAGAAATTTTTCTCATCAACCTCTTAGAGTGGGCGCATTTGGGCTAGGGAGCAGGATGAAGTTTTAACTTAGAATTTTTTTAGCATGCAAACTCTCAAGGTAGGCGCATTTTGCCTAGGCAGGTGGATGAAGTTCTTGACTTTCCTTGACTTTTTGCAACTTGGGCGCATTTCATCCTGGGAGGAGGATAAAATTCTTTGACTTGTTTTGAACATGCTACTTCCTTGAGCTGGGCGCATTTCAGCTAGGCAGGAGGATTTTTTTATGCCTTAGAAACTTTTTCAACTTTTCCTTCTTCCTTCTTGGGCGCATTTTAGCCTGGCAGCAGGATGAAAATCGTTGACTTTCGTTTGACTTTCCTGCCTTGGGCGCATTTTGCCCTGTGTGAAGGATAAACTCACACTTAGAAAATTTTTTATGCCTCTAGCTGAGATGGGCGCATTTCCCTATGCCTGCTGGACGAGACTCCAGACTTGGACAAAATTTTCAACTTTTTCCTCTTCAAGTTTGGGCGCATTTTGCCCCTGGAGCAAGATGAACTTCAACGCTTAGAAAATTTTCAAGCATTATGTCTGTTGAAGAAGGCGCATTTTACTATGTGTGAAGGATGAGCATCTTGACTTAGCTATTTTTCCTCGTCCTTGCCAGTTCCTGCACGCCTTACTATTTATAGTAAGCTCCTCAATTTTCACACTTCTGAGGCTTAGATTGCTTTGAAATTTTAAACACTGGATCTTCGTGACTCCATTACCTTGCTGACACTGCCATTCTGAGCAAGCCTGTCATTTTTAGCCTGTTTCTGAAGGTGGCTTACTATAAATAGTAAGCTCTTGTTTCTGATAGCTCCCAAGCTCCGGTCGAGTTGAAATTTTGATGAGGCGCTCCTCACCACGTGACCTGTCTGTCGACATCAGTGCATGCAGCTGATTTACTATTTTTAGCCTGTTTCCAATCTGACTTACTATAAATAGTAAGTGCTTCGTTTGACTTGAAATTTCACCAGCAGATAGCTTGAAGGATGCTGATCGCGATGGTTTACATCGGTTTTCGAAGATTTTGACTTTTTGATGCCTATTTTAGGCTCCGTACAAAACCCTAATTTGCATTGCATCGCGTACCAAAAGATCTCCGGATTTGACTCTGTTTAACGGTAACGCGTCATTTTCGTGATTAAGGCTTCTTTGAGGCGGTACTGGCAAGGTTTCCCACATACAAAATAGCAAAGTTCGCTCTTGAGTGAGAATCCTCGTTTAAAAATATCACACCATGTGAAAGCTCTCGAAAACCCATCAGGAATCACCTGACATGCAAAAGAAATTTCGACATGCAAACCCTAAAAATAGCCTCGGAAGGCTGAATCCTGAAAGTGGTCATCTCGGCTTGCATGTTACATCATCGCGAAGGTCTTGAAAAACCCAGAAGGAATATCCAAACATGCAAAGAAAATCTCTGTATCTGGACCCTGAAATTTGTGCCGGAAGCCAGACTGCTAAAAATAGTAAGTTGTCCGATTTCGCTCAAATTTTGCACGTGAGTAGCCTGGTAAGCTCTGAATGCTGTGTGACTGTTGGAATCTCAAAAATGTTGACGAATCGCCTGTAATCTCACACTTACTAAAAATAGTAAGTGCCTCGGAATCTGATAAATTTTTTGCTGAGAGCCTGCTGGAAACATACTAACAACAATGTTAGGCCCAATTTTCAATTTATTCACCTTATTCGACCCCTGTACTGACCAGGAAGACAAAACCCTAATTTTCAGACTTGGCCAAAATTCACATTTTAAGCTCAAAGACGGGCTCAATCCCGAAAAGATAGACAGTAGAAAAGAGAGACAACAACAAAACAAACAAAAAGCAAAGCCAAAATTAGGGGGGTCCCCATTTACAATGGGGCGATGTGTGAAAAACGTCACAACAGGTTCGAGTTCCGCCATGTCCACTCACGTTGATGCTGATGATGTGCTGACCTTATGGGATTTTCACCGCAGTCTTGCAGATTCCTGTTCAATGACGGATGAACCAACTTCTCCAGCAGGCAAAAAGATGAAGTATAAGTTCGACAAATATCAGAATGAGATCTCTCCATCTCACGTTGTTTCAAACATCGATGAGATCAAAGATACAGAAATAGGGCATGTTGATATGTCTGAATTTCTTGAAAGGGCTGAGAAATCTACGTCTTCTGATATGCAAAAGTTGTTGAGAAGTCATATCCATCTCGTGGCTTCTTTTCCTGTTGCTGCCCTTGAACCAGAATTCGTCCTTGCATGTGCAGCACGCTTTGATAGACAATCCAGGACAATTAAGGATGATGATGGCAACGTAGTTATCAGACTTGATGCTGAGACAATCAATAGAGTTTTCAGAGTACCTGATGCAACCACTTATTCAGAGATTTCATTAAAGAGTGCTCACAAACATTTTGAGCAGAAAAAGAATGATTGTATTAAACACATCAACTCTAAATGGCTTCTAAAATCACGACCTTGTGCGACCCGTATGCCCAAGTTGTATCGGTCTGATTTTATAGAAGAAGTTAACGACATGATCACTCTTTTGAGCAGAATTGCAGGGTTAAAGGTTTCTAACATGTTTGAAAGCTGGATGTATAAGTTCATGGTTGTCATTAGAAAAGCACAACATCCAATTTTCTGGGGAGAAATAATCAGTGACTGTTTGTGCGAACAGCTTGCACAGGTTCCTACCACTCTGACCTTCTATATGAATTCATATTTGGTCTACATAGCAGCTTCCTTGAGACATTTTCCAGGCTTATCTCCTGAAGGTGACAGATCGTTGGTGCCTGTATGGAAATATTATGACCAGCTGACTTTTATTCCAAGTCGAGCGCATTATAGAAGGGTACAAGATGCCTTCTTTGGTTATTTTATGTGTTTGTTTGACAAAGAGTTGGTAAATAACAGGGTATCAGATGCAGCTTGGAATAAGGTAAATCAATATGGTTGCTTGTTCCTTCAATTTCCAACATTCACTTATATGAGAGTTGGCTGCTTTGAAGACCAACCTTATATGCTCCCAAGATATCCAACTGATAAGATCATTCTGATGGAGCTGGGAAGGCAATTGATGTCAGTTCATTCACGTCAAGTTATACAACACAAATCTGGAATTGGTATTTCTTCACATAATCCATTGGTAATTGGCAGGTATTCTTTGACAACCTCTTCAAGAGCCAAGGCAATGGAAACTGAACTTCAGGAGATAACATTGAAAAGATTCCAAGCTAGAGTGGATTTTGATTACAGGAGGATGAAGGATAAAATAAAAAGAGTCTTCACCCATGTTCACCGCATCGAAGACATTTGGGCAGACCTTCGGACAGATAAGGATATATACAAAATGGATTATTGCAGGCTGACTTTGGAGCAAATCATTGACCTGAATCTGACTTTAATTCCAGAGGGAGTAATTGATGATA
>VDFB02256861.1:0-62023 GCA_007258455.2 Sequoia sempervirens
TGCATATGTATTACAACTTGTTTGAAGTGATATTATAAATTAACTTTCATGAATTTCAATTTCCCATACTCATAATAGTTATAACTTCATTCATACACTAAAATCATTGCTTAATAGGGTCACATAGACATTATATATGTCTTTGTTTTGCTATTACAAACTACATTCACAAAAAGTTTCCTACAGTAGAAACATTATCACAAAAATTCAATATTAAAAATTTCAAATGCTGACCTGCACCTTGGAAAAGTCCACAATCCAATCAGCGACCACTTAAAAATCTCCCTTGGCACTTAACAGCCTCCTCCACAATGGTACAACACCTCCCATGCATTGTATGACAACTTATAAATATTATAACAGCAAATAACAAGATATGATATCTCCCTTATATGCTGCACCAGCTTGGTAGAACCATAAAAAGCTACAACGAGGATAGGGAAGCCTTTAAGGCTTCAATACATGCATCGCCCCTTTGTAATATGTGAAATGTACAGCCCAATAAAGTCTTCAAAAAGTGCAGCAAGCTTATGGAAGGTTATGGTAAATATAAAAATTAAACTTTGTTCTTCCTCACAACACACAAAACACTATAGATTTGGTCTCTTTTCCACCCACACACATTGCATATACAAATTTATTATATGCCTGCAAGTCACAATGAATTTGTACCTGGTATTCTGATGCTGACAACTGAAAATAAAAATCTCCACTTAGGCACAATTGTGAATCCTATGCGAATCCATCATAAATTCGACTAGGAGAAAATCTTTCATTCCCAGAGCCAAATACCTCTAGGGTTTTTGTCCTAGGGCTTGTAGCTGAACAATAACGTAGACTCCCAAGAGGGTTTCAACAAAATGAATAACCAAAGAATTATCAAATGAGTTTCCACAATCCTCCTTTTACAACCCGTTGGAACTTTTCGGAATTTAAATTATAAAATCACTATTTAAATGTTAACTATTTTCGCTCCATAAAAGTGACTTTATATTTTTTTAATATTTGCCTCCAAGTAAAATCACTTTATAAAAATAAAATATTCAACTTAAAAACATAATTAATTAAATACAAGTTGCTTGAAAACATTAATTTAGAAAACTTAATTTAATTAAGTAAATTATTTATTCTCTGAAAAGTTGAGCCAAAAATGGGGACATTACAGTCCTCTCTTCCCAAAGATTGCTTGTCCTCAAGCAATCTGAACATGTATGCCAATACTAGGATCCCAAATGACCCTGTAGAATGCTCCACCATATTTCCCTTAGATCATTTTGATACAACTGAACCTAGCAATTTTGTCATTCTTTGTTACATTGTGAAGCAATCCACCAATCATGTAAATTCCTAGATCCCAAAGCCAATTTTGGAGTTTGTCATCCCCAATCCCTGATGACTTTTGTTGTACTACTCTGATTAAAACTGGAATACCAATGTGCCAAGTCTCTATTTCCTTTTCCTGCAGCCTAGCATAATAACCATCCTATAGAAACAAACTGAGTGATCTATAAGATTTAGATTCTTCTTCTGTAGAAGGGAGCACCTCATATCAAAGTGCTCTATATAATCTCTTATTCATCCCACTCTTATGTGTTATCAGAAACATGGCCCAATTATTTGCATGAGGGCTGAAAGAAAAAAGATAAGCATACCCCACAATGCCACTACTGTAAAATTCGCTTGCTTGCTCCATTGGGTATTCCAAGCAATCACCTGGATCCAAAATCTTTCTATTCTCACATTATGTGTTTCTTGAATAAGGAGGTGTCACACAAATCAGACAATCAATAGATAATTTTGCATCCAAAATAGAAGATGTATCATCATGCCAAATTGGCTTTTCAAGCCCAATGAAAATTCCCCTCTTGATGTTTTTCCCAAGTGCCATAATCATGTTGAATCTCCACATGATACTAGAGCTGCTGAAATCACTGAGCAATTCTTCATCACACCCAAATCCTTCCTCATGTCTCCAAGGGTAGCTTGGCTCCAAATCACAATCCTTTTGGAGCTCATTAATTCCTTCAATTATTTGTTTGACCTCCATAGTCCTGGTATTGCATTCTTGTTCCTTCGGTATGGCTACAACAAGTGACTAATTCTCTTCTTTGTAGAGTGAAAAGTGAGCAAAAATTAACTCAAAATTAAGCTCATCAACTTCTTTCTCCTTTTCTGTAAATGCACTGAAAGTCTCTTCTGCAAACTTAATGGCATGATCTCTGTCTGAAAGCAAATGCAAGTAATCTGATTTCATTATTTCTAAAGCACTTTTGATAGTTTGCACATTTGATAAAGTGGCTCCAACCTTTAAACCTTTTTGTCTCTCTTCAAATTGAGCCTTCCAAATGAGGTCTTCAATGAATTAGTGTGTGCTATCAAAATGTGTTAAGGTTTGCACAACCTTTTCTTTAGTGACCAACAATTGGTTCCTCAAAACTTGTCATTCACTAGGCCTTTGATTAAAATCAGCCAACAGATTTGGCCCTTCACACAACCAAACTTCTGAATTGTCTTCATTTTTACTTCCAAAATTAGCTACCTCACTAAGTGTTGCATTGCAATTGCTTTGAATAGATGGTAGGAAAGTGTTATACTCAATCAATGAATCATCATAAAATTCCAAACCTTCAATGTTTGGGCTATCATCTGCTTCAAAATCAATACTTCCAAGAAGACTTGTGTTCTCTTCTTCACTTGCAGGTGCACCTAAAACATTAGCTTCATCATCATTTTAAGTTAAGACATTCTCTTGTGGTGCATCATTAAATTCTCCTATCTTTCCAATTGATAAGTCATAAGTGAGGTTTCAGCATCTCTGGATTCTCTAACAATGTTATTAGATTCTCCTGATATTTTTGAAACTCTTGCAAAACTTATGTCATGGTTCTTGATTTGTCTTCATTTTTCTTTAGCCACTAGATGCAAGCCTTTTCACTTTCCTGATTACTAACCTATAATACTGAAATCTTTGTTGTTGAAGATTAAACACCACAGACTGACAAGATTCTTGGTTCTAATACCACTGTAATATCTCCTAGTGGAATATTTCTAAATTTTTGCAAATGTCATAACTTCACACACATGCTCTAATACCACTATAATAAGCTGGGCCAAGTTTTTAACCAAATTTTTTGCAATTTTCATGAAGATTTACACTTAGGCATTTCGTCAAACAGTTTGTATGTTGCTGGTCTGCATATGTAGTACAATTTGTTTGCAGTGATATTATAAATTAACATCATGAGTTTCACTTTCCCATACTCATAATAGGTATAACTTCATTCATACAAAAATATCATTGCTTTATATGGTCACATAGACATATGTATATGGCTTTGTTTTGCTATTACAAATTACATTCACAGAATGTTTCCTACAGCAAAAACATTTTCACAGAAATTCAATATTAAAAATGTCAAATGCTGACCTGGGCCTTGGAAAAGCCACAATGCAATCAGCAACCACTTAAAAATCTCCCTTAGCACTTAACAACCTCCTCCACAGTGGTATAACACCTCCCATGCATTGTACAACAGCTTATAAATATTATAACAGAAAATAACAAGCTATGATATCTCCCTTATGTGCTGTGCCAACCTTAGTAGAACCAAATAAAAGCTACGGAAAAGATAGGGAAGCCTTCAAGGCTTCAATACATGCATCGCCCTTTTGTAATATGTGAAATGTATGGCCCAATAAAGTCTTTGAAAAGTGCAGCAAGCTTATGGAAGGGTATGGTAAATATAAATTTATTCTTCCTCACAGCAACACTATAGATTTGGTCTCTTTTCCACCCACACACACTGCATATACAAATTTATTATTTTCCTACAAGTCACAATAAATTTGTACCTGGTATTCTGAACTGCAAATAAAAATCTCCGTTCAAGCACAATTGGGAATCCTATGTGAATCCACCATAAACATGACTAGGAGAAAATCTTTCATTTCATCCTAGGGCTTGTAGTTGAACAATACCTCAAACTCCCAACAGGGTTTTATCAAAATGAATAACCAAAGAATTATCAAATGAGTTTCCACAATCCTCCTTTTAAAGCCCCTTGGAACTTTCCAGAATTTAAATTATAAAATCACTTTTTAAATATTAATTCTTTTTGCTCCATAAAAGTGACATTATAATATTTTAATATTTGGCTCTAGGTAAAGTCACTTTATAAAAGTAAAATATTCAACTTAAAAACATAATTAATTAAATACAAGTTGCCCAAAAACATTAATTTAGACAACTTAATTTAATCAATTAAATTATTTCTTCTCCAAAAACCTGGGCCGAAAATGGAGACATTACATTTATATGGTGCAACTTGAGGTTTTGAAGTTGATGGCCATGAACATTTGGTTTGTAAATTGACTATGGATTTATGCAAGCTCCTCAAACATGGTACCTCAAAATTGATAAGCATCTAAGATATTATTGATTTAAGAGTCTTTCTAGTCCAAAACTTTATGTCAGAAGTAATCATAATGATGTTGTGATTTTTATTGTATATGTTGATGATATTGCCCTCACAAGAAGCATAGACACTGTAGCTCAATGAGTAAAACTAGAATTGTGTGCGGCTTTTGACATGCCTAATCTAAGGCTTTTACATTATTGCCTAGGAGTTGAGTTTTGATAGTCTGGCCATTGCATCTTCATCATTAAAATCAAATATGCTGAAATAAGCCCCTTCAATTTCTTTTCCAAGAATTTCACAAACAATCAACACTACGCCAAATGAATTAGCGTTAGCTGCAAAATTGAAATCCAAATTTAAAAGATCTCAATGCCAAGAATGCACACTCAATCCCAAGGAAGGAGAGGTGTTGTCATATGGCGGAGAAAACTAAGCAATAACTGAAATGAAATTATAATTGAATGGAGCTAGGCGGTGAACCAGCCATGAAAGTTTTCAACACTTCCACTAATACAATGGGGGGAAGGAATTACAAAACAAACTAATTCATCCGCTGCGGCAAGCATCCACTTGGGAGTGGGGATTCACCACTTTTCAGTGGGTGAGAAAGAGAGATACAATTTGTTTATTCTCCACACGGGCGGTAAACCATCTAGGGGTTATAATGTTTGCATTAGAATTCACAAGTAAATGCAGTAATAACAATGGTTGGATTAGTACTACTAATTCACAACCTTACAATTAAAGAAATCTGCAATTTACTAGCGTTACAATGATAAAATCAATGCAAATATGTGAAGGATGAATCTTTCAAGTTTTAAACCTCTCAAGGACTGAAATTGAAGCCAAAAACTGAGCTTATTGAAGTCTGATAACAAAAACCAACATACTGAAAATGTCAACCAGCAAACTGTACATCAATTGAAATACTCATAACTCTTTCAAATTACCTTCGAATGAGCTGAAACGAAGTGCAATGGCTCTCAAGAAGGATGGTGCCCAACTTGCAATAATTAAACAGCGTCAAAACTCCCTTGTTTATTTGGCACGAACTCCAATGCCCTCTAAAATGGTACAGCCTGGCTGAGAGGGGCGATTTTGCAAAATAAAATAAAGTACTTCAAATTAAATTCTAATATTCTGTGGGAAGGGGCACCCATGTACTAGGAATCAATTTCTTCAATACCCAGAAGCACATAAAAATCATACAAAAAGTTGTTAATGAAAACCTCCTTCAGCCATGATATGACCGGCAAACACAATTCTGAAAATTATTATCAAAAACTACAAAATCTTCAACTTTGAAACTCAATATGCACTTCTGGATGAAGCACACTCTCAATCCACCATCTAGGGAACCATAGTTTCAGGCCCGAAGAATGGAGTCAAATTGCTAAGCTTCCCCTTAGCCAGGTTCTAAATTCAATCTAGCAACATTTTGTTACAATTTTCCAAAAATGAGAAATGAATGAGCAATGGCCTGCTTTTATAGAATTGAAGGTGATTGTTGGCTCTTCAGCTTCCATCTTTTCCCTCCAAAAGGGACACCCATTTCACTTTTTGAAATATTTTAACTTTTAAAACATTTAATTCACCTTTCTGAGGAGAAATATTTACTTTAGAAATATTTAATTTACCTCCTGACGAGGCGTCCACCCTCAAGGGCCCCTTTTTTAAAACAACTTAAGTCATTAATACTAGGCCAAGGGGCCAATAAGAAATTATAACATTAATGACTTAGAATAAATCATTTTACCACAATAAGCCTCAAAAATGCTGAAAGCCAATTATGATCCAAACTGCACTGCCCGAAATGGAAACTAAGCTGACTGTTGATGCTACTGCCCAAGATGCCACTACCAGAAATAGAATTTACTAAAAATAGTAAATTATGAAAAGTTGCTCAACTTACTTTGCATGTTATACATTGCGAAGCTTTTTGAAAACCCAGAAACCCCCACCAGACATGCATCTGAAACTTGAACATGCAAGCCATCAAAAATGCATCAGAACCCATATAAAATAGGAAACCCTAATTTTACCTCTGACAAGCCTATGAGCTTCCGAAAATAGACTATCAGTCACCGAAGGGCAAATAGCTAAAATGGGGACATTACATATGCGACAAATCTTTTAGAGCATTTTAGGATTATAGATTGTAATTTATCTTCTACACCTATGGAGGTCAAGCTAATGTTGTCAACATCCAATAATTCATGCCTGATTGATCAATCACTCTATATACAATTGGTGGACAACTTGATATATCTTACATCCACTAGGTTGGATCTTTTCTTTGTTAATTATCTCTCTCGTTGCTTAGCTACAAAACGAGTCTTGTAGTGTGCAAAAGGTACACTTGACTTTGGTGTACTTTGTCCGAGGATTGCAATGTTGGGGCTAATTGGATGTACAAACTAATTAGGCAAGATTGATTGATACTTAGTAGTCTACCATTAGGTACATATCATCCCTAGGTTCAAGAGTGGTTTCGTGGCAAAGTAAGTTTAGCAAACCATAGCTCTATCTTCCATTGAAGTTGAAGACACGGCAATTGTGAGTGCCAATTATGAAGAAGTTTAGTTATGAAGAATTTTGATAGACTTTCAGCTTCGTCAACATACTCCTACTTAAACCAAACAATATTGAAGTTGGTGAAGAATTCAGTGTATCTTGCTTGAACCAAACACATCAAGACTTATCTTAACTCTATTCAACTAGTAGATGGTTAAGACAATTTTGCTTTAATTTTTCAATTCTCAAGAGCAATCTACTGATTTAATGACTAAACCTTTTGGTCATATTTATTTTCTCAAATTTTGGAACAAGTTTGGTGTTGTTTTTGGTTTAGTCATTGAGGGGGGTAATAGAATAGTAGTTTAATATTATAATAAAGTGTATGTGTACACTTGTAGCTATTGTATATTTTTAGGCTGTAACTACTTTATATTTTCAGCATATGTTCAAGGCAAGGTGGCACAACTATCTGCTTGTTTGAATAGGCTTATTGGAAACAACAACACACGATAAACCAAGTATAGATTCTCAACTTGAAGGCAAGGTGGCACATCTATTAGCTCAATCTGAACGAGTTTATTGAACACAAAACATGAAAGATAGCCAACTAGGACAATAAATTGCATAGGCAAGACACGCATACAATCTACGATCAAACTAGCCACTATATCTAACTAAGGCAAGAATTCACCATCATAATTGCATGAAACCCAAGTGGCATAACAATTCATCATAATAGTAAATACTCATGAACAGATACAGAACAAGCAAATATTGAAGGCAAGGTAGGCACAACATATATTTCTCTCTCATGCAAAAGTTATGTACAAATGAGCAAAGTTGTTATTTATAGACATCGAAAGGTGTAGAGAACCCTAAAATCACCTTGAGTCAACTACAGTCTTGCAATGCATGCAAGATTTATTGCTAAACCCTAATAAAGCAAACTATACAGTTAACTGGAAAGCTAACATCAATTAACCGAAAACCCTAATCTAAATGGACAATGTGCAAGCATGCACGTCCTTATTGAAAGCAAGTTAACTGGAACACTACCATCAGTTAACGTAAACCCTAAATACAACTCCAAGTGTGTAAAGCTAATCTCATAATAGACATGCATGAGATGAGAAAGCAAGTTAACTTGAAAAGGTAACACCAAGTTTAACTCCTGTGTGTAATGTTTATCCTGAGAGGTGGGAACTGCAGTCTACTGGCCGTGATCTCGAGCAACCAATCCCTCAATGAGATTGTTAACTGCATCACTATTTGGAGCTCTGATACTCTGTCGAAGTATGCTATGTCTGCGCAGCATGTCCTCACCAGCTGTGATCTGAGACTGAAGTTCACCTTTGCTCCTGGTTGCTTCATCGAACAATGCTGACATGACTGTAAGCTGATTAATCTTACAACCAATGGTCTCCCCACTGAAAATAGTATTAATGAGTGCTTGGAGCTCTGACTGTACATCAGTAAGCTCAACATATGCACCACCCTCAATCTAATACCGGCACAGTAAGCGAGATAATAAGGTTCTCACAAACTAGAGTGCACTAATGACCTGCTCTCTACTCTCAGCCAACTCTGATGCCATAGTCTCCTCTATCTTTGCCTTGAAAACCAACTTGTTTTCCAAGAGTAGATAACTTCTTTATCTTCTGCATCTATGACTGATTCATATGCCATACTCAGGTGAGCAATCATGATCTCATCCCGGGGTTTGTTAATTGCCATGTCTTGCTCCTCATCTTGGAGAGGTGGACGGAGCTCTCGTGCATTGTACCGCAACTGATATAGCTCTGTAAGCATAGAACGGCCTCTAGCAACGAACTCCTCCCATTCCTCCAAACACTTGCCGTATGCAATCAAGTGATTAAGCTGGCCTTGTTCTGCTAGAGGCTCAAGCATCGATGGGAGTGTGGTGATAACATCTGACCTATGTACAAGGCTAGAAATGTACTAACGAAGCTATACAATTTCAGCCTTGAGGGCTGCTTTGTCTTCTCCGTCCTTCAGCATTCTATCCCTGGCATTGTCTGTAGCAACTTGTAGGAGATCAACCTGATTCTGGTGTGTGCTATGACCAAGGTTGATTGTGATAACCTCAAAGTCCTAAGATTCCAACTCTTCCAAACTCTTCCCCTGTGGAGGTACAACAATCTCGATGACGATCTCCATATCAGTATTCCTCTCCACGTGGACCATGTTCTTGATCCTCTTGTCTGGCGCATCCTGATAAACCTGATCAAAGTTTGAATGATTAAGGACATAGGGTGGTTGCCTCCTCTTCCTTCCCAGTTGAGTTTCGATCCAAGACTGGTCTCGGCTAATGCTACTGGAAGGATCTGTACTAGCAACAGGTGGCTCTGATGAGAGTGAATATGTAAAAGAGCTACTGCGAGATGGAGAGTCTAAATCCAATTCGATATGAATCGGGGCTGGTAACTGCTCCGGAACTAGTGTAGGAACTTGAGGCTGAACCTCAGGCGCTGGCGGACTCTGAACTGGCCTCTGAATTAGCTCTGTGCCAGGATGTCTGACAAGCTCCGAGCGTGTATCAATGGCAAGCGCCTTGCCTTTTGAATTATTTGGCGCTTGATTTTTCTTGGGAGGGTTACTCCTCTTCTTCTGTTTAGGTTTTGACGAGGAAGGTAGCTAAGGATCCACCACTGGCGGCTCTGCTCTAGGCGCACTTACCCTCCTAGTCTTCTTGCTGTCGAGGTAAAGTATACTGTTTTGAATAACTCTACTTGACCTCTCCTTTACTGTCGCGTACTCCTTGGCGTACCAATCAACTACTCGCAGTGGTTGTGTGTCAACCTGCTCTCTGAAAAATTGAGGAAGGACTTCTCCCTCATCATCTCATAAACTTCCCACATCTTCCGCCAAGAAAACAGAAATCTATGAGAGAGAGAAGCGGTCGTAGCTACGTCTGCAAACCTCGAAGTCGTCCAGGCAATTTGACCAATAATCTTCCATAGAAGGCTTATGATATGCGCGACCATCGAGGCGTGATGTGTAATGACCCCAAGGATCATAGGCACGTACCTCAACAAGATACTTGAGATGATACCTCTCTAGCTCCTGTCCTGTAGCTTTGGCATCAATTGCCATCTTGCACCAATATATTCCAAACTAAAAGGGAAAATTGGCAGCTGGTTTATGCTTGCGGCGTAAATGACGATGAACATCATGTAACTGCCTCAGGAACTCCATAAAAACTGTTCTATCCAAAGGATAGCATGGAAGCATGGCTGGATTTCCTATAAATCCATATACTCGGATGTAGGTCTATGTCGAGAACTGAATGAACCAGTCTGCCCAACCATCCATCGCTGCACTAGCAACTGCCGAGATACGAACGTGCAACTCCCGGTCCAAATTTCTCACTGTATAAGTCAGGAAAGCCTCATGAACAAGCTTGAAATGACGTTCAGCCTTAGTGAACTCAAGCTAATCGTATTAGTGATAGACTTTCTGAACACTGAGAATGCCAACGGTGTTTAACCCTCGGAACTCACCCTGATAAGCAATCAAGTACACGAGGTAGGAACACATGTGAAACTCGTGGGCAACTAGGAAACCGGTAATTTGCTTGTGGATAACATCGGTGATGAAGGATGCCCAGATATGATGCGACCAATAATGTAATACATCCAAGGCTGGAAAACATATGCATGTGAATGACCTGAGACACGATTCAAGAGTGTGATAAGAATCAAGTACTCATCCTTGTACTCACCGCGACCCACATTGTTTGGCAATTTGTTCATCGCTTGCTTTAACCATCGTTCCGCCATTTTGCTTTGGCACTTGTCTACATCAGCGTTGAATGCATGCTCACACTGCTCGATAGAAATAACCAAACTGTTCGGGTGTTGAGGGATACCAAAACTCCTTTCAACATCCAGAGGCTTGAGACTGCAAATGACTCGTCCATCTACTGACACTATCTCATGAGTAGCAAAGTTGTAATGCTTAATACAAGACATCACGAACTCAACACAATGAGCGGAGATAGGTATGGAAGTGGCCTCAAGTAATCCGGACTGCTGAATGTTCTGAATAATCAAATCTCTGATTTTGACTAGATCTAAAACTGCCTTTGGCAGCACCTTGTGGAGATTCGTCTCAATTGTCCCGATGACGTCGTGAGTAAGGACTCATTTGGTCCTGTATTCGAGCTGAGTGTACTACATTTTGAAAAACTCGCCTGATGACTGTGAACTTGACTATGTTCTGACAAAATTTCTGCAAAGCTAAAAATACTCTGCTGAGGCTAAAAATAGCCTATCGAAGAGTTATTTTTGGCAAAAAATATGAGATATGGGTTTTGTCTAGAAAAATATTCTAAGACAACCTAGAACGTCAGAAATGCAAAAATCAGACTTCTATTTGACCATGCAAAGGATTTTCAGTTGAGAAAATTAGAAACTCGAGAACTGACGCTATGGAGTTAAAAATTCCTGAAAAATTCAAGCACATGGTTTTAACTCGAGGAAGCTATATAGAAGCAATCCAGATGATCAAACTTGCCAAAATTTGCCAATTTCAGGAACATGCGAATTGAAATCTAAGAGAAATCTGAGAAACTGAAGGTGAAAAGACGTTTTTTCTATGTTCTTTTCTATCAAAATCGCCCCCTGTTCTTCAAATTTGTTGATGATTGTGGACCTGTACCTACAAAAGGAATTGTTTGATGCCTCTGCTCTGAAGAACTACGAATTTTGCTTAAGTTGAATGAATGTTTAATGATGGCGCCATGAATAAATAGAGAAAATTTGCACCATAATGCTAACTGCAAGATTTAAAACCTCGACTGAAAATAGAAAGCTTCTGATTGGACCCCTCTAGTTCGAACTGAGACTGAATTGAAGTCCAGAATAAAATAATAATAATAATATTCATCATGCAATTTGAAAATCTAGCACAAAGAGGCGCCAATTTTAGAAAATCGCCCTTTAATGCTTAAATATGCAAAAATAAATATTTAATATTATTTTAATCAGTTGAACAACCACGTTGAGCTCTTGGATTCATCCGACGAACTTCACTAATTTCAAAAAGTCCTCATTTGTCTTCATAGGCGTCCATTTGCTCAAGATATTACGTTTTTTATTAACTTCCTACTTTGTAGCTTACTACAAAGTTACAACTAGCCATATTCAACCTTGATTTCCGGGTGACCGGATGATGCTAAGACTGAACAACGATATTCATCGCGAAGCCTACAGAGCAAATAAGAAATGTCTGTTGGGAGTCATCACTGCAAAATCCATCATTTAACACCTCAAAAATTAGGCGCCCTTGATTAAATTGATTTTCAGACATCAGACTTAGCCATTTCTTCATTCTGCCATCTGACGCTTCAAACGACTGTTGACGATGAACGGTGAACCTTGCTGACTGGATGATAGGCTCACTACGTGACTAGAAGTATTCCGCATCCAACGAATATACGCAAGGCACCTAAAAGCTGCATTAAGGACCCCAAAAGAAAGGGCGCCCCTGGCCTGAAAAGGCTCAAACACCATTTTGACAAAAGTACAACTCTCAACTAGATGCCCTTCCTTGACCTTTGATATCAGGAGCTGGGATGACCTAATTTGCGCACCGCCTGTCTCAACGCGTAGCTAGAAGGACCTAGGAGAGATGTCTCTGGAGGTGACGAAGCAAGAAAACTGCTTCTAAGACCTCAAAGAGAAGGGCGCCTTTCCCAAGATTGAATAGACGACCAGACTTAGCCATCTTCCAAGTTGTCTTCGTTTTTCAGTATTTTGCAAAGACCTCACACGTACGAGCGTTTGCCAAATCCCGGAGGCTGATGGCTGGGCTCGTTGGATAGATGGAGTAATTGCGCACAAATCCCGTGAAGACTGCGAACGTCAATAACCTCATCTTCTAAGACCTCAAAGAGAAGGGCGCCTTTCCCAAGATTGAATAGACGACCAGACTTAGCCATCTTCCAAGTTGTCTTCGTTTTTCAGTATTTTGCAAAGACCTCACACGTACGAGCGTTTGCCAAATCCCGGAGGCTGATGGTGGGCTCGTTGGATAGATGGAGTAATTGCGCACAAATCCCGTGAAGACTTCGAACGTCAATAACCTCATCTTACAGGCTTAAAGGCTGGGTGCCCCTAGCCTACAAAGGCTACAGTGAATGTTTCATGTTTCACCACCCTTTGATTTACGTGCCTGATAGAATCTCTGCCACGATCTCTCAGAATATCGGATTGACAAGCTAACTGGTGCGTTGCGAAACCAGACTAGAGTAGCACAGATGTCAAGAAGACCTCATCTGCAAACTCATCCATCTCAGGAGCCATCTTGGAGGGCGCCCTTGAGCTACAGGGGCGCAATTTCACCATTTGAAAAAGCTTTCGTGATGTGAAGACTCCAAGTAACCTCATCTTTTGACTTCGACTACCGGAGTTGTAGTTCTCGGATGTCTACATTCGGTAACTCGTCAGATAGCTAGACTAGTCGTGAAGAGATTAAATGCATCAGCAATCAAGAATAACATAATCTTAACCCTCTTTAAGAAGGGCGCCCCCAAGCTATAGGGGCGCAAAAGCTGAAAACTGACAAATTTTCGCAATCTACAAACTCCTGAACCTCAGCTTCTGACGTTAGTAACCGGGGTTGTAGACCTCGAATAACCTCGCTGGATAGCTTGACGAATAACTGGGCTAATTCTGAAGTGATTGGCTGCATTTGTGAGCGCATAACTGGGCTAATTCTGAAGAGATTGACTGCATTTGTGAGCGCATGCCACAAAATCTGGGCCTTCAAAGAGAAGGGCGCCCCTGAGCTACAGGGGCGCAATTTTGCTTTTGCCTGAGAAATCCTCATAAATTGATCACTGAAATCTTCGTCTTGATCACTGAAATGACCATGCAAAGGTATAATTATCGTCGTGAAATGCTACTCCATCATGAAATGCCTTGTTCTGAGTCTCTGATTCAGGTTCTGATCAACAGGTACTGCCTTTGACTTGACATGACACTGACAAAACTCCATGCTTGATATTGCCCAAAAACTATAATTTGACATCATTTTAGCAAGGTTTAGACTATTTTAAACAAAATGCCTTGATGAAGCAAAAAATTTGGTTTGGGTACAACACACCATAAAGGAGCTTTAGTTAGAGGAGAAATTTGTAAAATATTTATGTAATTTTCTATGATGATGACAGTTAATCAATCATCATATATGACACTATTATGTGTATTAATACTCCTTTTTTGGTTTCAAACTAATTGAAAAACTGCCTATGAGCTCCATATGTCAGTACTTTGCATGTTATTAAGTTTATTTTGTAATTTTTTTACCATGCCAAGTCTCGAGCACAAGTCAAAATTTTGGCCTACCAAGTTTTTGTTAAGTCCAGTTTTTGAACTATAATATAAACAAGCCATTAAGAGGGTTGCTTGAGATACTTTTGTTAAAAAAAAATTCCGAGTAGAAACATATATCTCAGAACAAGAAAAATTATATTGTTTAATCATTTTAAAGCATCCTTCAGTTCTTTATAGAAAACATTCTTATGCACAGCAGTTTGTCTCGTAAATTTTTTCCTTTGCTAGCATTTATAGGTATAACCAATACTAAATTCTAAGAATTACATATGTTCTGCATTAAATCAATCTTAGTGTACTATGAATTCAACAATTCCCTCGTCTTGACAATGAACTCTACCCACGAATGCTCGAAAGCTCTGGCCCATATGTTCACAATCATTTTATTTTGTTTATATTCAATTGATGTATAGAATAGACTGTAAAGTGAGAGAACAATACCTGGAGATATAAATAGGATGAAATAAGGTATAATTGCGCTTAGAAGGAAAATTACAGATGAAGCAGACAAAGCCCTGCAACACTTTTACAATATGAATATGAGGAGGAAAAACTTGTTATTTCTAGATATAGATAAATTTTCATTTGCAAATTGGTTGATATTATTAGCATTGCATTGGAAAATCAAATAAGGTTTATGCTAGTAAATGGCATACCCTTGAGCACTGCTAAACATGAAGCTAAGAACATAGCTTAGAAGAAGTTGAGCTGGTAAGCTCACCGTCAGCAGAAGCATGATTATAGGGATTGCTTCCTATCATGCAAAAGTGCACCAGTTAAAATGCTGATAAATTATTAAATTACTTTCTATGTATCTCCTTCAAGCAAATGATTTTACAATACAAATAAAACAAAAGAAAATGGTATACCGTATAACATAAAAGCAGTGCATTATTTAGGTAAATACATCATGGATATTTGTTCAAGATTTGCATTGTATATATTAAAATATTTACAATTGAGAGATGATTCCAGAAGGGAATTATACATATATATAACTCGAAATTTAAGATCCTAAATAAGAATTTTGACAATACCATCTCTACCTTCATAGCAAAAAGAGGTAGAGCTCAAACTCAAACATTTCAGTTAGTAGAAACTTTTTTTTGCCTTGTGTTAGGTGCAAAGCTGCAGCTCTGATAATCTTGGTAGCGTCAAAAAGCATTATAGTCTAAAGAATGTTTCATGAACTCTTTCACAGAAACAATAAGCAAGATGAGACTTTCTAACTCTTGCATTTGCTAAGTCTGGTTGTGTCTGTCATTTCAGCTGTTTCCCAAAAAGAATTGTTGTTGAGATATACCTATTTTGGGTAGTTAAAGGCTAAAGCATTGAATATTTAATATGCAAACAAATCTATTAGAAAATTTGAGTTTTATATGTTATATTATTGATTCTAACTTCAAGATTTCAGACCTCAAAGACTAAAAATGATTGTATATTTGCAGCAAGGTATTGATCATTGAAATCGATTAGAGCCTCTACCCAACTTACTTTGAATGTCATCAAATAAAACAAAAAAGGATTCATATGAAAAATAGGGTTAAGGTCCCTCAAGAATGACAGAAAATCTACCCAAAATATACATCATGGGGTCAATCAATAGTAACTAGAAAATTGGCAATATAATTGACTGATTTTGAAAGATTATGTGAATTTATTTTATCTTGTTTTTCCTTTCCAGGAATCAACTGCATACTTTTTAAGTGAATCATCATCAACCCCTATTTCATGAGTAGTGAGTCACAAGAACCCATTTCTCATGAGCATGAATCCACTTAGCTTTCATTGCATCTAGGTGATCCTCACCGGGGTGAAGTGTCAGGAAACTCCATGTTTAAGCATGCTTGAGTTGGAGTAAGTACTCAGATCAGTGACCTCCCAAGAAGTCCCAATGCTTCA
Organism: Sequoia sempervirens; assembly: GCA_007258455.2. NCBI lineage: Eukaryota > Viridiplantae > Streptophyta > Pinopsida > Cupressales > Cupressaceae > Sequoia > Sequoia sempervirens. The sequence continues at coordinate 16,196 of VDFB02256861.1, forward strand.
CTCCTGTGTGCATCACCAAGATGCAACGAGTACTAATTGGACCAGTCATGCTCATGAGAGATGGATTATTGTGAACTACTACTAATGAAATACAAATCAATAAAGATTGACTCAAAAACTATGCAATTGAATCCTTTAAAAAAATAAAGGAAAAAACATCATATAATTTGACACAGAGAAAAAACACCACCTACTTGAAAATGATTGTAAAAGAGTCTGGTATTACAACAGACCTTTATGAAGGGTGAATACCCAAAGAAAACACCAACCACCACTGCCAGAAATGATGCCATGTACAGCAACAAAATATCTGTGAAAAATGCTGCAACCCAGTAGGCAAGGGTCCTCATGCCACTCATGCGAAACAGACCAAAGAGCCCTAGCTGTTTATCGAGAACTACCTGCAGAAATATCAAAAAGGCTTTTGATTATCTCACAAAAGAATATTTGAGAAGTAATCAAATAAACAAACACGTGCAGATGATTGTTTCTTCTCTAATTTTACAAACAATACTATGGATATTGATCTTGAATTACATGTATGCAAAGAAAATGCAGAAATTCATAACAATCAGTAACAATTGAAGAAAACATATCAGGGTTGAAATTATATAAAGAAGTGATCAAATTGCATTTATAAACAGATAAAAACATGCTCTACACCTATTTTGAAATCCTCCACTTATTCTTTGCATCACTCTACCACATTGCCCATTAAATGAGAAATCTATTTTGGACTAAATTAAGTTTTTTATTGCATTGTTGAAATATCTATGGGCTAAACTCCATAAAGATTATCTCATACTTGATACTGAACTAAACAGTTTAACCCATACTTTATCCTATAGTCAATAGAAGTATAAGGACCCCTATATAGTGTTTTCAATACTCAGCATATTAAGACCAATCTTTTAGGATCTATAAGATAAAATATAGCTTTCCCAACAGTCCACTGTGGTACATTAGCCTCCAGAATTCTTTGGAATGAATGCAATCTAAGAATCATTCTGCTTATCAATTGGCGAACACAAACAGTATAGATATAACCATATTTAAATAGTTTTGTCATTTTAACATCTGAAGGAATCTCATTTATCAATTCTTGGCTGGATAATGATTTTTAGCAACGGGAGAAGCTCAGATGAAATATCTATAACAAGTTACAATCCTATACAGAAAAGTGCATAAGTTTATGAGCAAGTCACCTGGGCTCCTAGGATAGGAGGAATCAGTAGAAGTCCGGTTGCAATAGCAAACATAACCATCAAGCTCACTCCATCATCTCCTTCATCATATGGAAGAGGATGATTTGAACAATGCAGATTCATTACAGGCTTCCGAGAGTAATTAACCTGTATTATTTGTAAAAATGCATTATCGAGCATAGCAGCAAGAGTAGGCAACTGATGAGTGTGCCAAGGTTGATACATAACAGTATACTTGAAAGAACAATCTGCAGAAAATATGTGTAGCATCAATATTTAAGATATGATAACTACAAGTCTGCAAAAATTGTGCATTATCTAAGGTATAGTGTTGGAGAAAATTCTTTGGAAACTGAACATTTATGAAAGAAATCTATCAAACCAATTTGCCCAATAAACTGCATGTAGAACATCATCTAATCTACATAGGATTTTGAACCTGTAAGATGTCATAAACTCATAATGCTTAGAATACACCTAAAGAAGAATTTGCTAGCTCTTATGCCACAAAAATAATTTCAAACATGGGAAAATATTTCCCTTCTCTATTCAAACAAAAAAGTGGCAGGCATTCTGGAACCAAAGAGTACGCCTCAGTTAATGAAGAATCCATTTACCATGTATCTAGCATATCTAAAACAACAAAGAAACACTCTTGTCCGTTTGAAAGCAGAGGCACATATGCACAAGAAATCACAAACCTCAAGAAAAGGCTGTAATGATGCAAGGTAAATATGTATTAAAAACTCATACAACTCATGTAAACCATGCACAACAATCTCAAACATCAGCTTAGTTGCAAACATGCTACTGCAGAACAAAAACACCCACTTTAGGAAAGGAAAAGTGTTCAGAGGAAAACTTTTAAAACTATGATGTAAAAGAGAGTCAAGAAATTTTACAGCATGACTAAGTTAAGCAGAGCATTACTTTTAATTGTATGATACAAGTGATAATGAAAAAATACTAATTATAGGCAACATAAAGGGAACTTTGATATATATTTTGTATTTTGTTTAGCAAAAACTACTTAGTTTATTATGCTGTTAGACAATTCTCTTTAATTATTTTATTAATTGACAATTTAGAAAGGCGTCACCAAAGGTATACCATACAGGTTTCATACATCTGAATCATAGTTCAAAAATCATTGGTTACTCTCACATGACTCATGAGTACTTGCAAATCAGATGGGGCCTACAAGTAACTTGTCTGTGAGTTATTGGTGTAAATTTGCCCAGAAATCGCCAGTAACTTGGGAGTCCAACTGCAAAACTAAGCCAGGGTTGCAATAAGACAGTGCCAAAAAAAAGTCATTTTTCATCATTTTTTGAATTTGATTTTTCAAGCACTCATATTGGAGCATTGCACATATTTTTGCAGGCATTTGGGGGTTATTTACTATTTTATTTCTATTTTTGAGTTAGTTTTTAGCAGCTGCGGGGGTTTTGTTTTGAATTTTTTCTGTTTTTCCATTTTGCTAGGGTTTCACTCCATTTTCTTAAAACAAAATGACATTGGCAAGTAGGAGAGGTGGCAGGAAGCCTAGGGACCCATCTTGGAAACATGGGGCAGTAAGTACAGAATAAGGAATGGTAATTGTAACCTTTGTGGGATGCATATGAGAGGCACAAATTGCCTCAAATATCACCTTGCATGGATTAGTTATGAAGGACTCAAGATGTTGTGCCATGTACTATAGTGCCTCAAGAGGTCGAACAAAAAGTGAAAGTTTTCCTTGCATCTTATAATCAGAAGAAAGTAGAGAAAAATAGGACAACAATGGCATCAGCTGGTATCATAGGTTCTAAGGGGGAGATATGAGGGGTTCTTCTTCAACAATTGGGCCATGGACACAGGGATTTGGGAGTGTAGGTCTCTATAATTCTAGTTTTTTGTTCCTTGTAACATTCTTGGTTCACAACGTTCATTGAAAGGTACTATATGGAATAAGGAATTGCTTAATGAGGCCAAGTTGGCATGTGCCAAATTTGATACTACAATAACATTCCATTTAATATTGTAAAGAGTTCTTATTGGAAGTAGTTGGTCACTACATTCACCATGGCAAGTAAAGGGTTCAAGGCACTAAGCCCTTATGAATTGAGTTGGCCAACATTGGAGGATATGGTCAAAAACACAAATTACCTAGTCAATGAACAAAATCAAAATTTGAAAACGAAAGGCTATAACATTGTATCTAATGAGTGGACGAATAGTAGGAACCAACTACTTTGTGGCTTTAAGACGATAGCTAGTGCTTTTGAAGTCAATTGATGCCTCCAATGGAATCAAATACACCAAGACCTTTTGCAACTTGTTGGATGAGGTGGTGATGGAAGTGGGAGTGGAGAATGTTGTCAAAATAGTGACAAACTATAGATATGGTAGTTGGTAGACTTCTAGAGACGAAGCACCCTACATTGTTCTAGAGTCCTTATGCTACCCAATACATTGAACTTCATCTTTAGGATATAGGGAAACTTAGCTAGGTGAAGAACATGGTGGAAGTAGGGAATGTGACAAAACACATCTAGCACATATGGGTCCTAAATCTCTGAGAGAACACAGATGGAAAGGAGCTCATGCAGTTGGAAGTCACAAAATTCACAACTAATTTCATCACCTTGCAGAGCATCACAACCAATCACATTGCCCAACCTTAAGCGCATGTTTGTGAGCATTAGGTGTTTGGACAATCCTTACTCCAAGAAGGTTAAAGGCAAGAGGGTTGTGAAGACCATTTGTTAATATACATTTTCCAAGTTCATGTAGGAGATCATCAAGGTAAGTTTCATTCAAAAATTTCTATTTTCTTTTTTAAATTACAATATTATAATCGGCTCATTTATTTATTTATTTTAAATTCTATTTAGTTTAATTTTCTAATTTCATTTCGCTCTTGTTTTGGGTGTCAAAACCATTGGTTATCATTTTTTAATTGGTGGATGTGAATAAAAACCTTATGAGGTATATATACGAGGCCATAGACAAGGCTAGTGAAGTGATTCAATATTTTTATAGATTTAGTAAAAAACATGAGCTCATTTGGTGCACTTTTTATCAAAAGTGGAATCAACAACTCCAACATATTCATGCCACTACCTACTGTTTATATCCTAAATTTTTCTTCTTGCTTCAATTAAAGTAGATGAGTAAGTTATGGATGGCCTCAACACATGTATGTTTAGGATGGTCCCCAATGAAAACCTTGGGGATATCATACATGATGAGTTGTAGATTATAAGGGAGTAGAGGAGAAGTTGTTTTCTTCACCTCTATGTGTTCAAAGGAGAACCATTCAATAAAAAATAAATGTTTAGTTTTATTTTATTATTTACTTTAGCTCTTAAGTTTACTAAAATCCTTACAAAGTTATAAATGTTGTCCTTGCAAACTTGTGATGGGAAGATTTTGGTCCAACAATACCTAACATCAAAAACTTGCTATCACATTTTAGCCCAGCCCTATAGCACTTCAAGCTGTGAACACAATTGGAGTGTTTAAGGTTGTTGACACAAAAAAGCATGACAAGTTGGCTCACTGATATTTGAATAACCTTGTATTTGTGCAATACAACTTCCAATTGAATGCAAGGAGCTAGAGGGTCAAGCGACACATGAGGCATTTGAACTTGATAACATTGATCTATATTTAGATTGAGTCATTAAGGTTATGGATCCATTGTTTATTGTTAATGATATAGCTGATTTGGAGAGGAAGGCAATGAAATGGCTAGTGGAAGTGGTGGCAGATGAGGAGGTAGAAGGCAGGCCATCAATAGTTGGTGGGTTCATTGTATTCACATCATGATCTATGCTTGAGGCTCCTATTGAGAATGATATTGTTCCTTAGTAAGAAGCTGCAAAACTACCATCTAGTTCAAGGACACCCACACAACTTTATTTGTGCTTTAGTCATAGAAGAAATTTACAGATTATGAGCGTTGAAATTATAATTTGTAATTTTTATTTATATTGAAACTAGAAGTTGATATGTATTGAACTTGTTTTTTAATCTATGACGTGTATTGGACTTTAATTTTGATCTATATATGAAGGAAATCAGTAATATGCTCTCTAAATTCAGTAGTATGCATGTTTTTGAAGAATATTTTTATAAATTTATTTGTTTTTTATATTTGGCAAATTTGTGAGTCACAAGTTTATAAAATTTTTGGGTTTGCTAAGTAATTGCCAAGTCCATTTGTTTTTGAACTATGAACTGATTACAATTAACCAAAAGACAAAGAATGAAAAATCCTGTGATCAAGGACGAAGGATGAGGATCCTAGCTGGTTTATCTAGATTGTAGAATGGATAAGTGGCGAACTCCAGTGGTAGAAAACCACTATTAAGGTCAGCAATGAATATACACAATTACAAGAAGGATCAGTTACTGGTTTCGTTCTGTCATGGTTTACAGTTGGCAGTTCATCTTCCTTGGCATCAATGGCCCTATCTAACGATAGTGTCAGTGGCATCTGAGTATTGCAAAGGTTCAGTGTTGTAAGAATTAGTGTGCTAGTGGCCCGAGTTGCATTAAATCATAGACTCTTTTTTAGTAAGTCTTTTGCATGAGATATTGACTTTGCAATCAATTTCATACTGAATGAAAGCTCTCCTAGATGGGTCTTGTAGGTGGCTTGCCCAGCACAGGCAACAAGGAAATATTCTAGACCGGTTTGATGGCATAGTGTGCTTTAGGTCATTTTCCTATAGTCCTTAATTGAGCATAACTTGCCTCCCTTTATACAACTACAGAAGTTAAACTCTGTGATGAAATTGGAACTTGGTCTGTCACTTCTATAAAATAATGTTTCCAAGAGACATCCTATCCTGATTTCAGAATAATACAATGCGGTAATTTTAATGTCATGCCCCCCGAAATTGTAACACTAAAATATAAATCATGAAAATACAAATAAATGAATAAAATAAACAACAAGACAACATACCAAAAATATAAAGAGGAATATTAGCAAATTTTATTATAATTATAATTATCAATATATATATATATATATCTATTAACAATTTGATTATTATTATAATAGAGAATATGCATATAAACTAATATAGAAAATAAATATAATCAAAAAGAAAACATAAAATATATTAATAAAGATAAATAAAATATATATATTACATCGCCCAAACTGTGATGTCCCCATTTTGGGATTACCCTAAATCTGCCTTGATTTCTTGAAGATATCCTCTAATGATGGTTTAGTGTTCATAGTTCATACTGCATTCTTTTTCTCCTTTTCCATCTGTCTGTCTTTATAAATTTCAGATGATCTGTAGTCTATATTTTATCTCTTGTTTCCCATTCTATTCTCTATTTCCTTCTATTACCCTAAATCTGCCTTGATTTCTTGAAGATATCCTTTAATGATGGTCTAGTGTTCATATTGCATTCCTTTTCTCCTTTTCCATCTGCCTGTCTTTAGAAAATTCAGATGATCTGCAGTCTATATTTTATCTCTTGTTTCCCATTCTATTCTCTATTTCCTTCTTCCTTCTATCCATATCTCATTCTTTCCTTTTTTATATATTCACATTCAAATGAGAAGATGTATCTCTTTGAAAAGAGATATTCATTAGAAAGGACACAACCTTTTGAAATGATTGCTGCCTTTTGAAAACTAATTCCAAACCTTTCTACTTTCTATTTTATTGTTCTCTACACACTATTGATAGATCTCCTTTTTACATCTTCATTCCTTTACTGTTCTATCTTCTTCTTAAAATCTGATGTGTATTTAATATATCTCCTTTTTCCATCTTTTTCCCCTATCCCACAACTTATTTTATATCCTTATACCTCCATGAAGAGAGGCATCTCTTTGAATAGAGATAACCCCACAAATGGACATGACTTTTAATTAAACATTCCTTAATGATATCTCAAATTATATTCATTTTATTATTTTGTTTTGATTTGTATTATATTTTACTATTTTATTATATTGTTTATATTTATTTATAGTATTATTTATATTTATTATTTAAATATGTATATTTTAATATTTATAATATTATCTCTTAAATAATTATTTATATATATTTATTTATATTAATTTGATACATTTTTACTATTATTTACAATTTTATATTCCATAATTATCTTCTTTTAATCCCTTATCTCTTTGCTTGCTCCATTTATTTCTTTCAATATATATTATTATATTTTTGTTGTACCCAGAATAAATTTTTGGCATTCTGCTTAAATTGAGCTAAATCATATAAAAATGTCATCAAAAGTTTGTTTTAGGTCAAACCAAACATAGGGTCTTTGTGGGTTCCTATCAAGGAACATATGTGCAAATTTTCAAAAAATTGAAAATTAGGGTTTCATACCCCTATTTTTAGGTAAACCCGTGAAAATAGGACCTTCCCGGAAATGATTGAAAATGATTTTGATAGGATTAATCAACTTCACGATCACGCTGATCAAGTCAAAATCATCAAAAGACATATTTTACTCTGGTGGGTCTATTTCTATTTTTCAGGAACAAAGTTAGGAGCTCTGCAACCATTAATGGCAGATGGGCCAAGTACCAGGTGCTAAAAGCTAAGCTTCAAAAGCTTTAATGACACGACCATGGCGAGAAAGGATGAGAAAGATGATGTTTGACGAAGGAGATTCTCGAGACTGGAAAAGGCCAAAATTTGGCTAACTCTGGAAATGCTACGAAGGAGAAACTAGCTCAAAATGAAGAAAAGCACCCTTTCCAGAGAAAGGCGCCCTTGAATCTCAGGGGTCAAAATCTATCTCCTGAATCATCCAAGGCAGTCATCCTCGGTGTTCTCTTGCTGGCTCGACAATGAAACATTCAGTGAGATCATCTCAGATAAGGTGATCACCGGCAATTGTCGACATCTCCCAAGATAAAGAAATCCAATAGGAAACACAAAGCCCAGTAGAACCTCTGTATAAAGAACATCCAGAAACGACAAACCCTGATCTGCACAGGAAATAGCACAAGGCAAAGTTTGTCAAAAAGAAATGCCCTTTTATGCTCCCAAGAAAATACGCCACTTTTGGATATTAAAATCTTTTAAATAATATTTAATTCATTTCAATAGTATATGAATTAAATACTTGGGCGCACTTTATTCATTTAAGTGATTTAAAAATATTAAATCTTTTAGAGAACTTTGACTGTGCCGTCAGAAGCTGTCGACTCCTGCACTGCAAACGCCTGTTGTGAACCAGTCACTGGGCTCTGAAAACCAGAACGATCAAACTCTCCAAAAGTACCACTGACCCTCTAACCAATCCAGTTAGCCCACAAGGGTCCAAGAAATAGGCTAACACTCTGCAAACAAGATCACGCTGAAAAGGGGGACATTACAATCCGCCCTCCCTGAAATTGCTTGACCGCAAGCAATCTCAACAACAAAGGATCAACCACTCCACCAGGATCCCAAGGATAGTGCTGTGAAATGTCCCTACTGTCATCAACAACAAGCCAAAAGTGGTGAAGCCAATGCATGGAACATCCAAAACACAGTACCAATCCTGTCGCCACCTGGATCCCAATATAAACGGTACTCACATCCATCCATCATAATAAAGTAAGAATATCGGGAAGCATCCGCAACACAACATCTCTGTCTATAGCTGGAACCCATGATGTCACCATAACCTGTCAACCCATGAAACCAACCATCTAGCAATGTAGCTCCTAAATCCCAACTCTGCAAATCATGCCAACTCCAAGTAGGACAACCATCGATCAATGAAGAGTCTAAGAAGATTAAATCACCAAGCAACAAGTAGATAGAGATCGTGAGTAATATCTAACTCGAAGAGAAGATCATCATACCCATCTACTCTAGGAAGAGAAACTCGTCATCCCATATGCAACCCCTAGAAGAATGAGTTTCCAAACTTTGAACAATTTCAACCTCACATGGTGAATCATTATTAGAACAAGGTACATATCCATATCCATCCTCTCTTTGAGTTAAAAGCCTTCTAAGGTCCCTTTTATATCTTGCTATGTTTAGGTGATTGACTTTTTCCTTCACCTCTTGAAGACGTTGTTTTGCATTTGCAGCAACTAACCTAGCCTCCTTGGCCTTCCTCAACCACTCTTCATTCAGCATTTCAGACCTTCTAATCTCTTCAATGCCAAAGTACACAAAATCAGTCTTCTTATGCTTGATATCTTCATGTCCACCAATGGATGTAGGGCTTCCATCAAAGGATGATATTATCTCATTGGCTTGCTCATGATCACAAGCTCCTATTTCATGAGAATGATGAGGCATTAAGCTGCTGTCCTCAAACAAATCCGTAATGACATCATGCCATTGTAAAATGTCTCCTTCATCACGTGTAGACAAAACACTAGTGGCTGCCCCACTAAGTAAAGGATCAACTTCCACATCCACCTTAATATCTTGGGCCTCCAATAGACTCTCACATGAATGAATAACATTCATCGAACCACAATCTGAACCATGATAGGATGAAGTAATGCTAGACTCACCTAATGAAGCATCACAAGAAACCTTATCTTCATTTGGCTGCTCTAATACAACTGGTTTGTCTTCAAACAACACTTGCTCATCCTGAAGTGTCCTGTGCCCAACATCTACTTCTATGTAAGTCTGAATAAGATCAGCTGTATGCTGGTCACTAACGCTGAGAATTCATTGTGAAGATTTCTGGAGCCTCATGTATCTCATTTTTATTTTGTGATGTAGACCTGAAGATGGATGCCATAAACCTTGCTGTTTTATGGTTGCAGGATCTGAAATCAATTCATTTATCCCTTTCTGATTTTCATCCAACTTTTTCAAACTTTGTTGTCACAACACAAAGCACCTAGCCGCCCATGATGGATGCCAAAACCCTCTCAACGTTTTCCTTAACACACGCCTTTCTCAAGGCACAAAAACCAAGGTAGGCCGTACGGCCATGAACAACGAAGAAGAATTCAATCTCATCAATAGTTGCTCAAGATCAACTGGATCAATCTAAAGCGAAGAGAATGGACACAATGATCAGAGGAGAATGCATTTCAACAGCGAAAAATGATGAAAAAGCACTCAAACTCAAAAGGGACACCTAAAAAGGTCAAAGGCAAGTTTGTTGACTTCAGTTAAGATATTTTGGAGGCAAACTTGTCGCCAAAGAGGTTATAAAGAACATCCAGAAACGACAGCTTGTCTTGAAAAAGGTGCCCTTGCTAAAGAAAGGCACCCTTTCTTTTGGGAACTCAGATGCTAACGAAAGGCTAAAGGACTTCCAAGATGACCTTCTTTGTTTGGGTAAACCTCGACAACGAAACCATCTACAAAAGTTTCTGACAAGGCAATCATTCGATGATGAAGATCAAATTGAGGCAATTTTCGACAAGAAATAACTGATGAAAAGAGCAAAAGCGCCCCTAAAGAAGAAAGGCACCCTTGCTCGCCGAGGCCTTAATCTGACTTTCAAGAACTGAGACACCAACCATCCTTTTCAAGACTGAGTTGATCACCTGATGAATCGTCAAGTGTGATTATCCGACTTGTCAGTCAACGAGGAGATCAAATCATAGCACGAGAGGTCTAAATAAAAAGTTGAAGAACAGACACTGAAAAATTGATAAGGCAAGTGCAAAAGCACCCTCGCTGAAGAAAAGCGCCCAGTCTTATGGAGCCTCAAACTCAGTTGTCTGGGTTAACACCTCCTAGGCACAACTCTTCAGCTTGGATCTAGCTCAACGATCAATCTATCAATAGTTGCTCAAGATCAACTGATCAATCTAAAGCGAGGATCAAACAGAGGTCATTCAACAGCGAAAAATGATGAAAAAGCACTCAAACTCAAAAGGGACACCTAAAAAGGTCAAAGGCAAGTTTGTTGACTTCAGTTAAGATATTTTGGAGGCAAACTTGGCCAATTCACTCCACAATCAGTGGAAATCAACCTTTTGAACTCCAGATCAAGCCAAATCAGGCTTAGATCATGAGTTAGGTGGCCAAACTTCAAGGATTCAGGCTTGAATCTACATTAAGCAAATCTAGGCATCCTTTTTCATTATTTATTTGCAGGTTGAAGATTCAAAATAGCAAGAAGCTCTCAAGGACGCCATTTTTAGATCTGGCAAGGGTTTTCAACAATTCTTCAATATTTCTTGAAGATAAGGGGCCGAAGAAGATTTTTAATCGGAGACTAGATTCAGAGACAGATTTTCTCAAGGAGTCAGATTAAAAACTTCCAATCCATCTTCTGTCTACTTCCTCTTTTCTTGTCTTAGGTATTCTTGCATGTCACACAAATCAACAAGCTACCACAGATCTGATCAACTAGGCAGATTCAGAATAATTTTCTAGTGAAACCCATCTCGTCAGATTTTCCAAAATCAGCAAACTTGCTGCCCCTATTTTTGGGGGTTTTTCCAAAAAAGATTCAAAATCAAAATTATGAGGAACTGGGTTTGTTCAGTATTGAAGCACGAACAAAACCCATGTGCCAGATTTTTTCCGAAAAAATATTTCTCAGCAAGGCGCTATTTTTAGGGGTTTTTGAAAATTGTCAAAATAGGGTCAAGTGTGCAGTCAATCTTTAAGTTATTCAGAATGCAGTACTCTCAGGTACAATGCAAGACCAAGACGGCCTTGTACCATGATTACCTGAAAACGATTGACATAGACTTACATCAAGTAAATCCAATGATTGATACAGAAGACTTGAAGGGCATGAATCAGATCACGTTACAGAACATAGAGGAGTCTGGGTTACTTGCTGCATCCATCCCCATCACATTACAGAGTGTGGAGCTTGTAATTGCTTGCATTAAGCATTACAATCCTACCACAAAAGAAATCAAATCAGTGGATGGGAGGATAATCTGCAGTTTAAAGCCAAAGGACATTGAAAAATGTTTTGATATTCCACCATGCCCTACCAGCAGGGTCAAATCAGTGATAGAATGCGACAAAGCATTCGAGGCAGCCAAGAGAAAATGCCAAGGAATAATGGCAAAAAAACGGCTGAAAGTGAAAAAGGCTAACTTGCCTAAGTTGGTTGGGCGAGGAGAATACAAAGATGAGTATGTAGTGTTAATCACTTTACTCAGCAGAATCACTAGACAGGAAGACGGCAATCAATTCCAGTCGTGGATGTATTATGTCATTGCGAAAATCATCAGCAAGAGGGAACATTACGACCGGGCCACTCTGATCCGTGATACACTTCACCAATAGATTACCAGGTTTCTAGAAGCTCATAGGTTCCACGTGTTCTTACCTGGTGTACCTGATTGCCTTCCAAGGCGAGTTCAGGATATTAAAGAATGTGGGAACCTTAGGTGTGCAGAAGGTTCATGAACACTTTTCACGTCTTGAGTTTACTCAAGCAGAGCGACACTTCAGAGGGACAAGTGACCTCTTCATCATGCACACCATACGAGATCTAGACCATGAGATGCATGTACGTATTTCACAAGCAGCCAAGGAGGCAATGGTGGACTGGGCGGATTGGTTTATCCAATTCCCTACCTTCACCTACATACATGTGTACAGCTACATTGGTCACCCCGCCATGATGCCACGCTACCCTTCAGATAGGGTAGTTTTCATGGAATTCCTAAGGCAGTTATCCAAAGTTAACATTCACTTGCGCTTGAAGAAGAAGCCAGCTGTGAACTTTCCCGTTGAGATGGGACTCTATAGATGCAGGTCAACGGTAGATGCCAAGTTAATGAGCCAAGAAACGGTGAGGCTTAATCTCAAGTACCTCATTGAGAGGTCATATGATCCCAGAGGCCTCTATGCGACGCATCTCGAGCAACGCTCATCACATGAATCTTCTATGGAAGATTACTGGGTCAATTGTGACGATGAGTATGAAGTGCGAAGAAGGAATTATGGTAGGTTCAAGCTCTCACAAATTGCTGACTTTATGTCAGAAGACATCGATGGTTTATCTGACAATGAAGGGGAAGTCATTCTCCCCTCATTCTTCATAGATTCAGTTGACTCACAACCACTCCCAAGACTAGATTGGTACGCAAAGGATAACCTATCTATAGAGGAGAGGACAAGCAGAGTTGTCAGAAACAGTCAACTCTACCTCGACAGCAAGAAAACAAGGTGGTACCTCCGAGAACAGAGCTGCCACAGGTTCAGTCTACACCACCTTCCACGTCAAAAAAGAAGCCCAAGCAGAAACAGTGGTGCAATCTCCCCAAAGGGATGAGAATGGCGGGCATACAAGGCCAAGAACACAGGGGACACATGTGGAAACAGCCACACACAGTCCCGAAATAGTCATGGGTATTGCTGCCCCAGAGCCAGTAATAGAGATAGTTGCTTGAAGAGACTGCAGCAAAAGAGGCAGAAGCCCGCAGCAAAAGAAGCGACAACAGAAACGATGCCTATGTTAGAAGTAGAGCCACCTACATCACCACCATCACAGCAGTCATAAGTCCCCATCAACTTGGACTCGCCACCGAGAGACGTCACTCCAGCACAGTCTCATACTTTTGGGCCGGCTGGCATTCAAGGGCCCCATATTCCTCCTCCTAGCAAAGCTAGCCGAGATTCTATCTGGCTTGAGGGTTTCCTAGGCAAGAAGAGGGAAAGGCCCTCCTATGAGCTTGACTTCATAGAATTCGACCATGTCCCACAAGACATGTCGACGAAGAAGTTGAAGAAGCAAGTTCACGTGGAAAGGAATGCAGAATGTGAGTTCATCATAGAGACTGCTGCCCCACCAAGAGATAAAAGCATACATGAGGTACAAGTGGAAGACTTCACATTGTCTAAACTTAACCTTGGAAAGACCACACGATAGGTAGAGGCAAACCTTCTCGAAATCGCCTCGGTGAGTGCCCAAGAAACGATGGCCAAGGATGGAAAAGACAAAGCAGCCTTAAAGGCTGAAAACCAACAGTTGAGGTTGTACATTTCCAGCTTGATGCATGGCACCCCGAACGTCTCAACCTTACCACAAGGATTGTTGGATCTTCCCGCAGAGCAGAACCATCAAGAGTTGATGACATATGGAAAACACTTGAAAGATCAAGTGGAGGAATTTGTTCTCAGAAGGCGATGTATACTGGCAAATCTATACCAATTACGGGATAGAGCACATGGACTTTGTGTGAAGATTCAACAATCAGAGCAAAGAACAGCAGAAAAGAGGCCAAGCGATGAGATCACAATTGCAGACTTGCAATTGGCATATCAGTCAGTCTACTATGAGGAAAACAAGCAACATCTATTTGCTTGGAAAGAACAACTGGCATACAAGGTGAAAGCCTATGATGCCCATTCAGTAGAATTGATTGACTACCAACAGGTTGTCACAAATATTATCAACTTTGCAAGAACGTCGGTAATATCTTTCCCTCGCATAGAATATCAGCACGAGGAAGGAGAATACATTGAGATGGTTACAATGCAGAATCAATTCAGAGATGTCATCCGCAGCACCTTCCTTGATGATCCAAATGGTTGCAAGTTGGCCAAGGTGGCAGCTTTGTCTACCAAGTTCGATGAGGCAGTTGCCCAGTGTATAGACTTCCAGCATCAGCTCACGACATGCGAAGTAATGCTCAAGCACCACGTCATCATTTTGCAGAGCATTAACTACCTAGAGGCTGAAGAAGTCAACGAATGGATAGAAACACTATTGACTAGTGGTGAGTTGTAAAGGCACCAAAAAGGACGTCCTACCCTCCAAATGGCGTTTATGATACTTGAAGTTGACTTGATGCTTCTTTCCAAGTCAACTCAAGAAGACATTAAATGTAATTGGAGTCAACTTGATGCCCCTTTCCAAGTTAACTCCACATCACACAAATCATGCATTGTCAGATCCCACTAATTAAGGATGTCTAATTGACTTCCATAATTTGTAGATCTCAAATCTCCACTTAACGTGGATGTCTATTTTGGAGGCATACTTTGTATTAAAGTTCACCTTTAGTTTAGTTTCAGTCAACTGAAGTAGTTTCCAGTTGACTCTTTGTTTAGTTTCAATTCACTGAAGTAGATTTCCAGTTAACTGTTTGTTCCCCCTTTTTAGGAATAAATCTTGCTAATTGATTGGCAAGAACTCATTGTTAACTCAAGGAGATTTTAGGGTTGCCTACTCCTTTGAGTTCTATAAATAAGAGCCTTGGGCTCATTATTTGTTTAACCTTTACTTGCTATGCAAAATTGTTGCGCCATTGTTGCCAACAGCTTTGAAGGGAATATTTGTTCACTCTTGGATGAGAGTTCATTGGTTGATCATAATTGTGCATGATTTCGTGCCTTTGCTATCCCAATCCTTGTAATTTGTTCAAAAAGCTTGAAGAAATAAATCAAAAGGCACATGCAATTTGATCTAAAGATTTGAGTTTTCCATAATGTCTTGTGTTTAAATAGCTTGTTGTTTCATTTCTCTCCTTGGATAGGGGTTCCTCCTCCTTGGATATTTGTTATTAACAGTTGTCGTGTGATGTTGTTTAATGGATTGACTTTCAACCTATACTTCGGACAGGGGTTCCTCCTCCTTAGCAAGTTTGTTGGACAAAACATCGTAATTTGTTGTTTCTAGTAAGTCATTTCCTAGCCCATAGCTCGGATAGGGGTTCCTCCTCCTTGGCAGGTCTCAGATCCAACTTACCGTGAAGAGTGTTTGCTTGTATAAAACCTTATCCCAGCGTATATCCGAGAGTTTAGAGCCTCGGCCATATTCTAAGGAGACGACAAATTCAAGTGATCCAACCAATCCATTCCTGCTCCTATGCCCTCATGCTCTGTTTACCTTGAGGAGATAGGATAGATTAAAAGCTAGTTAGTCGTAGTTAAGATCTACAGAAACCAGAGAAAAGCTTAGCTACAGCGCATTGGGTTTGTGCACCCTTGTGCCCTGCCGCTGAGTACAAAAAGATAGGAACCTTAGTCTACTCTACCCTCTCTTACGCATTACATCAGCAAAGAGGGACTTCTCTTTAAATAACGAAGAAGTGTTGCAAAACATTTGTAATAGCTGAACGTTTACAATCAGCACTCTGGAGGTGTTAATTTAAACGCCAACAATTTTATATTATAATAATATTTAAATTATTAGAATTCATATTTTAATATTTACGATATTATCTTTGATCATTTAATTATAATATTATCTTTGTGATAATTATAATTACTAATGTTTATACTTTTATTATGTTTTTATCTTATTTAATTATTATCTTAATGTTGAGATTCCGGGGACACGACACAAACCCTTACTGCTGGCCGACCACCTTAATTCATAAGACAATCACATATATGCAATGATTAACTAAACAAAAAGCGATGGTTCATAAAGGAGCAGCAACAAATATATATAAGAATCGATTAATATAACTAAGAGGGCAGTGATTCATGTTGTGTGAAAACAATAATTAACAAAGGCTGTGATTTGTTTTGAGGTGTATCTTAATTTAAGGTTGTCTTTTTAGAAAGAAACTGTTGGCGTAACAATTAGCACCTCTAGAGTGCAAGCTAGTACGGACAGCTATGCACAGTGCATATTGACTGCTCTTCAAATTAGGAGAGGAAGCTCCCTCGTATGCTGATTTGCGTGAAAAAGTAAAGTAATCTAACTCCTATCTTTTTGTCTCAGTTGGAAGAGGTACAAGGTTAAGAATACCAAGAACGTTGCAGCTAAGGATTTTCTGGTTTCGCAAACCACTAACTACAACTAAACTAAAAGCTTTAATCTATCCAATCTCCTCAAGAAAACAAAGCATGAGGAAAAAGGAGCAGGAATGTCTTTACGATAAGCTTCACAACAGGATTTCCAAGGAGGAGGGACCCCTATCTGATGCATAGGCTGAAATAAAGTCTATTAGGCACAACACTTAAAACGATAATTCTTATTTCCAAATTTCCGAGGAGGAGGAACCCCTATCCGAGGCGTAGATTGAAAGAACTATTAAACATAATATAAGATAGCAAACTAGGACAGCAAATTGCATTGGCGAGACGCTCATACAATAAACAATCTAACTAGCCACTCCGTTTAACTAAGATGAACAAATACCATAAGAATAACATTCAAGCAAGGTGGCACAGCCATTTATTATCACAGTAAAAGCTTGTGAACAGATACAGAATAGCAATATTACAAGCAAGGTGGCGCAACATATATTACCATCACAAGCAAAAGTTAATAACAGATGAGCAAAGAGCTCTTATTTATAGACATCAAAGGTGTAGGGAACCCTAAAATCACCTTGACTCAACTACAGTCTTGCAAGCATGCAAGATTTTATTGCTAAACCCTAATAAAGGAAATTATACAGTTAACTGGAAAACTACCATCAGGTAACCGAAACAAACCTAATCTAAATGGACATGTGCAAGCATGCACATCCTTATTGAAATGAAAACTAAGTGAAAACTCCAACAATACATTGATGATTCCAAAATAGACATAGCATGTGTAATGTCCCCTTTTTAGCTGACATTGTTTGTTGAGGAGTGAGCCTATTATTTTGACCCTCATAGGCTGACAATTATGGGTAGAGGGCACTTTATTACAGTTACTCGGTGGTTAGAGACAACACTTCACTTTTTGATTCAAGTTTGGGCCTTTGCAGATGCTCACAGAGTGGTGTTTAGACACATACTATTTATAATAAGTCAGGATGTCAGGGTTTACTATTTCTGGCAGGGCACCTGGTTCAGTTGGTTTACTCAAACTCGACCCAGTTTGGCAGTTTGTTGAGCAAACGGAGAATATTTGAGCATTTAATAACAATTAAATGATTATTATTATGACTTTATATTATAAAGTCAATTAAGGAAGATATTAATTAATTAAATGGCTTATTATAAAGTATTTTATAACTTTATAATAAATGGGCGATATTATTATTAAATGAGTATTTATTACTCATTAAAAAGGGACGCCATTTATTGATTAATAAGCCTAAGTCACATAAAGGGCGAATTTAATGTTATTAAATGCATT
The DNA here is from genome assembly GCA_007258455.2 of Sequoia sempervirens. Lineage (NCBI taxonomy): Eukaryota > Viridiplantae > Streptophyta > Pinopsida > Cupressales > Cupressaceae > Sequoia > Sequoia sempervirens. The sequence continues at coordinate 34,360 of VDFB02256861.1, forward strand.
ATGAGTTGCTTTTTGGGGGTTGAGCCTCTTCGAGAAGGTTATTTAATGTTTCAAGACAAATGAAACTCAATTATGATTGATTATTTTAATTTGTCTTCATCTCTCTGAGAAATTTGGAGTTTGAGAAACAAGGGTTTCTGAAATCAGATTTTGGAGATCGTTCCCTCTTCAGAATCAAGCATACAGAGGTTGTGAAATACCAACTGAAGATTGCTAATCAGCGTGGCTTTATTTAGAAGTCATACTTGTGCTTACAGAGGAAATTTCAATAAGGGTTTGAGAAGAATTTATTCAACAAGGATAAATCGAATTCTACCTTCTTTGGCCAAGTTTTAGGCTTCCCTCTTCTCAGTCGTACGGCAATCTTTTGCTACTGCCAAGGCCGAACCAGACCAGCAGATAGGCATGTGAACTCGAGGAAAAAAACGCCTTGCCTTTTTGTTTGCTTCCTTTACCAGTTGGGGCGCATATTCTTTGAGAGGCATTTGACTTCATTTGTTGGCTGGAAAAAAATTGTTTTATGAAGATCGTACTTCATCTTCTGTTCATTCATTGCTGCGAATAAAATCAGGTTCTTTCATTCATAATATAGCTGCCTTTTAATTTGCATGTATGCTCTTCAATATTGTAATCAGTCACTTGAAATAATAAAGGCAATTGCAGCTCAAAATATATGTTTATTGATATTAGAATTCATTTTTGCAATTTCAAAAATCGCACAAAACCCTCTTCAAGCAAACATCTCAAAAAATTACAAAAACTCACAAAACAAACATAAACTTCAAAATCAATTGCATTCTCAGCATCAGTAGGGGTTGAGACACACCAAGTCTCTTACAGCATGAAAGGTAGATCAACACGTTAACTCGGAAAGAAGCATCGGGTTAACCGTTGTGTCTGATGTCTATCCTGAAAGGTGGGACCTGGAGTTTACTGGCCATGATCTCGAGCAAGTAACCCTTCCACGAGGCTGTTGACTGCATGACCATCTGGAGCACTAATACTCTATCATAGCACACTGTATCTTTGTAGCATCTCCTCACCCCCTATGATTTGGATCTGAAGTTGTCCTCTACTCTTAACTGCCTCATCAAATAACAATGACATGACTGTAAGTTGATCTAACTTACAGCCAACGGAATCCCCACTGAAAATGCTATAAATGAGCACTTGCAACTCTAACTAAACATCAACAAGCTCGACGTACTCACCACCCTCACACTGATACTGGCAAGAAACTCGGGACACGAAAGTTCTCATGTACCGAAGTGTACTAGACATGTGTTCTTTGCTCTCCACAAACTCTGAAGCCATTGTATCCTGTATTTTTTCCTTGAAGATCAACTGTCCTCCGAGTAAAAATAGCTTCTTTATCTTCTTCGTCAATTACTGAGTCGTATGCCATCCTCAGATGAGAGATCATGATTTCATCTCTGGGTCTATCAATCGCCAAGTCGCGCTCCTCATCCTGGATGCATAGACGGAGTTTGCGGGCGTTGAACCTCAATTGATATATTTCTACAAGTACAAAGCGGCCTCTGGTGACGAACTCTTCCTCTCAATCTAGCAAACACTTCCCATATACAACCAGCTAATTAAGCTAATTCTGCTCTGTTGATGACTCTAGCATCTGTGGGAGTCAAGCGGTGACATTTTTCGTTCTATGCTCAAGGTTAGAGATATACTGACGAAGCTACTGAATTTCAGCCTTGAGGGTTGCCTTGTCTTCTCCGTCTTTTATCACCCTATCCTTTATGCTATCCATTGCAACCTGATGGAAATCACTCTTTGTCTAGCATGTACTTCTACCAAAGTTAACCTCTATCACATTGAACTCTTCAACTTCTATCTCGTTCAAGCTCTTACCCTCTGGAGGTGCAGCGGTTTCTATGATGATCTCCTTGTCAACATTCCTCTCAACATGAACCTGCTTCTTGATTCTTCTATCTAGCGCATCCTAGTAGACATGATCAAAATCTGAATGATCAAGAATGTAAGATGGCTGCCTCCTCTTCCTACCCAGCTGATTCTCAAGCCAAGACGAGTCTAGACTAATCCCACTGGAAGGGTCTGTACTAGTCATAGGAAGCTCTAATAAGTGTGAATGTGTAGAGGTATCACTACGCGGTGGCGAGTCTAGGTCCAAATCAATGTGAACTGGAACTGAAGACTGTTGTGGTGTAGGTGATGGCATGGGAGGCTGAACCTTAGGCTCTAGCAAGCTCTGAACTGCATTCCTGACTAGCTCCACATGCGTTTCTAAAACAAGTGCCTTCCCCTTTGAATTGTTAGGCGCTTTGTTCTTTTTAGGAGGGTTACTCCTTTTCCTTTGTTTTGGTTTTGACGAGGATGGCAGTGAAACATCCACTGGTGGCGGCTTTGTACTTGGCATGACTACCCTCCTTGTCTTCTTGCTATCAAGGTAGAGTATGCTATTTTGAATGACTCTACTCGATCTCTCTTTCACGTATGAGTATTCTTTGGCAAACCAATCGATAGCTGGAAGTGGTTGCGTATCAACCTGTTCTCTGAAGAACTGAGGAAGTACATCCCCATCATCATGTGGCAATCCTTCAACATCCTCTGACATGAACACAGAAATCTGTGAGAGAGAGAACTTGTTGTAACTGTGTCGGCACACCTCAAAATCATCCTCGCAGTTAACCCAATAATCTTCCATAGTAGGCTTGTGGTAAGGGCGACCACCAAGGCGTGCTGAATAATAACCCCAAGGGTCATATGTGCATGCATCAACAAGATATTTGAGAATAAACTTTTCTAACTCCTGTCCTACAGCCTTCGCATCAACTGTTGTCCTGCACTAGTAGATTCCCATTTGCATTGGAAAGTTAGCAGTTGGCTTACGCTTGTGGCGCAAATGTAAATGAGCATCATATAATTGCCTCAGGAACTCCATGAAAACCGTCCTATCCAAAGGATAGCGAGGTAAAATAGTTGCATTTCATGTATATCCGAAGACATAGATGTAGGTGTATGTAGGGAACTGAACGAACCAATCCGCCCATTCTACCATTGTTGCTCTGGCAACCGCTGAGATACAAACATGCAATTCCCTGTCTAGGTTCCTCATTGTGTACATCAAGAAAGCTTCTTGCACACGCTTGAAATGTCGCTCGGACTTTGTGAACTCAAGTTGGTCATATTATTGATAAATTTTCTATACACTGAGAATCCCCATTGTGTTCAATCCTCTAAACTGACCCTGATAGGCAATCAAGTATACAAGATATGAACACGTATGAAATTGGTGGGCAACTAGGAAACCGGTAATTTGCTTATGGAGAATGTCGCTGATTAGAGATGCCCAGTAATAATGCTCCCGCCTAGAGATGATTTGAGCAATGATATAGTACATCCAGGGCTGGAATTTATTAGCATCTGCATGACCAGAAACACGATTGAGAAGAGTGATCAAAATCATGTACTCATCCTTGTATTCTCAGCGACCCGCATTGTGTGGCAATTTAGATTTCTTTTCCTTTAACCACCTTTCTGCCATTTTGTTCTGACACACATCCTTATCAACATTGAATGCTTTTTCACACTAATTCATGGTAATGACCAAACTGTTCGGATGTTCAAGAATACCGAAACATCTTTCAATGTCTTGGGGCTTAAGACTGCAAATGACCCATCCATCTGCCGACTGAATTTCGCGAGTAGTAGAATTGTAATGCTTGACACAAGACATTACGAATTCTATGCAATGAATTGAAATAGAGAGTGAAGACACCTCTAGCAACCCGGATTCTTGGATGTTTAGAAGTATTGCATTATTTATCTTACTTGGATCCAAGATAGCCTCTAGAAGCACTTTATGCAGATCTGAGTCAACTGTTCCAATGAAGTCATGAGTCAAGATTGACTTAGTCTTGACTTCAAGCTATGTGTACTGCATTCTAAAAAACTTGCCCATTGACTGTAAACTCGACTATGTTTAGACAACTTTCTCCAGAAAGCTAAAAGTAACCTACTGAGGCTAAAAATAGCCTATCGGAGAGCAATTTCATCAAAAATTTTGAGACGTGGGTTTTGTGCAGAAAATGATTCTAACACAAACTGCAACGTCAGAATTGCAAAAAAACACCGTTTAAATTGACATGCAAAAGCTTTTCTAAAAAAAGCAACTAAGGGCAACAAGTGTTGTGAGGGGCAATTTTTCCGAGAAATTCTGAAATATGGGTTTTGTCCAGAAGATGATTCTAAGACAACCCACAACGTCAGATTCGAAAAATATCGATTTCTCCTCCACCATGCAAAGGAATTTAAGTTGAGAAAAAGCAAAGCTTCGAGAATTTGAAGCTCTGGAGCAAATTTTCCGAAAAAATACTACCACATGGGTTTTGTAGAGGAAGTCGTGCACAACCAACCCAGATGCTTAGATTTGTCAAAAGTCATTCAATCTTGGACAACTAAAGAAAACCTAAGACAAGAATAGAAGAATTTAAGACAGAAGATAAAAAAATTTATGCTCTGCTTCTACTAAAATTGCCATCTTGTCTGAAGTCTACTGATTAATCTAGACTTGAACTTGCAAGGAAATCTGAAAATACTATCTATGATGCTTTCGAATGTTGATTGCTGAAGAATTCACTCACTCAAATGAGAAAATTTGCTTGCTCTTCAACTATTGTGAGAGAAAAAGGATGCCATTTCGAAATAAATAAAGAAATTTGTAGCTTAAGGCGCCAACTGCAAGAATAAACCTTGATTTCAAAAGAAATCTTTTGATTGGACCCCATTTTGCTCAACTGAGACTGACTCTAAGTCCCAGAATATTAAAAATATTAAAATATTCAGTTCCTCTCCAAAGTGAATTTGCAAATTAATATCAAAATGGGCGCCAATATTAAAAATATTGAGAAAAATCGCCTCATTAAAGCTAGCATGCTGGAACTGAAAATTTAATATTAATTTATTGAGTTAACTGAAATCTCTCCAACTGGGTTCGCTTAGAATATTCTACTAATTTCGTAAAGTCCAAGTTTGACTCTCCAGGCATCCCCTAGCAAAAGTTGAGATTTTTAGCTAACTTCCTATTTTGTAGCTTGTTGAAAATGTCACGATTGCCTCTGTTGAGCTTTGATTTCCAGGTGTCTGGTTGATGCTGGAACTAAATTGAGACATCCACCACGAAGCCGGAATCACTAAGATGAAATGTCTGTTGGGAGCTGCAAGTGCTAAAAATCATGTTTGATGCCTCAAAATAAAAGTCACCTTTTATTAAATTGATGTACAGGTCTCCAGACTTGATCATTTCTCTATTTTGCCATCTCGCACTTCAAATTGCAGCTACCGGTGAACAATGGCTCCCACGACTGGATGATGGATCCTCGCGTAGCTAGAATGATTCCACAACTAATGACTGTATGTAAGGCGTCTGAAAGTTGAGTTAAGAGCCTCAAAAGCAAGGGCACCCTTGGCCTACAAAGGCGCAACTACCATTTTGAGAAATGATTTTACAACTTGCAACTATCACGCAAACGCTATACTTTGACCCTTGACACCGAGAGCTGGATTGCTCCAATGCGCACGCTGTTGATCTTTTTGCGAAGCTGGAAGAACTTAGAAGCGATGTTCCTGAAAGTGACGAAGCGAGAAAACTGCTTCTAAGACCTCCAAGAGAAGGGTGCCTTTTTCAAGGGAGTATGTAATTTCCATACTTAGCCATTTTTCTGCTTGTTTACATTCTTCAGTATTCTCCACTGATCCTTCATTCACAGGTGTTTGACAAACCTTAAGGGTTGACGGTTGGATTCACTGAATAGCTAGAAAGATTCCACGCAAGTCTCGTGAAGACGACGGCTACTAAAAACCCCATCTAGCTGGCCAAAAGACTAGGTGCCCCTGGCCTATAGAGGTACAGTTTGATATTTTCACATTTGTCCACCCTCTATTTTGTGTGCTCACTGGAACCACTGCCACAGTCACTCAGCACATCTGACGATCTCGCGAACGAATGCATCGCGTAGCTGGGCTGAATCAAAAAAGATTCTTCGTAAACGGAAACTACAAATTCAATCATCTAAGGGGTCTAATTCAAGGGCACCCCTAAGCTACAGGAGTGCAGAAACTACAAACTTGACCGCCTCTGTGATGATGTAAACTCTTCGTACCTTCCGCTTCCGCCTTCCATTGCTGGAGTTCTGCAACTCGGATGATCTTGCTTGATAGCTTGTTGGAAAGCTAACTAAATTCCAAAGAGATTGAATGTATTTGCAACCAGAAACAAATAAATCAGAGCCTCCAAATTGAAGGGCGCCCCTGGGCTACAGGGGCGTAGATTTGCTCTGTGTTTAATATTTTGCTCCATTTCGCGCTTTGCGAACACCGTGTTGGCTGCTAAGTTGATCAAGTAGAAGCATTACTGTTGTTGACGCGTGTATGTGACTGTATTTCACCACTTTCACATGTACGTACACTATAAAGTTGATTTGCACGTTGACTGCGCAAGCATCTCCCACGTTACAAAGTGAAATGTTTCCAGACTTAGAATATTTTTTGCACTTTTCGCCATTTGAAAATTCCCTCCATCATGAAGCATCTTTTTCAGCATCTTTCATTATAGAATGTTCTGCTTTGAGCTTCAAGCTTAGATTTTGACACCTGGTACTAGCCAACTGCCATTCACGATCCCGGAGATCCTAAAAGTGTAAACTACCCACCAGGCTTAAACTGACTTGTAACTGAAACTGACTTCACCACTATGATCATGATGTGAAATAAGCCAATCAAAACTAATTTCAGCCAATTTTGACAAGTTTCAATTTTCAGGGTTTCGCGACATGAAACAGGGGTGCAGAAACCCTAATTTTCATTGTTTTCCAAATTTCACCAGTATCTTCTCGACATCACACTAACTCAAAATACATACTTGACTTACCCAAAAATTGTGTTTTGACATCATTTTAACAAGGTTTAGACTCTTTTTAAGCAAAATGCTTTAATGAAGCAAAACTTTGGTTTGGGTACAACAGAAACGTAGTTATTTGTAGGGATCACCTCTCTTGAGATTGTATAAAAGGAGTGAAAAGTATATACACACCAATAGGAAGGGAGGGTAGCATCATTATATATATATGAATGCTAATGGAGGAGTAAAGAAAAGAATATATAAACATATTCTGAGCACAGGACACCGATAGAGGATATCTTCAGATTTATAACAGACTGTGGCTGAGAAAAAGAAGAAATATAGCAAATCAGCTAGGAGAATTGATAGAGACTTTTGCAGATCAGACCACAATAAGGTGGTAAGTATTTCTGAATACGATTGATTAGTTTAGTAAATATATTAAGGATGCAGATAGGGACTTAGTAAGTATTTTATGAATTAAAATAATAATCAGGTTAATACATTATGAAATCTTAGTAAGTATTTTATGGAAGAAAATAATAATCAGTTATTACATTATGGAATCAGATGTGGATTAAAATAATAGCTTATACTTGTGGATATAAACTCTAGTAATATTATTTTGGAATCGTAATATTATACATGTTACTATTTACTCTTATTAGCATTTGCTAATATGTCATTTTGAATTAGATAACTAATTATGTTATTGGGATATATTCTATCATAATTATTAGGTGTGCAATCATATCTATCTTGTTATTTATCTTTATAAAACAACCATGGAAGAAGTGAGGAAGAGACTACTAGTAGGCTGAGCAGATACTAGACTTCCTCCTAAGTATGCCACTCCATGATGGAATGACTAAGTGCGCCTCTTGGAGCCAAGGGGGTGATATCCGCTCTTGGGCTTACGAGAAGATGTTTACAAGCCTCCTACAATAAGCTATTTCCAAACCTCTACATGGATTGATTGATGGGATTGATTCAAGGGGTTTCAACCATAAGAGGGATGGATAAGATACTATGCTCCACAGAGTTTCATGGATGAGGACAGTGGGACGAGTTTTCGGTACAAGGGTACTTTTGGGCCATTTTTTAGGGGACGGCTAATAAGAAAATAGAGAAATTTTAAAAATATAGAGAAATATCAAATGTTCATAGCATAACATTGATAAAGCATTCATCATAGACATTGTAGAAGATTAATATTGTTGGCATTTCAATTCGCACCTCTGGAGTGCGTATCGGAAACAGATAGCTATGCACAGATAAAATGCTCTTCAAATTAGGCGGGGAAGCTCCCTCTTTTGCTGATTATGTGTTAAAAGAAATGTAAACTAAATTCCTATCTTTTTAACTCAACTAAGAGCACAAGGTTTATAAAACTCTATGCATTGCAGCTGAGGTTTTCTCCGGTTTCGTAATCTCAAATACAACTAGGCCTAAATTCATAATGCCTCTATCTCCTCAAGTAAATTCAAAGCAAGAGGATTTAGAGGTAACGGGGAATGATTTCGGTAACTTAGACAAACTGGTTCTTAGAATGCATCTGAAAGCTCATCGCTCTTTCAAATTTACACTGAAATAAACTTTATGCAAGTAAAACATCAAACGATACGCTAGATCTTAGGATTCCCTCGAGGGCTCATTGCTCTTTCGAGGTGTCGACTAAAATGAAGATTATTAAGAACAAAACATCAAACGATAAACTATATCTCAAAATTCCCTTGAAGGCTCATTGCTCTTTTCAAGGCATAGGCTGAAATAAAGATGATAAGAAACAACATCAAACAATAAACTTAATCTCTAAATTCCCTTGAAGGCTCATTGCTCTTTCGAGGTGTAGATCAAAACAAAGATTATAGAAACAACAAATATTGAAAGATCTTGACAATTTTAGATCAAAGGCTCATTGCTCTTTTGATTTATTTCCTCAAACTCAATTAATGAATACATGTTTGGGACAGCAAATTGTAGAAAGAGGACAATCTACAATAAACAATCAACCAAATTACACTTGAACAAAGATGAACGCAAGTACATGAACATGAAAGCTAGCAAAAATAGCTCAACGTTTTGTTATCACAAGTATGGTTAAACAATAATGAGCAAAGGTTGCTCTTATTTATAGACACTCAAAGGAGTAGGGAACCCTAAAATCTCCTTGAGTTAACATTCAGTTCTTGCCAATCAGCAAGATTTATTTCTATGTCTAAATAAAGGTAACTTAACAGTTAACTGGAAAGACTACTTCAGTTAACTGATTCTAAAACTAAATAGAACTCCACTACACAAAGGTGTCTCCAAAACCGTAAAAGGTGGGACAGTGAGTTAACTTGGAAAAGGCATCAAGTTAACTGCTGTGTCAAATGCTATCTTTGGAAAAGGTGGGACGTCCTAACTAGTAGTTCACACCTCATCAATTTGAGTAATCATCTCCTCCAACCAGTTGTTAATTGTCTCTACATTTGGACAACCGATACTCTTCAACACGATGCACTGCCTCTTCAACATCAACTCGCCATCCATGATCTGAGTCTGAAAATGGCATCCCTTTTCAGCTGCATCATCGAATTTTGTTGACATGGTTGCAACTTGAGTCAACTTGCAGTCAATTGGGGTCACCGTCGAAATTGCCACAGATGAGATTCTGAAACTCCGACTGCAAGTTACCGAGATCAATGTACTCGACATCCTCGCATTGATACTGGCAAGGAATCTATGACACGAAAGTTCTTACGAACTTGATGGCACTCGCAACCTTTTCTCTAACTCAGCCATTTCTATAGACATAGCTTCGCAGGCTTTTACCTTGAAGAGGAGTTGTTCTCTCCAAGTAAAAAGCTTTTCTTTGTTTTCTTTCGTAGTGACTGAATCGTAGGCCATCTTCAAGTTGCCATGGTGATCTCATCCTTGCATTTTTCTTCTGCCATGCTTAGCTCTGACTCCTAAATTTCTACACAAAGGCCGTGGGCATTGTAACTCAACTGGTACAACTCTGCAAGTATGAACCAGCCCCTAGTGACGAACTCTTCTACCCAATCTTTCAAGTGTTTACCATAAAAAACCGACTGACTTAGTTGATTTTGCTCTGCAAGTAACTCCAGCATTTGCGGAAGCAAGGTGGTGACGTTGGAGGTACTGTGAAGGAAGTTGGAGATGTATTGTTGTAGTTGTTGGTTTCTAGCCTTGAGGGCTGCTTTGTCTAAATCCTTAACCACTCTTTCCTTCATGCTTACTGTTGTAACCTTGAAGAGATCTACATCAGCGTGGCATGTTCTTTTACTAAGGTTGACTTTCACCAAAGTGAAGTCGTCAACTTCTACTTCATCCAAATTTTTTGTCCTCAGGTGGTGCGGCGGTCTCAATGACAATCTCATTGTCAGCATTCTTTTCCACATGAACTTGCTTTTTGAGCTTCTTCTCTAATGTGTCTTGGTAGACATGGTCGAATTCTACAAAGTTCAATTGATAGGACAACTTTCTCCTCTTCCTACCTAGGAGATTCTCAAGCCAAGAAGAGTCTCGACTAACCTTGCTAGAAGGATTGATGCTAGTCCCATGAACTCCTGATGAGTGAGATTGTGTTGAGATGTCACGTGGTGGCGAATCTGGCTCCAGGTCAATGTGAATTGGAGATTGCTATGGTGGTGACGGATAGCAGGCTCTGCTTCCACTTCTGGCACTGTCTCAGCTATATCTGTGGCTATGTTTACATGTTGCTCTTCCTGATTTATATTAGCAACTTGCATATTTCCTCTCGAAGGCATGTGCTCCCTGTGATTCTTCGAACCCTCTGAAGGATTGCACATTGTTTTATGTCTGGGTTTTGATCTGGACGTGGAAGGTAGTGTGGTAGTAACCGGTGGCAGCTCTGTGATTAGAGTAACTACCTTCCGCATCCTCTTGCTGTCCAAGAAAAGCTGGTTGTTCCTTACAACTCTGCTTGTCCTTTCTTCAATGGATATGTTTTCCTTGGCGTACCAATCAACGGATCGAAGTGGTTGCAAGTCAATTTGATCTCTAAAAAATGTGGGAAGTATGACTTCCCCATCATCATCTGATAATCCTTCCATATCCTCTGACAAGAACTTTGCGATTTGTGGAAGAGTGAACCTGTTGTAGTTGCGCCTGCACAGTTCGAACTCGTCTTCATAGTTAAACCAATAATCCTCCATGGAAGGTTTGTGTGATAAATGATGGCTAAGGTGAGCTAAAAAGTGACCCCAAGGGTCATATTAGTGGCTTTCAATGAGAAACTTAAGATAAAGTTTTGTCATCTCATTGCTCATAGCCTTGGCATCAGCTGTTGATCTGCACTTGTAAATACCCATCTGAAAAGGACAGTTGGCAGTTGGCTTGCGTTTATTGCGCAGAAAGGTGTGGACTTCGTGCAACTGCTATAAACATTCCATGAATACCACCTTATTTGATGGATAATGGGGTAACATGGCTAGATGACCTGAGTAACCATATACGCGAATGAAGGTAAACGTGGGGAACTGGACGAACCAATCGGCCCGATCTACCATTGCCAATTTGGCTTCTAGTGAAATGCGTACATGTAACTCGTGATCAAGGTCCCTCACTGGGTGCATCAGGAACTGGTCATTCACCTGCTTGAAGTGTCATTGTAATTGTGAGAACTCAAGCTGCGAGAAATGTTGATGAACCTTCTGCACACCTAGAGTTCTATAATATTCAACCCTCTAAACTGGCCTTGAAAGGCTATTAGATATATGAGGTATGAACACATATGCAATTCGTGGGCTTTCAAGAAACCGGTCATCTAGTTGTGGAGAATGTCGTTGATCAAAGCAGGCCAGTCATAGTGCTCCTTGTTGTTGACAAGTTGAGACATGATGTAATACATCCATGGCTGGAACTTGTTTGCTTCTGCTTGACCGGTGACACGATTGAGTAAATTGATCATGATCGCGTACTCATCTTTGAATTCTCCACATCCCACATTCTTTGGCAAGCTGTTTCTTTTCTCTTTAAGCCACCTTTCTACGATTCTTTTCTGACATTTTTCCTTTGACATGTTAAACGCCCTTTCACACTCTATTGATATGACCAAGTTGTTTGCACAAGGTGGAATAGCAAAGCATCTTTCGACATCCTTTGGCTTGAGACTACAAATGGTTCTCCCATCAGCTGACTGGATTTCCCACGAGGTGGGATTGTAATGCTTTACACAAGCGATTACAAATTCAATACTCTATGCTGAGATGGGAAATGAAGCTCCCTCAAGCAACCCAGATTGCTCAATATTTCGCATTGTGGTGTGCTCTACGCCATCTAGCTTGTCCAAATCAACTTTTGGGTGTGCTTCATGTAAATCGGTCTTAGCCATCTTCAAGAAATCATGAAGCAAGTCTGATTTGGTCTTGAATTCAACTTGCGAGAATTGCATTCTGAAATTTTGGAAGAATGGTTGGGCACACGACACTATTTGAACAACTTTTCACATAGGCTAAAAAATAACTTCGTCGAGGGGTAATTTTTACAAAAAATTCTAAGACGTCGGTTTTGTTGAGAATATATTTTTTAACAAACCTTGAACGTCAGATTTTCAAAAAGATGGCTTTTTCTTTGACATGCAACAACCCCTCAGGGCAGAAGCTGTAGAAGCTATTTTTTCCCAGAAAATTCTAACACATGGATTTTGTAGGCGCCTTTGTGCTAAGCAAACCCAATTTGTCAATTTCTGAAAAAAGATAACTTTTTGCAAAAACCCTAAAAAAATGGGGGCAGTGGAGCGATTTTTTCGGAAAATTCTGGCACGTGCGTTTTGTGGCCAATGTTGTGTTGAACGAACCCAAAAGGCCAAATCTGTGAAAAAATGGAGTTTGCTTGGACATGCAAGAAAACCTAAGATAGAAGTAGAAGAAATTGGGAGAAAAATGTTGGAGATATGAACTGCTACCTTTGAATGTTGATGCTTGGATAAATGATCTCTGGAAAAACGTCCCTTTGTGCAACCTGAACCTGGAAATATGAAGAACACTGAAAATGGCCTCCGTTTGATCCTTCAGATGGTGTTGATGAAGAAAAATGTGTTTGCTCTTCAACCTGCAAAGAATAATGAAGAATAGACGCCATGTTGCTTGATAAATATCAATTTGAAGTGGAAGCATCAGTTAGGGCATCTAAAATCCTAATTGAGTCAATCTGCATGATTGGAAGTTAACTAGAAGAATCTCCACCAATTGTGGGACATCTAGACATGAGAAAGTCTTCAAAATTTGTATCTGGGAATTGACTTTGGACGCCACCTTGCCAATGTTAGGATATTCTTGAAGATTTTCAAATTTTGCTTGATAAACAGCCTTCATTTGATCCTAAATTCCGAATGCCTGATTGATCCTGAGGTTTGGCTGACAGATTCACTACGGAGCTAGGTCAACTCTAAAGAGATGTTCTTGGAAACAACAAACCCTAAAAATGGCTCTGGTGGCTTGAATCCTTGGGCGCTTTTTCCTAGAAGGGTGCTTTTTCTTGCCAAACAACACCAATTTTCAAAGATTTTCAAATTCCTCCATTCTTGACCTTCTGTGCTTTGATCTGCAGTCAGCGATGATTGATGATTCCTGTGAACACAATGAGATATTGAACAGAAAACCAGTTCAATTCCAAAAAGGATGAGTGGTATTGCAAGCTCTGAAAGTTGATTAAGAGGACTCAAAAGTTTGGGCGCCCCTAGCCTCCAGGGGTGCTTTTGTGCTTCTGAGACACAATTTTCACCTTGTAACCCTTCACGAAATGCTCCAGTTTGGTCTTCGTCGTCGAGAGTCTGAACACTCCGATGTATCTATTGACAGTATCATCGCGAAGACTGATCAACACTGAAGAGGGACTTCTTGGAGGCTGCGAAGCACGAAAGCTGCATCTAGTGCTCCAAAAAGTTCGGCGCCTTTTGTTAGAAGGGTGTATTTTCCTCTATACTTAGCCATTTTTTTATGTTTTCAACTTGCCTTGACTTTCAACATTTTCGCGCTTGATCTTCATTTATGAGCGTTTGACAGGTCATGTGAGCTGGCAGCTAGATTCATCGCGAAGGTGGAAGGATTCTGAGCATATGCCTTGGAGAAGACAACTGCTAGAAACTTCATCTGGTTGCTCAAAATGTTGGGCGCTCCTAGCCTGAAGGGGTGCATTTTGCTCTAATGAACTTCATTTTATCCTTCGTTTCACATGCTCGTTTGATCAACAGCTACTGTTGTTTGATAGGTTTCGTGGACTAGCGAACAGATTCGTTGCAAAGATGGGCTGAATTCGGAAAGATTATCTGGAGATAACCAATTGTAACAACCTATCCCTTGCATAAATTAATTTTTTTTCAATTTTACTCCAAACATATAAAGGTAACAAGCAACAAAGGCAATACAATAAATTTTTCCTTTCTTCATTGATAAATGTATACAAGTTACATTATATTTCCACATGAATTCCATTTTCATTGCAAATATAAATCAAAGTACAAATGTAAAACAATTAAATACATAGCTCGAGAGCTTTTGAACAAATAGTAGTAAGACAGTACAGGTTCCTTTCCTTTCAAATCTTGGTGCATCGGTCACTTGCTATGGAGGAGAAACATCACTTGAGCGTTTTTCCGCCAACCACGGACTTATAATGCGGTCCCCCGCACATCTATCATTCGATAGATGGCCCTCCCTCCGAAAGAAGAGATTGGTAGGGTATCCGTTAACGATTACCAACTGACTATAGTGTTGTGTCCTACCCAACTAGAACCTTGCTATTTCACAATCTCGAACTAGTATAGGATCACAATGAACTAATAGTGTAGTCTCAACTAACTCACATCTATGTGGAAGTCGTACATTTCACTACTTTAGCCAAAGTATTCTCATTCAGTACTTCGAATGAAGGTCATCTATCAAAAACACTACTCAAGGCCGATTTGACTTAGGGCTATCTTACACTACTCATAGGCTTAGTCCTTTACTGGATTATCTATCATCCTAGACTATCCTACGACAATCTAATCTACTAGAAATGAACCACCATAACAAGTAAATCACTTAATTCCTCCTACACTAGAATAATTATCCTAAGAGTCTCTCAAGCTTACCTCAGTTAACCTAATAACTTTAAGCTGACTGATTATACTTGACTCCTGTCCTCATTTCCATCCTAGTATATATTAGCTAGTAAAGCCATATTCTCCTTATATGGAGACAATACAAAATCTGCAATTTCACACTTAAATGCATTTTAAATCTTCTCTTAAATTCTTTCACATAAATTCCCTTTTATGCATAACAAATAAACATTTTTCTTGAAAGTTCTTTTCCCCTATAACTAATTGCATTCATGAATTAACTTTCAGACTTTGCACACACAGCAAATAGAAAGAAATAGAAACACAATAATCAGATTCAAAATTATAAAATGATGAAGGTTTCATGCCTGGTATAAGCTTTCTCTCCTTTACACTATTCTAGTCCTTCTCTCAATAAAGCCCTCAGTATTGAATGACTTCTCACTCAAAAACAGACTTCTCAAACACTGATTACTCACTCAAAATGGACTCTCAATGATGAATACTTACTCAAAATGGACTCTCAATGATGAATGCTCACTCAATATGGACTCTCAAATATTGAATACTCAACTGTAATGGAAGTATACACAAACTGTGGTAATTAACTGGTAAATCCTCTGTCTTTACCACTTAGAAAACAAAGTATGACTTCAGAAATATGGATTGGTGAAACAAAACTCAGAGTAAATCGAAAACTCGGATTCAGCAAAGTGTAGAATAAAGAATGTTAAGTCGTCTATATATATAGAGCCCAAAAACCAACAACTTCCACTCTTGCAAGCATGAGGAATGACAGCACTGTGTTTTGAATAGTTCAATGATATAAGTGGCGGGTTTCTAATCCCTTACTCAGCATTTTAAGAGGTGATTCGACCTCAATTCTTGCCAACAAAACAAGAAAATTTCAACTTTGCACATGGCTAAAAGGAGAAAATCGACACCTACAAGAACTCACCAAAAATGGCGCCAACAAGGAAATGATTCATCTTTTAAAGAAATGGTCTTGGCAAAACTCAGAACACCTCATCTTCTCACAAGCTGCGTCGCCCCTATTCCTCAACTGGTTTGAATTTCTCTCCCAGGCGAAGCGCTCTCACTCTCAGGCGCGTGTTCTTTCCAGTGCCGTATTTTTCATGGGAAAATCTTTCAATAGTTTAAAGTAAATATTTTGCTCTTATAAAAGTTTAACATTTACTTTTCAAATATTTTGATTTCCCATTGATAAAAAATGATTTAAATTCTTCCAAATGAGAATAGCCCGATTCTCATATATTCGGTTGAAGACATTTATTATTTTTCCATAGTTTAACTTTAATATTTACTCCAAGTAAAATATAATCTTTTAATTTTCACTTTAGAGATTTAAAATATTATAATATAATTCCTTTATATATTTTATTATATAAATATTATTATAGTCTTAAATATATTAAACATATATATATATATACATATTTAAATACCCGAGTATTTATTAATATATATATTTTAATATAACTATAATAATATTATATATAATCCATAATATATAATTACATTTATATATATATATATATATATATATATATATATTTAACAAATATATAAATATATCATGAGCTAATCGGCAACCCGATATATAAATAAATATATATACATTTTTATGTAAAGTCATCAGGCAATAATAATATTATATTATTAATATCCACAATTAATAGGTAGCGTGTGTATATATATATACATGTATATACTCATATATACCTCAGTGTACATACTATATACATGTGTATACATACCCCCTCAACCTATTCACTTATGTCCACTCACGTTATCCTCTCAATGATCATTGTACAGTAAGTCAGATACACAAATACACATCACTCACAAAGCACAAAAAAGTAAACAAGACTCCTAAACCCTATGGATGACTTATCAAGACCAACTTAACTAACTCGGTTCCCCCAAACCTATAATGATGTGTGTGTATATGCTCAAATGGTTCTCGTTACTGTTTACTTGACCAAGCTCCTCTCCCGAGTGATATTTCTCCTCTGGTTGGAGGAATGTTTCGCATACCTGCATTCAATGACACGACAACGAAAGTCATATGTTCACAACAAAGTAGTATACATGAAACATCTCAAAAGATAGAATAAACATTATTCAACAACTTACATGCAACATTCATCTAGGATTACATCAATACAAGTAACAATCAAATGAGACAATCATTAAATGGAACACACTCATATTGATAACAAGAACAACATGTTTTATTCATCACATTGATCCAATCATTACAATCAATCGCCCTATGCAATAGTAGCTATACAATCAGGGTGTAACACCAATCCAAACATTCACATCTGATTGCTTTCTTCTCTAGGCGCCCCTGGCCTACAAGGGCGCTTTTCCCTTGATAGACTGCCATTTTTTATGACTCTTGCTTTCAGCATCTTCCGCCTCTGCCTTCATTTGCCGATGTTTGCTGAATTTGGTGAACTTGCTTCACGATTCGTCAAAAAGCTAGCAGAATTTTGAAGAAGATAACTGGTTTTGCAATTCTTAACAACTATAGTTGGCCTCTTGAATTCAAGGGTGCCCCTAACCAGCAGGGGTGCTTTGGGCTCTAGAGTTAGTCATTTCTTGATGATTTTGACCTCCTCGCGCTTTGCGTTCACCATCTTGCTTGACTGGGTTGATCACTGTTGTCGACAACGAAATCGCATTCACCGTTGTGATTGCTTTCATCACTTCACGTGCACAGGCATTTGGAAAATTTGACCAAGGCGTTGACTACAAAGGCATCTCCCTTGTGACAAGGCGTACATCTTCTAGACTTAGCTTTTTTTTGCATTTTTCAACTTTTGAAATTCCCCTCCGTTGTGAAGCGTCTTTTCGAGCATCTTTTGCCATAGAATCATTTGTGCAGCGTTTGAGGCTTAGATCTTGATACATGGTGCTGGCCATCTGCCATTGTTGACCTCGGAGGTCCTATCTTTTCTCCTAAAAAAGTGAAATAGACCCACTAGGGAAAAACTGACTTTAATGTGATTCTGACTTGACCAGTGTGATCGTGAAGTGAAATTTACCTATCAAAATCATTTTGAGTCATTTTTGGAAAGGTCCTATTTTTTAGGGTTTTCCGAAAAATAGGGGCGTGAAACCCTAATTTTCAAAATTTGCAAGTATCCTCTTGACAATAAACCCCCAAAAATCCCATGCTTCGTTTGACCTAAAATTGACTTTTGATGACAATTTTACAAGATTTAGACCATTTTTACCAAAATGCTATATTGAAGCAAAAATTTTATTTTGGGTACAATAAATACATAACATTAGACTTGAATTGAGATTTCACATGAGAATTGACAAACAAATTCAAGAAATTCAAATGCTTTCATTGTGAATGTACATACATATTATATAAGAATTATAAAAAAATGCCCAAAGGCTCCAAGTTTCAACTATAAAATGACAAAAACATAGAAAATATATGACTCCAAGTTAAATGGGCCTTTTGCATAGGTTTTGAGGACTTCAGAAGAACATTCAAATGGGTTTGAAGTTGTTGGCCCTACTACACTCCCACTGCCTGAAGAACCCCCAGTGGCTGCCATACTTCTATGTGTTCTACTTCTAGGTCTACTTCTTTCACATTTGAACCTTAATCCCCCGACTATCATTACAAGTAATCTCACTATTGCTCATGATTTTTTTTGGTTAAGAATTGAAAAGAAATCTGCAAGTTCAAATAAAGGAAAAAATAAACTCACAATGCCCTTCCTATGTGGTAAGAAAAAAATTCAAAAAAACTTGAAAAAATGGAAAACAAAATGAAAAAACAAATGTAAAATGAAGAATTTACCTCTAATGAAGCAGATTTGATGCCCTAGTCTCCACTTTCAACTATCGTTCTCTCCTCTTTCACTTGTTGCTCTTCACCTCAAGTTTGCAAATGTCAAAATGAGAATGTTTTTTCCATCCCCTTTTTTTAATTTAAAAATGTGTTTTTTTACAAAAAATAAAGATGTTGTTGGGCCATAGGGGACGGTTAGTAGTCGCCTAACCATCCCGGGGACTGCTAGTCGTCCCCTGCCTTTTTTGGGACGTTTCCTAAATTTTGCAGAGAAAGGGGATGGGTAGGGGACGTTTCTTGGCTGTCCACGCATCCCTGGTACAGGAACAAGGGTAAAAACCCAGGGGACACATCCCTGTGGAGCATAGATTAAGATAGCAAGGATAGAGAATGCAGATACAAGTTGTCCACGAAGTAGACCACCCCATCCAGAATGACTAAGTGCACCAAATGAGGAACAAGAGGGATGGTATATCCGCTCTTGGGCTTGGTGTGATAGCTTCGGGTGGATCTATCATGCTTTTCATTCACTCCCCCTTATGATCCAACTCTCAAGGTGAATTATAAATATTATGTGGTTTAAAATATTTCCATGATATGAATAGATAAACACTTATTATATGTTTGATTATGTGAATTATATTCCAACATTATCTAACATGATTTGCTGGACCTAAACCAAGATTCATCCGGTTTGAAGCAATTAGTTGATAAGTTGTAAACCCTAACTACACTAGCTTATATTCCTAGAGCGGAAATTAGGGTTTTCTCAAAAGGGCACATTACATTTAATGATGTAAAGAGCTTCATCAAAAAGTATAATTTTTTTCTGAAGATAAGATTATGGAAACCAGATTTATTACAATTTATGAGAAAATCTAACTCAGAAAGAGAGATTAAATAGAAATTAAAAAGCTAGAAAAAAGCAGACAAGAAAGAAGCAGAATATTATATGTTCTTTCTATGTTCATGGAATAGTCCACACCATAGAAGGGGGGAACTATTTCAATTCTCATATTATATAGAGGTCATACAACCCAAATTGCTTGTTTCTACATGAAAAGTAAAATAAAATAGTACACCTTACCTGGAATATCAAGCTGATCAAAAGATATGCCAATCGCATTCAGCCTTTTCTGGTGAACAAGTCCTGAAACATCAAATCTTTGATAAAGAGAAGACTCGTCCAATAGAACATGATTAGTTCCAAGTTTATCCAAAAGGAGCTGAGCATCACTGGTAGCCGATTCATTATGAGTGGTGTAAAATAAAGCAATATTGTTGCCAAATTTTCTGTCAAACAAATCAATAACTTGTAGACCCACTTTTCCAATTGAAAGTTGCATAATAAGTGCAATCAAAGTCAACACCTGGAAGATAATAAAAGAAATAATACTCCTTAGGATCAAAAAGAATATATGATTAGACTTATTCAGCTAATCAAAGTCAAATATTTAGGTGATCATGCAATTTGCAGATAAAATACTGAATTACAAAGAGAAAATGATCAAGAAAATGAATCTAGGCAATATGAGAAAAGTTACTTCAAGAAAATAAATGAGAAAAGCTTCACTATGATAGCAGAAAACTTGAAATTCAAAACATAAAACTTACTGCTGGTAGTCCAATTGTAATAAGAGTTGCACCAATATTCCTCCTGTTCAATGAATTGTTCGAGTCAAAATAGTTGAGACAAGATAAAGAGATAAGTTGAAATAAATATAGACAATATCTTCTGCATACATGATTAAATAATTCCCATTTCTCAGCATACCAAAGATGGTGATGCATTCATCCAATATGGATTCTTACTATAGAAAAATGCAATAAAGGAAAGAAAGCTGTTTGATGCCAATAAAAACAATGAATAATGAATTTGTTCCTATATAAGCAGAACATGCTTTTCAAAAGGTTGATTATTAGTCAGTAATTACCTATTCCTAAATTCAGTAATTTTATGCATTTTTCCTTTCGAAGAAGTAGTGGTTTGTTAAAACTTAATGTCATGTCCCCATTCTAAAATGTCAAGCAAGGAACCAAAAAGCCCATTCCCTAATTATTCCCAATGGGATAAAGCCAAATGTTAGGGAAAACAATCTAATAATAATATTTTAAGGTAAGCCCTTGATGTACATAAAAAGGGAGAAAACTTAAATGTTATTAGGATAGAAAAATGACCTTTATAACTGTTAGCCTATTTTCACCCTTGAAGCCTAAATAGTCATGTTTCATAAATACAAATGTTTGGAAGAATTAGGTGCCAAAAACATTGTAACGAAACAAAGCAAGGTCATCTTTAAATTTTATTAAGCCCCCAAAAGTCCACGCTGAAAACTCCTTTTGGGGTTTTAGGTGCCAAAACATAGAAAAGGAAAAAGATTAAAAGGCAAAATCAAAGAAGACTCATTCTTTCACTGGCTTCCACATTGAAAATTCCCTTTTGAGGTTTCAGGGCACGTACCATGAGAAATATTAGGGTTGTTTGATGGTGTTCAAGGAGTCTCCCATTGTTGCTGTGAGAGAACAAGCAGCTCCTGAGATAAAAGGACAGTTGCAGAGGTTAAGGAGAAATTGAGCACGTTGAGGAAGCCTAGCAAGCACATTTCTTCAACTCATACATAAGAGGGCACGTGGGAGATATAGAAGAGGCCAGTTCTGCTTGTTTTTTCCCCGCAGATCCTTTTTATGGTTATGAGAAGGCGCCACATTTATCTTGCATGGTACAAGGATTGTGTATCACCTTCTTATGTGTTTGTCTCTCAAAATCGTCATGCTAGTTTGTGTGAAGAAATGTAACAGTGGAGTGGTTTTGTAAATGATAAATGAAAGTCTAGGAGAGCTAGTCTCAGGTTGTTTCTTTTAGAAGAGAAAGTATTGTTCAGTCATTAATAAGGATGCAGTCTGGAGGTCATTCATGTGTTGTTCAATGAGAAAAACCCTCATAAGAACTGTGCACACTTTCCAATCCTTTTTAAGGTATTCTTTCCAATAAAATATGTCAATATGAGCATAATAGTCTGCTATAGTGAAAACCCTAGCAAATTAGTATTGAGTGATCTCATAAAGGCAAAGAATGACAATAAAACCCTTGTCAAAACCTAGCACCTGTTCATGAAGGGTTAGTGAAGGAGTTTTTGCAATTAAGTTCCAAAGTGCCGGTGAAGAGGAACACAGTCATCAACACTCATAGAAGACTTTTCACAATAGCAAGGAGACTTGTGTTTAACAGTTTATTTCACAGTGAGAAGGATTTCTTTACACCTTGAAGTTCATCACGGGTGAGTCCCATGACCTGTAGATTCACAAATGTGCGAAGTCTATCCATGACAATGGTCAATCATAAGAGTCTTCACCAGGTTTTATTTATATCAAATAAAATGCAGTGTCTTTTTTATTTACTGACCTCTGTCATTTACCATGGTCATGAGGATTCTTTAACTGTCATGATGTCATCAAATATGAAGAGGACGATCAACAGTCCTAAAAATAGGAGATGACAGTCCAAGGGTTGCATTTAGGCTTCACACAGATTGATAAATCATATGTCCATAAGGCTTCCTATAAAGGTTGTAAAGTTTGTCAAGGGTTTATAACTACTATAGAAAACAGAGATTTGTGTACATAAAAGCATAGACCTGTAATGAAGTCAACATGACAATATCTAAAGGGCTACACAGTTACAAGAAAGTATGCTACAGGGCAGTCAAAGACAAGGATATAATGTCTAACATTTGGAAACCAAGTAACCACAATCTAAAGAAAATAGCAATGGAAAGCTTTTATAAGTTTGTCAATGAGAAGAATAACAAGCAGTTTAAAGAACTAACTTAAATAAGAGTAAGGACAGCTTATAGATAAAATGTGATCCTTGAGACAATGATGTCGTTTGGGAGAGCTGAGCACATATAAAAACAAGAAAATGGACAGGCAGTGGTTTATAAGTTTTATGTCAAGTGTCAAGTGTCGAGTGATGTTGACAATATGTTGAAGAATGAGTGACAAAAGGGATGTTTGGTCTGCATATTCAAGAGACCTGCTTATTCGAAAATCTTTTATGGACTGTGCAACATATGACAGTCATATTCCCTCAAACCCAAAGGTCTGTGAATGGTGAAAGGAGCCTTGTCTTTTGTTGCCTTTCTAAACAAGAAGGCAGGGGTTTTTTTGATAATCCTTAGTCAAGAGACCAAATAGCCTCAAAGATAGTGATAACATTTCAAATTTCATGACAGAGAGCAGATGATGGTTACAGGCCTACTGAAGAAGTATAAAGGATAATATATGGAGGACACCATGGATACCTATGAGCCAACATAGGGTCATGAAAGAAATGTACATGACAGTGTAAGGAAAGGTGGTTACATATGAGTAATGGTGCCATACATTTGACAAGAGAAGCCTCACAAAGTAGATGATAGTGGAGGATGGAATATGTGCAAGAAGCTTGTAGAGGATATGAAGACACACTACAGAGAGAGGCCAAATAATGGTAACAGTCAAGAGGGGGATGACAATGTTAGTAAAGAGCTGTACATGGAATGAAATCTAAGGAGATATGAAGGCAGTTCCATGAGCGAAGGACTAAGTAAGAAGACAGTATTGGGTAAAGTGGGCATTAAGGACTTATATTGTGTTAAGCACCAAATGATGATAGTTTTAGTGATAGTCCATGAAGAACAGTCCAAAAGGTTGCATGGAGTCCTCAAAACACAGCTCTATTAAGATGCTTTGAAAGACAGTCATCATGAAACCATTGACACAATTCACAGCCAAGACATAGAAGACACTTAATATGTGGGAATCAATGCAATGATATAAAGGAGACAGTGTTTTTCAGGGGGTAGTCACTGTAGCAAACACAGTGAGGAATGAAATGGCTTACATATGAAATCTGTCAAAGGTCTGTCATTAAGTCGGAGTGATCCTCAAATCACAATGTGACAATGATCAGGAGTAAGTGCCAATCCTGTAACAAACAATAAAGGACAATCCTATAAATCCTACAATGACAGTGAGCAAGAGGATTTTAGAGGACAGTCAATGACAAAGGTTTCAAGAGACAGTGAATCAGGATCAGAGCATTGCAAAGGACAGGTGTTAGGAAGTCAGCCTTACATGACAGAGGTAAAGGGGAATGCAACTCAGATGTAGTTTCTCTAGGAGCAATTATGTGTGGTGTGTCTCAACCTCATCATAGAACACAAATCTTATACATGCCAATCTTCTATCGGACAGTCCACGGAGCATTGACAGGCCAGTGATCTTCAAACCAAAAAACATAATGGTGTGATAAGTCCTATATGCTCAAAAGAGTGGAAGAATGTGGTGATATTTATGTGAGTGATAGAGGAAAAGGGGTCAGTGTGCCCTGGCATAAGAAGTTACTTTGTGACTGAATTTTTCTGAGATTTTCATGGAAAATATGGCAGTACCATCATGACAGAGGGCAGTTACATGAATGCAGAGGACTGTCACTATAAAAAGGTGGCAGAGGTATGTGTTTGACAATAGGGCAGTCATGCAATGGATGAAAATCCATGATAGTGAGAGGTCAATTCATAAGTGAGAGACCTTGTAAAAGGACAGAGTAAAGAAAACATGAAGATAAAGGTAACACAAAGGAATGACACGTGTGCCAAAATAGGTTTTCAAGATCCTCCTACGCCTTCCTGGGGCATTTATTCATTCTTACTATTTCAAACATTCTCACACATGCCCTCTAAGCATAGAAAAGAGGTTATGGATGTTTGACAAAGTATAGAGCAGTTGGAGGACATTTAAAAACAATTTTATGACTTGCACAGCAAGTGAGAAGATATAGGGGGCAGTTGAGTCAGTTTGAGGATCAGTTGCAAGTATCTAGGAGTGGAGACAAGCTTCTTGGAGTCTATATAGGAGCCAGCAAAGCAGAGGAAGGTGGAGAAAGTCAAATTTCAGTTCAACAATGCTTTCTTGGAGTCTTCAAAGGAGTCAAGGCAGGCAGAAAGTTTTCCAGTATCCAAAGAGAGATTGGACCTAGTCAGACAACTAAGACACATGTCACCTTTTCCTTGTAACAAGTTACTAGTGAATATGAGAGTGGTTCAAGGCTAAAAGGCATGCCTAGGGGCAGTTTAGAGTTAGTTCTTGCATTCTAAAACAGCGCTGTAACTTATAAGAGTTCTTTTCTATAACAAAAATAGCATTGTAACTCAGAAATCAGTCACTTTATGACTGAAAATCAAATGTAAGACCTTCATTTCAATGCATTGGCAGTCTTGTATTACTTTAAGACATCTTTTATCAATAAAATCCAGAATTTTGCCTTCTCGAGTACTGTTTCATTGTGTGCAAAATAGTGGTTGACGAATATTACTGTGTTTTTCTTTGCAAAACCTTTAATATATGTCTCATTTCAGCACCAATAGGCAGAGAAAGTACATTTTATACAAGTTGTAAATTGTGTAGTGGATGTGAAACATAGCTGTTAGTTGGGAAAAAGCCTCTTTTCCTTCAAAATGCAACACACCTAATCTGGTTACAAAATACTGATATATTGGTGTACACAAAACATTTTGAATTGTGTAAAAGCTAGCTGGTTATTGAAAAACTGTGTCTAAAACAGCAGTAGGAATCTCAAAACATTTTGGTGCATCACGTTTTTAGACCTTAGGTTTCATTACAAGTCATTCATTCCTCTTTTCTCAGCATAACAGCAGTATTTTAGTTCAAATTTAGGTGATTTCAACAAGGGAACCAGCCCTCTCTGGAGATTCACTCCAAGCTATGGGCAACCCACAGTCCACGGAGTGTTTCAATCTTTCATTGGATTGCTAAGTATAGCACCCTAATCCAAGTGACAACAGTTTTTGGCACGCTCGGTGGAACTGAGAATTAGTTTTCAGTCTAATACAATCTTCATTTCATTGATGTTCTACTATTTACAGCAATGTTTCCAGCCTTTAAGAGGTGTTACAGCACATACTTGGTGACTCTAGAGGTCTGCTTTTTAAGGAATCAATGTAGAAGTGAATGAGAAGAATACAAACTAGAGGGAGTCCAGAACCAATCTCCTACTTGCAACTCTCTCCACCTAGAAGAAGAGATAGAACAGTCAGAAAGAGTGCAAGACTAGCTGTGAGAGAAATTTCTACACCCCCTCCTGGGAGGCCTTTTTTCAACATATTTTTATTAATCAGACTCCTTTGATTTCTATAGTTGCACCTAGGAATCAATTGTTTGTGCCTTTCAATGGAGGTAGTCCACTCAACTTGATACAACATGATGATATCCCTATGGCTGCATTAAAGAGTCTTCCATTCTTTAACTGAGAAAATCAAACTACCCCTATTGAACACATTAGAGATGCGGATTCACTATGTGCAATCCCCTATATTACAACAAAGAATGTTGCTATCAGACCCCTGGCTGCTTCATTGAGGTGTAAAGCATTACAATGGTTTAAAGGCTTCACAATGAACTCCATCACCACTTGGGATCAACTAGGTGACGTTTTGTGCAGGGAGTTTGAAGACTAATCAAACCACCTTTCATTGGTAGAACAGTTCACCACTATAAAGAGCGCTCCATATGAGCATATGACAGATTTCAACTATTGTTTCCAGAAGACATTGGATAGGATTCCTCAAAAGGTAAGGCTTTCTGCTGAATTTTCCTTTTTGTATTATTTAAGGGCTCTAAATAGTGATATATCTGTCATGATACAAACCATGGGTGCAAGAACTCTCCCAAATGCATATGAGATTGCTAGTAAGGGCAAAAAATAGCCTTATACAAGCTAATAAGATTGCACCAAGGCCCCCAATGCTAATTTTTCCTTAGGTGCAACCACCTATACCCTTGAAAATACCTCCTACAGCTGCTATACCTGCTGCACCAGCCTTAAATTACCAAGCATCTATCCAAATAAAATTTGTTCCAGCCCAATCTCAAGAGCTCCAAGAGATATGAAGGGTGTATTACAAACCTTTGGCAATGAGCTAATATACAGAAGCAAGAAAATCAAAATTTCAGCCCTCGCCAAGCTCCTTATCAAATCTCACATCAGCTCAATAAGCCTAATAGGCCTCCCTACCAAGCTGATCCTCAAAGTCAAAAGAGAAATTTCAATGCTAGGTCGTATCAGCCCTACAATCAGAAAGCTGCCAGTATTTCTAAAGAACTTGTACCAGTCCAAAATAGCATGGTAGAAGATTATGAATGGTGTTTTCCATGCAATCAACCCCATAATCAGGCCACATGCTCCAATCGAATGCTAAATCAGGTCCTTGTGGTACAAAATAACACTTTTGTTCAACAAGATGTAGCACAAGAAACTCACAAACAGCAGAGCCCTCATCTTGACCATAGTAACCATGATGTCACTCTCATGAATTGGCAATGTGAAGAGTTTTGTGGGATAAACCATCCACAAGGACAAAATCAGTTTTCACATTCTATAACAGTTTACACAAGAGCTAAAAAGAGAGTTGTTGACATGGGACAACAAGCTGATAATGGGCAAAACCAAGCTTCTACAAGCTACTAAACATTATTCAGCATCCCCCTTTGAGATTCGTGACATGGACTATCTACCTCCCATAGATCCATTAACTCTAACATTTGTATTGAAAATTAATGGGTTGACCTTTTGGTTTAACAACAAGCGTGGGCTACCAAGTGGTATCAGAGCCAAAGGTGTCGAGTTCGAATCCCCTCAAGTAACGCTGAGGGGGGGATTGTTGAACATTATTCAGCATCCCCCTTCGAGATTCATCGCATGGACTATCCACCTCCTGTAGATCCATTAACTCTGACGTTTATATCGGAAATTAATGGGTCGACATTTTGGTTTAACGACAAGCATGGGCAAACACAAGTCACCAAGGTGTTGTTG
>VDFB02256862.1:0-35912 GCA_007258455.2 Sequoia sempervirens
AAAAATAAGGGAGACATGAGGCACTTAAGATAGGGAGGAAATTTTACCATGATAAATCCAAACAACTTAGATAGGAGAACATATTTTGGCTTCAAGTCTCCTTTAAATCAATGGATTGTAGGGAAGGGTGACTGTGCTCTTTTTTGGGATGATTCTTGGGATCAACATAGCCTTCTTTCTATGAAATTTCTTGTTCTCCTTCAATTAAAATATAAATGTGTTGATGATGCAAACAATCCTCGAATCCTACAAATTAAGAAAATAGTCCTTTTTATGTAACAAAGGAAATAAACACAATAAAATAGAAACCAAAAAAGGTATGGAGCTCCTTAGTCCTGTTGCAACTATACTCTGTTTTTATTATTCTCAAACAAATCGTTACATTCACTAAAACCAAAAAACCTCCTTCCTACATTAGTAGCTATCCTCTTTTAACCACCAAAAGCCCCTAATCAACTCCTACAAAGACTGCCAAGTATCAGCAATCCAAAAATCCCTATCAACTCCTACATAGATTGCAAAGCAACAACAGTCCATAACAAAGCAATCACGCCTAATTTAACTCCTACAAAGATTACAAACAAAGAGCAGATCAACTCCTGAGTTAACTGCTAGTCATAGAATGGTTGCATCATCCCCATCTTTTAAATTTTTTGAACCTCCTAGTTCAAAGTCATATAATGGATGTCTTGTTGTACGCAAGAGTTTGGAATAGATGGTAGAACCATCTTTTTGACTTGGAGAACCAACCCATAGTGTTCCCTTCCACCAAATTAGATATCCTTGCAAATCATCATATTTTTTCTTCTTTTGTTTCAAGCCTCTTGTTGGAATAAAGATCCTCTTCCTTTTCCAATTAGATCCCTTCCTCTTTTCTTGGCTACTTGAAGGCTTAGTAGTCCTCCTCCATTGAAAATTGGCATTGCTCTTTGCATCACTCATACCAGGTTCCATTACACCTACACATAAATCATTAAAAACAAAAATCAAGTTACGGGAACAAAAATTTCCCATCAGTGCATCCTCCTTCTCTGCATTATGACATTTAGGCATGCTTTCCATTTTATATTTTGTGAGGTGGACTTCATTTCCTAGCTCAATGTGATATTGTTCACAAGACAACTCAGTTTTTGCATTGTCCTCTTTCATGTCACAAATTAAAATTTCTCTGCTCTCTCTCTCAATCATCCTGAGTTCTTCTCCAAGAAAGAGATGATCCATTTCTTCTCTCTTTCCGTTAGTCATGGGATTCTCTAGACATTCCTTTGTTTTCTCACATTCTTCTAGTTGCTTCTAATTAGTTGTGTTTTCAAAAAGTAATAGGACTTCATCACATATGGGGCTACCAAAGATCTCCATTTTTATTGTAGCTTCCTCTCTAATGTGGACCACTTCCACTGCTACAACATTTTGGGCCTTCCTGTGATAGGCTGCATTCCTCTTCATTGAAGTCTTCAAACTCTTCTCCTCATGTATTGTAATCTGCAATACCTTCCCCTTTTTCAGGGTAACACAATTCAACAACTTCATCCAACTCATCCATCTCTTCATCTTCAACCCATTCATCCCTCTCTTCTCTCCAAAACTTTTGGAAAATCACATTTATAGGTTTTTTATCCACTAATATTATTTCCAACTCTTCAATGGATTTCATCTTTCCCTATTCTAACAATTCTATCCCTTGGCTAACCCTTGCCTCTATGAATTTCTTCTATGAATGTACCTTTTTTTCACAAGATGAATATTTAACCTCATCATTCTTTTTCGTCTTCTCACAACTCTTTAGCACCTTTGTTGTAAATTTTATTTTCTTTGCCTTCTTATGATTGCATGTCTCATATTTCTCCACCATCCACCACAATTCCTTAAACTCATACTCTAAATTTTGCAACTCTTTTTTCTGATCGTTTGTTAGCTTCAGCCTCCACTTTTATCTTATCTTTTCTTCCACCTTGGTTATCCTCTTTGTCACATCATGATATAACTCTATTTTTATATTTAACAACTTTCCTCTTCCTAAAGACCTAAGCTCTAATCTTATTTTCTCCAATACCAAACTAATATAGACAATCCTCAAATCCTACAAATTAAGAAACTAGTCCTCTCTACAACAAAGGAAATAAACACAATAAAATAGAAACCTAAAAAGGTATGGAGATCCTTAACCTTGTTGCAACTATACTCTATTTTTATTATTCTCCAACAGATCATTACATTCACCAAAACCAAAAAACCTCCTACCTACGTTAGCAACTATCCTCTTTTAACCACCAAAAGCCCCTAATCAACTCCTACAAAGACTACCAAGTACCAGCAGCCCAGAAACCCCTATCAACTCCTACATAGACTTCAAAGCAACAATAGTCCATAATAGAGCAATCACACCTAATTTAACTCCTACGGAGATTACAAACAAATAGTAAGTCAACTTCTATATTAATTATTGATCAATAGCCAATCATGGAATGGTTCCATCAGTTGAAGTTGATTGGAGTTATGATTCTAATTTTTAGTATAGTATCATACAAGATGGTGTAAGAATTTGGAAATAAAAACCTAAATAAATATGGTCAAGCTAGTAGCTCCCTCATCTCATTGACTACCTAGCTCATATCTTAGCTTCCAAGAGAATCTCTTTAGTTAGGCATTTAGATTTTCCTTGGATAGGATGTCAAAGTTTCTAGGACCTACATGGTGTACACTGGTTATAAAAATCTTCTAGTAGAGAACCAAGAGGCTCATAACTATAATCATTGAAGTCAAGTTTGGCATCCTAAAAGTTGGCCTAAAGTGAATGCTTTCATGTGGCTTGCAGTTCTTTATAACTTTCTTTGCTATGATAATCTTAAAAAATATGGAATTGTAGGTCCAAACATATGTATTATATGCCTTCAATCTAAAGAGATTGGATGAAACCTTCTCTTAGATTTTGCATTTACCATTTTCCTTCATCAATTATGGAGTGATTTGATGGGCAATTCATGGAATAATTATGAGTATATCCAAGACTTTCTTGTCAATCAATTACATCATTTAAAACTAAAAGTCCTTAATCTATTGTAGGATATTGATTTTAGTGTAATTTGTTGGAATATCTTATAGGAACATAATCTACAGATTTTCAATGATACTTACAAGCATGCTTGTTAGGTTTGGGGTAGAATAATGGCTAATCTGAAAAAGACATGTCAAGCTTGGTGGCAATTAAGAGTGTTGAAGAGACTTGGTATTTCAATGGCTTATCCTTCATTTCTGTCTTTCAATTGTCCTCGTGATTCTCAAATTACTAAATGGATTCCTCCTCCTTCAAGTATTGTTAAATTTAATGTTGAAGTTAATGTTGATGAAGCTTCAAAAGACAATCTTTAAAATATTGGCATGACAAGTGTTTGTCATGATCTTAATGGCAAGGTCAAATTTTGATTTGTAAATACTCTTGGTGTTGCTTCTAATTGCTTTTCTGAGGTCATGGCCTTTCACCAAGATCTTTTACTTGCTAATCTAAAACATTTTTTTCATATTATTCTTGAATCAAACTCTTAAATTTTTATTGATCATTTAAAAAAAGTATTCCTCTTGTTTCTAGTAGTGGCAACTAATTCAATGTACGAAATATCTTGATATTATTATTCATGGTTTTACTATAATTTAGTGGAGCCATACTAGAAGGAAAGGAATTTAGGTTACATATTTTTTGGCTAAATTTGCTTCCAATTGGAATAATATCTAGTTTGATACTTGAGGTGACCAAGATTGTCCTACACAAGATTCAAACAACTTTTGCAGGGATTTTTTTAATACTAACTATAATTCCTTTATATATTCTTGGTTCATGTAGGGGTGCTTTTTATTGGAGTGTTGGTTCTTGGGGTGTCTTTCTTGCTATCTTTCGTATTTCTCTTTTATTAATTTTCTTTTCTGTTGGTTCACTTTTGTTAACATAAAGGAAAAAATTACTTATGATACTCACAACATTCAAACAATATTCAAGTTTATAAGGACTTCTACCCAATTGGAGGGTTCCTCCTCTTGTACTAATTGTCTATCTTCCATCCATTTGAATTTTCAAGAGTTTTGGAATTGGTGTGTCAAGAGTCTTTTTAATACTACAAACTTACTTTGTAATGTGTTGCTTATTTAATATATTTGTGTTACTTTATTGTTTTAAAAAGGACAAAATACAAATAGTTGAAAGCTAAAAAAGTTTACAAAGAAGAAAGTAAACAAACAACCACTAAGGAGTAGAAGTAGACAAAGTTGTTAAAGCCGAAGAGCTAAATAAGAAGCACCATACAAATAAACAAATTGAAAGAAAAGGGACAATAATAGAAACACCAAAGTGTCTTAAAGAAATCATAGAGCTAAGTGAAAAAAATAAAATTTAAAAGTATTTCATGAAATATGTGGAGCATAACATTGGTAGCTAAAATTGACTTTGGGATCACTCATTGCACTTTCCTAATTCTAGGTACTAGGATTGAGGACTGGAAATTTAATTATGATATATGGGGCCCACATGAGTTGTCCAATTTATTTTGGGGCACTATGCTTGAGTATTTAAGATATTAGGGGTTATGACACCAAAGATACCTTCAAAGTTATGTTTTCTATTTTGGGGGTGACGTACAATTTTTCCCATTTGATGTCCATGTGAAGCCATTGATCAATTAGATATTCTCATAAGAAGCTCTCCAAGGTGAGCATAAGGTCATACCATGATTTTGGTATACCATTTATGGTTTTTTCCTCTTCGTGTGCCTATATATTATAAGTATTAGATGATTTAGATGAGATTATTGTACAAGTATACAATTGTTACTTAAGTGTAGTCAAAGTGAAGAGAATGTGTTAAGAGTGTTGGATGTAGATCTCAATCTTGAAGATTAATACATACTTGTCCTCTCTCTTGTGGAGAATTTTTAAAATATTTCTCCGTGTAAATCCTATGATGAAATTATTTTTTGATTTATTTCTCATTATTGATTTATGCAATCATTTAACTAATCTTATGTAATCCTTGTTTTATAAAATTAAAAAAAATATATCATACACTTTTAAAGGTTATTCTTACAGTAGTTTCACCTTATTTCTCAACATTTAGTATTAGAGCTAATGATTCTACATAGAGAGGGACACCTTTCTATTAAGTGTTGGAAGGTTTTTTAT
Organism: Sequoia sempervirens; assembly: GCA_007258455.2. Lineage (NCBI taxonomy): Eukaryota > Viridiplantae > Streptophyta > Pinopsida > Cupressales > Cupressaceae > Sequoia > Sequoia sempervirens. The sequence continues at coordinate 5,167 of VDFB02256862.1, forward strand.
TGCAATTGGAGCTTTTGTATTCTATAGTTTAATAGATTTGATAAAAGGATTGAAAACAATGGCTTCTACTTTTTGTATGAATGTTGATAAATACAATGGTGCCTAATATGAAATGTGGACATTGAAGATTGAAGATATCCTTAAAGAAAGAAATTAACTGTGGTTACCTATTTCATAAGAAAAGAAGTCATTCAATATATCTAATGAATATTAGTTATAACTAGACAAAAAACAAAAGGAACCTTATGGTTGTGTCTTATAGATTGTCCTCTTGAATGTTTTTAAGAAGACTACCTCATAAAAGTTATGGAAGAGGATACATAATATATATCAAACTAAAAGTATTACTAACAATTTATATCTCAAAAGACAATTATATTCATTGAAAATGAATGATGGTGATTATATTATAGGTCATTTGAATGTTTTTAATTAAGTTGACTTGCTTTTGTAGATGTTAGGTTGGAAAAGGAAGATAAATGCATCTTAATACTTTCCTCTTTACCTAATACTTTGGATAATCTAATCATTATTGTTAGTGGTAGTCGTGCAAAGGTAAAAATGGGCAATCTTTTTGGAACTCTTATTTCAAAGAAAACAACTAGAAAATCCATGAACAAAGGCTCAAAACATACTTTCATGTATGAGGAAGGTCTAAAAAAAAAGTAGATCCTAAAGGAGGATAAGAAGAAAATTATATAAGTCTAAAAGACATTCTTAAACCCTAGGGAAGAACAATGTAAATAATTGGAACTATGAAAAATGGGGGAATGTGAAGAAGGAATGTAGAAACAAGAAAATAGTTTCAAATTGCTCTACAAAAATCCTTTGATAATGGTGACAATGATGCTTTACTTATTTTTTCTAGCACTAGAAGTGATGATGCTTGACTTATTGATTTAGGTTGTTCCAATCATATGACTCCTCATAAGGACTGATTTTCTACTTATACAACTTATGATGGATGAGAGGTTTTTCTTGGAGACAACAATACCAAGCTAATTGTTGGTAAGGAAAAAGGTGCAGTTGTGTTTGGTGATGTAAGGGTTGAAACCATTGATCATTTTTTTCATATTCCAAGTTTTGCAAGAATTCAGAACATCTTTGTTGGTTGCAATTAGAATGTAAAAAGTTATAAGCTTTGAAATTCTCTAAGAAAATAATTTATTTGAGACATGAATTTTCAACCTAAGTTTAAACCTTATTCAAGTGAAGAATAATGAAAGGAAAAAGAAAGAATAAAAACAGTGCACTTCAAAACAAAACAAAAAAAAAAGAAAAAAGACACACATGTGGAAGAACACTTAGATGGATCAAAGGATGGAGAAGAAGAAGAGGGTCCAGATGATGATATGCAAGATGAGCACATAGAATAACAAACACAGTATTACTTCCACCTTGAGGAGGTCCATAAGACAACAAAATTGAGCTAACAAATACAGTCGGGACCAAATTCTTACTATGTAACTTTTTGTTGAGTACATTATCAATGAACCTAGATCTTTCAAGGAGAATCTTTCTCTGGAGGATAGTGAGCCTTAGATGTAGGCCATGTAAAGGAAATTATGGCCTTAAATTGTTATGATACCTAAAATCTTGTCAATTTGTTTAAGGGAAAAACACCCACCTATTGCAAGTGGGTGTACAAAAAAATTGAAGTAGAAAATTTATCAAAGTAGTACAAGGTTGGACTTGTAGCCAAGGGATACTCCTATAGAGAGGGAGATGATTTTAGTGAAATTTTATTTCATGTTACTAAGATATCTTCTATTAGACTCCTTCTATCTATTGTTACAACTTAAGGTTTACAGATTGAGAAATTCAATGTTAAAATTGCTTTCTAGCACGAGGATCTTGGTGAGGAGATTTATGTTTGACAGCTTGATGGTTTTACAATGAAATAAATGAATAATTGGTTGGCAAGTTGAAGTAGTCATTATATGGTTGAAGATAATCATTATATGGTTGAAGATAATCACCTAAGATGTGATACTATAAGTTTGTTGCCTTTACATTGAAATTAAGTTTTGTTAAGAGAGGATGATCATTGTGTATATATTAAGATTATTGATACTATCAAATGCTAATAATTATCTTATACATGTGGATGATATGTTGTTTATTGGTAATAGCAAGGTGATGATAAAGGAGCTTAAACCTCAACTTTCTAGCACATTCACATGAAGGACATGGGGGCTACAAAATATATCCTTGGGATGGAGATGAATAAGAATCGGTATAGAGAAAGATTTAGTTGAGTCAAAGTAAATATGTTCATTTATACCATTTTACAATAGCTTAGTATACATGGTTGTAGGCCAGTGAGTATTCTATTTCTTGTTAGTATTAAGCTTACTTTAGACATGTGTCCTAAATCTAATGATGATTCTAATAAAATGTCTAACATGCCATATGTTAGTAATGTTGATAGTATGATTTATACAATGGTTTGCATTAGACCAAATATTGCTCAAGCAATGAGAGTTTTGAACAAATTTATGTCTAGCCCTTGGAGAGAGCATTGAAATTTTGTTAAGACAATACTTATATATTTGCGTGGAACTTGTAATTACTATTTTTGTTATCATGGTACAAATGATGCGGAGAAATCATTAGACATACAAGAATTTATTGATATAGATTGGGAAGGTGACTTGGATAGTCATGTTGGCATCTCATTTTAGTGTCATTTTTTTTTTAGCTCTACTCCCATGTATGCATTTGACACTTTACAAATCATAGATAGCATTCAAGATTTCTAGATAAACTGTGTGCCAATTTTTACATCAACGTTTCGGATCATACTCCATGATCCATCATCAGGAAACATAATACTATTGAAATCATAGATAACTAATCTAAAAAAGTTCTAATTAGATCACCTATATCATGTGTTGCCTAAGGGTTTTTGGTCATGATGTTTTATCTAAAATTCTTTAGTAAAATTGATTATGGGATACTTTTGAGATCAATGATCAATGATGTGACCTTTACCTATGTGAAATTATGCCCTTTTAGGTTTCAAGTTTTCATAGGTTTAAGGGACATTGGAACATGTCCCTAGTTCCCGAGGTTCCCTATTCCCTGAGATCCTATGAAGTATAGTTTATAAGGCTGATATAATTTATTGTTGAGATTCTTTAAATTGATGTTCGTTGGGATGTGGGCAGGTTTGTGTTTTAAAGATTTAGCAGGTCAAATGTCTACATTGTGAATTTGTGGACTTTTAGGAAGCCCATGCACCTTTGCATCCAATTTTGTGGTCCTTATTTCCACCACAACTGGCCCTATTTTGAAGTTTATAGCTTCTCTCAATCCCTAAGGTCCCGATAAACACGATACAGCTGAAGTCACAAACCCCAAAAAGGTTCGCAGACTTTTGAGAGTCGTAGGCGGCCCGGCGGCCCTTCATATTGGCGTGCGACAGTCAACATGGCAACAAATTTTTTTTAGGAACACTTGCAACGTGCTGGCTATATGGCTAGAATCATCAGAACCCACGGCCAAAGTATTATCTATTTGGTACCATTATACATTCAGGGTATTTGCAGGACTCTAGGCATTATTATGCATATGTCAAGGATGCAGATGCCCGCTCGTACTGGTGTAACGATACCCATTTTTCTACAGCGTCCATACAAGCTGTGTTATCAGAAAAAGTATATATGTAATTCTTTCTTCGAAGCGATCTAAGACCAAAACGAGGCAAAGAAACAATGTCTTGCAATGCAACATATAGTACAAATTTAAATGGAAACGTCGAAGATGTATCTTTTAAACAAAGGTTATTTTCCATATCGAATTCATATATTGGAAGGCATTCTTCAAGAGACACTCCAAACGGTGGGGCATCAAAAGTGCATCGAAAACCACAAATGAAGTTTGCGAATCTGAAGTATGCTGGTTCTCAGCTTGGGAGGACTGGTGCTGTTGAAAATGGTTAAGGCATATCTACGATTGATGTTTCTGTAATGGGGAAAGAAAAGTGAAAGTGAAACTTTTGTAAGAATAACATCTGAGAGGAGTTACCTTGATGCAAGAATGGTAGAGCAAATGGAGACACAATAAGAGCTTTTCCTGCTAGTGAGATAATCCCAAGAAGGAATGGTTACCTGTCCTTGGACACAACGCAAAAGGTTAGAAATCAAATAGTTTCCAATAGTAAAAATTAGTTGGGTGCGTCTGATTATAGAAGCCAGATGGTAAAGATATTCAAAATTCCTTACCCAATGGAAGGGAGAATGCTTCAGAAGAAAGATTCTCAAAGAGACGAAAGAGGAAAACATGGAAATATGAATACAGGGAGTGGCCATTCTCAGCAGGCAAACTATGTGTTAAAACACAATGCTGTGTCTAAAACAGAAAGTGAACCTAATGGGACAGAAAATCTCTCTAAGTTTGATAATTCTTGAAAGCTTCAAAATGTTGGGGGTACGAAGAAACAAGTACGAGCTCATGATCAAGGATTGACTTGAAAACTTTTCTGAGGCATTTGTCGAGCAGATGAGGGAAGAATTTGAAGGTCGAGGTAGAAGGTACATGCATGTAGAGCTAAAATTTTAGGTGCATTGCCCTCAAATCTCTTAAGCGGAAAAGGAGATAAATCAAGGGGAACAAGGGATATACTTATCCACGATTGCCAAACCCCAGAAAACTTCATTCAACATTTAGATGAGGTTAGCCTTCAAGGTAAATTATATTTATGTCTATGGTCTAGAAATGAAGTTAAATTATACCTTGCACCAATTGGATGGGGCTTTCCATACATGGACATAGATAGCTTTCTCAAAATCGTAGAGGGACTATTAATCAGTTTCCTAATCCACTAAACCAAAGAGCAGATCAAAATTGAGACAAGTTCTACCATTGTTAAGAAAACAGAGTAGATAAATAATACTTGCAATAGATAAACCAAAAAACATAAATTGCACAGAATTATATGGTTCTTCAATTTGGCTACATCTATGGGAAAGCAGGTTCCTCTATTTTATTGATTAATTTCAGCAATATATCTCACTATATTACATAGATCAATATCTTTGATAGATACAAAAGAAAATATATATACACTAAGTGTCCATCAGCAATTTTTATAAGACTTGTCAAAGGAAAATGAAGCATCCAAAAGACCTTCCCTCTTCACATTCAAAAAAGACAAAATGTAACGGTTGGAAGTTGAAGGGATCGGGCTTCACAACTGAACAATCTCCCATTTGAAGTTCAATCCATGCTACATAGAACCATGCTCAGAGATGTCACCCACTTTCCAAGGCTTCTTGTCACATTTTTACCAAACCAAGAGAAGCTCCACAGAACTACAACTTCTCTTTTCAAAGAACCTTAGTAAATGTATCTACAAGATTCACATTAGTATGTATCTTCTCCAAATTTAGTTTACCCTATTCAAGGACACTTCAAATAAAGTGATATTGAAGCTCTATGTGTTATGTTCGTGAATAAAAGGCTACATGTTTTGTTAAGTGAATTGTACTTTTGTTGTCACTATATCAAAACAAAGTCTCAAGTTGTCTACTACCCAATTCAGATAATAATTGCTGCAACCACATATCCTTAGCTCCTTCTATAATTGCAACATATTTTTCTTCCATAGTGGAAAGAGCTACCACCTTTTGCAACCTAGAAATCTAGCTAAGCATTGCCTCTTCAAATGTGAACACACGCTCTATATTAGATTGCCTTTTATCCAAGTCATTAGACATGTATGAGTCAACATATCCTTGTAGTTGTGTTTCTTCTCATTTAAACCTCAATACATAACTTGATGTGCCCTTGAAATAATCCATTTTATAGCCTACCAATGAGTTTGTGTTGAATTACTCATAAACCTATTGATCACTCCCATGTCATGAGTAATGTCAAGTCTTGTAGACCATGACATACATAAGGTTCCCAATAGTTGAGGAGTAAGACACTCTTTCCATGTATTCTTTTTATTTAGATCTCAAAAGATAATTTGAAGTGATCAATGAGAGGTGTGCTCACTAAATTAGCATTCTTCATACTAAACCTATTTAATACCTTTTCAATATATTTCTCCTATCACAATCTTATTTCCTTCTTCTTTTGATCTCTAATAATTTCATTCCAAGGATTTTCTTTGTAACACCCAAATCCTTCATTGAAATTTTCTTAGCCAATTGTTGTTTTAGTTGGCTAACTACAACCATAATAGTTATTGTCACTAGCATATCATCAACATACGATAACAACAACATAAATGCACCATTCTCTGAAATCTTATTATACACACAATGGTCAAATTCATATTTAAAAAAAAATCTCGGCCATAAATGAATCAAATTTTAAATACCATTTCCTTGGAGCTTGTTTCATCCCATAGAAACTTCAATTAAGTTCGCAAACCAAATCCTCTTTACCTTCTTCCTCAAATCCTTCTAATTGTTTCACATACAATTCTCCCTCCAAGTCATCGTGTAGAAAGATTGTCCTGACATCAAACTACTCCAATTCAAGATCATAAACAACTACTAAACCCAACATTGCTATGATAGAGGTTATTTTCATAACTAGTGAATTTTTTTTGTGAAATCAATGCCCTTTTGATGATCATTTAACCTTTGACCACTAATCTAACCTTGTATCTTTTCTTCCCACCTTCTTCATTCAACCTATATATCCATATTTTTTCAATGCTTTACTATTCATTGAAGAGACACTAAATCACGTGCGATTGACCATCAAAGACCCTATCTCATCTTTTATAGCCTCCATCCACTATTTTCTATCTTTAGCTTCACACGCTTCTTCAAGCATAACAGACTCAACTTCATTGGGAAGAAAAAAATGTTGAATTAAATCATTATATTTTGTTGTAGTCCTTTGCTTCTTGGTGAACCTTCAAACCTAAGGAATCAATTAATATGGAGTACCCTCCTCATGAGGACTATTGGGATGATCTTGCTCTTCATTATCATGAAAATTTGGGGGATGAACTTGCACCTGTTGCTAGTTCACAATCTCCTTTTGTTTGAACACATCACTCCCATTTGTGATGTCTTCTAATAGAACATACTCCTTGGCTAATGTTTCTTGCTCATGTAAATTTATCTTTACCTTTTTATTGAAGATCACATCTCTACTATGTGTGAATTTCTTAGTAACTGGATCCCATAGTGTGTAACCATATTTTTCATCTGGATGTCCAACAAAGATACACCCTTTAGACTTCACATGAAGCTTTGTTTTATTTTCTTATGGGATATAAACAAAAGCTTCACACCCAGAAAGTTGTAGATGATCATAAGAAATCTTCTTACCCAACCACTTCCCTTTTGGAACACCAAAATCTAAATGAGAGGATGGTCCTCTATTAATCAAGTACACTATTATATCTATAGACTTAGCCAAAACTATTCTCCTAATCTAACATTTGAGAGCATACTATGTGCTCTTTCCAAAATAGTTCTATTTAATCTTTCTTATTGCATCGTTCTCTTGTGGTGTAAGAGGAATAATTTGATTTTTTGAATCATTTTTTCACAATAATCATCAAATTATTTTGAACAATACTCATCCCCATTATCAATATTTGAAGACCTAATTTTACTATTGGTTTGGTTATATACAAGTGCCTTGAAAATTTTAAACATACCAAACACTTCAGACGTCTTTTTCATCATATAAAACCAAACTTTCTTAGTGCAATCGTCTAAAAAAGTAACAAAATAATTTTAACCACCAATAGATGCTACCTCTAAAGGGCCAAAAACATTCGAATGCACTAATCCCGACGATTGTGATTTTTTCTCATGTTCCTTGGTAGAGAATCTTGTCCTCTTTTATTTTCTATATATGCAATGTTTGCATAACTCTAAATCTACCAATTTCAATCTTGGAAGCTTATTCTTCTTCTGCAAGAAATCAAGACCTTTCTTGCTCATGCAACCAAGTATTTTATGCCAAATTTTTGTTACAATATCTTCAACTAACATTGAAAATCCCACTTTAATCTGACTCTCTAACACATATAATGTACCAAATTTTCTTCCTCTTGGGGTAAACCTACAATAGTGAGTCCCAAACTTGGAACATGAGATTTCTCGATTAATATGGATGTGAAAAGTAAAAAACACCTTCATTTAAAGATATTTATTTGAATGAAATGAAGGTACCTTCTTTCCATTTTTGAAAACTACCATCATTTGATGTTTTTTATTTATTTATGAAAATGACATACCTTCGAACAAAGGTCCTAGAATACCTTCAAACAAAAGTCACTTCTGTTGGGATGTTAAGTCCCAAACAAAAGTCACTTCTGTTGGGATGTTAAGTCCCATGAAATATTTGTTATTGTCTCGCTTCTAAAAGTCCCAATGAAAACAAAATCAGTTCCAATGAATACAAAATTCTGGTGATGCCCCCTTATGCAAGCCTGTTTTGCTAGCCTGGAAATACGTCAGGACAACTTTGCATATGCGTTTAGCTGGTTGGAGAGTCCATAATATATTGGACTGTTTGTAATGTAAAAGAGTGTTGTGATTAATAAAAGAATTCTCCTGCTTTCTCATGGACGTAGGTGCATATTGCCAAACTACGTAAATTTCCTGTTTTCTCTTTCTATTCAGTTTTGCATTCTTTAAATTTTTTTTAGTTTTTTGGTTAATCTAAAATTCTATGTTAGCTGCAAGTATAACAACTGTTATCAAAGTTATAAGAAGATCGGTGGGTGACAGAAAAAATCAGCAGATTGTGAGAGGAACGCGATTTGGAGTAGGAATCGTGGCCTACAGACAATTTTAAAGAGTTTGGGCAGTGGCATGCTAGCTTCCAAGGAGATCACGGGGATCTTAGAATCTGCAGACCGTTGAAAGTCCAGCCAGCATAGGAGGGAGCACAAGTGTGCAGGAAGATTGTGGATCTGTATATTTGTTGTGTATTGCAGATCTGAAGTTTGAACAGAGATTAGATATCACTGTATTTGTTTATTATGCAAGTTGCAGTAAAGGGAAGCCACCCAAGGAAGAGTTTGTGACCCTCGAAGAAGAAGATCGTGCCGCTTGGAACAAGCGATCCTTGTCACTTATTATATTCGCTACCATTGCCAATCAAGGAGATCATAGGTTGGTTATCATGCTAAAAATCATTGTTTCTTTCATTTCATTTGTGTGTTAGAGTGAAGCAAAAGATATATGACGAGAATCATAACTTCTTGATTTCTTATTGGAGAAGCCCTTGAAAGAAGTTTGTTTTTTTTTTATATTGTGATTGTTTCAAGTAATCTGGTTATTGCAATCTGTATAAGAACTTAGCACAAAGGTCGTAAGTAATGGAGGACACGGACAAATGGAGAATTGAAAAATTCTCAGGCCAAAACTTCAGAGTGTGGAAATTGCAACTCAAAACTCTCCTCATTTAGAAGGACCTTTCGATTACATTGGAAGGAAAAACTAAAAAGCCAACCAGCATGTCAAATGAAGATTGGGATAAACTGGATCAGAAGGTTGTGGCTACAATCATTCTCTCATTATCCAGTAATGTTTTATTCAATGTATCAACACAAACAACAAAAGGACTTTGGGATCGTCTATCAGAGTTGTATGAGAGACCTTCTACATCAAAAAATGTATTTTTAATGAAGAAATTGTTTAATTTAAAAATGCAAGAAGGTGGTTCTGTCACAAATCATCTAAATGAGTTTAATACTTTGGTTAGTCAATTGTCTTCAATAAACATTATAGTAGAGGATGAGATAAAGGCTTTCTTGTTATTATGTTCATTGCCTAATAGCTGGGAAGGAGTTGTTATGGCTGTTAGTAACTTGGCATCTAGCCCAAAGGGTGTGCTAAAATTCGATGATGTTGTAGGAGTTCTTAGTGAGGATATGAGAAGAAAAAATAAAAGTAATTCATCAGGTGTTGCTTTAGTAGCTGGCAGCAGAGGGAGAACACAACAACAAGGCAAGGATAACCAAAGGAAAAGATCAAAGTCTACTAAGAGATCCCAATCCAAAGGTAGAAAAAGCGTCTATTGGCATTGCGGTAAGGAGGGCCACATGAAGAAAAATTGTTGGACCTTCTAGAACAAAAAGAAGGCTAAAAATCAATCTAAAGATAATGAGGTAAATACAACTTTTGAAGAAGATGTTGATGTTCTTATTTTATCTTCAAGTGATGTTGTTGCGGATGTTTGGATACTTGACTCAAGAGCATCGTTTCATGCAACGTCTTCAAGAGATTATTTTAGAAATTACCAAGTTGGTAATTTTGGTAAGGTTTATCTCGACGATGATGAACCTTGTAGTATCACTGGAAAAGGAGATGTTTTATTGATGATGAAGAACGGTAACAGTTGGTTGCTGAAAGATATGAGACTTGTTCCTTAACTTAGAAGAAACTTGATTTCAGTGGGGCAATTAGATGCTCTTGGATATAATGTTACCTTTGGAGTAGGAGCATGGAAGGTAACAAAAGGAGCATTGGTCATAGCAAGAGGAAGCAAATATGGTACATTGTATGTACTAGAGGTCAGACTGAAGGTGGGAGCTACAGTGGTAGTAGCAGATAGTGCAGACTTTGGCATAAAAGGCTCGGACACATGAGCTAGAAGGGACTTGAGATTTGTGAAGAACCAGCTTCCAGGTTTGAAAGAAGTGGATATTGAGTTATGTGAGCATTGCATCTATGGAAAGCAGAAGAGGACAAGATTCTCTAGAAAGGAACACAAGATGAAGACATGACCATTGGAGTTAGTGCATTCAAATGTCTTCGGCCCCACAGAGGTAGCATCTATTGGAGGATCCATTTATTTTGTTACTTTTCTGGATGATTGCACTAGGAAGGTTTGGGTTTATATGATGAAAAAGAAGTTTGAAGTTTTTGGTATATTTAAAACCTTCAAAGCACTTGTTGAAAACCAAACTGGTTATAAGATTAAAATTTTTAAAACTGACAATGGAGGTGAGTATTGTTCGAAAGAATTTGATCAATATTGTATAGAGAATGGTATATAGAGAATCAAGATTGTTCCTCTTACACCATAAGAGAATGGTGTTGCAGAAAGATTAAATAGAACCATTATGGAACGAGCATGAAGCATGCTCTCAAATGCAGGACTAGGAAAAGAGTTATGGGCAGAAGCGGTAAATAAATCATTGTACCTGTTTAACAAAGCACCATCCACTTAGCTTGAATTTGGAATTCTAGAAGAAAAATGATTAGGTAAGAAATTTTCTTATGATCATTTGTGTGTGTTTGGATGTGAAGCTTTTGCTCATATTTCAAAAGAAAAATGAACTAAGCTTGACATGAAATCTAAAAGGTGTAGATCTTCATTGGATATGGAGAAGAAACATATGGTTACAGGTTGTGGGATCCAGTTACTAAGTGTGTCACACGAAGTAGAGATGTGATATTTAATGAAAAGTTAATGCCAAGTTTACAAGAAGAAGCCAAATCACCTAAGGAGTATATTCCATTAGAAGATATCACGAATGGTAGTGAGATTGTTTAAACAAAAGGTGGTTATAAACCAGCCACAACCACCAATGCAAATTCAAACACAAGATCAGCCACAAGATTTCCAAGATAATGAAGAACATGTTCATCCAGCGAGTAATGCACAAGAGTTGATTCCTCCAATTAGGAGGTCCACTAGAGAGTGTAGGCCTTCAACCATAAATAAAGATTTTATTCAGTATTTATTGCTTTCTAATGAATCTGAACCCACTACGTTTGAAGAAGCGTGTGTAGATAAAGCTAGCAATAAATGGATGGAAGCCATGAGAGATGAGATGGAATCTCTTAAGGGAAATCACACATGGGATTTAGTAACCCTTCCACCCAATCGGAAAGCATTGAAAAACAATTGGGTGTATAGGTTGAAGGAAGAAGGATGTGGGAAGAGAAGATTTAAAGCCAGATTGGTGGTCAAGGGATATGCTCAACAAAAGGGCATTGATTTTACAGATATATTTTCACCAGTTGTGAAAATGACTTCTATTAGAGTAGTGTTGGGTTTAGTAGCTATTCATGATCTAGAGTTGGAACAGCTTGATGTCAAGACAACTTTTCTTCATGGTGACTTGGAAGAAGAGTTGTACATCACGCAACCAGAAGGTTTTGAGGAAAAGGGTAAAGAAGCACTAGTTTGCAAACTAAATTGCAGTTTATATGGGTTGAAACAAGCTCCTAGACAATGGTATCTGAAATTTGATTCTTTCATGTCTGAGCAAAACTTTTCTATATGTGAATCTAACCATTGTTTTTATTCTAAGTTCTTTGATAATGGAGAATTTGTATTGTTGTTGTTGTATGTTGACAATATGCTCTTGCAGGATCTAGCATGGTTGTTGTTAACATGTTGAAACAATAGTTATCTAAGATTTTCAATGAAGGATTTGGGTGCGCCAAAGCAAATCCTTGGAATGACAATTATCAAAGACAGGAATAAAAAGGAACTTATATTTTCATAGAATATATACATTGGAAAAGTACTAGAAAGGTCTAGCATGAAGGATGCCAAGGCAGTAAGGACACCTCTAGTAGAGCATTTCAAATTATCTTCTGAGATGTGTCCCAAGACACTTGAAGAAAAAGAATACATGGCAATAGTGTCATATTCATCTACAGTTGGGAGTCTAATGTATGCGATGGTCTATACAAGACCAGATATTGCCCAAGCAGTGGGAGTGGTTAGCAGATACATGAGTAATCCAAGAAAAATTCATTGGCAAGTAGTGAAATGTATTATGAGATATCTTAAAGGCACATTTAACCATGTTTTGAGGTTTAGAGGTGAAGATGCACAATTGCATGGATATTTTGATTCAGATATGGCTGGAGATTTAGATCAAAGACGATCTACAACAGGGTATGTGTTCACATTGGCAGGAGCAATAGTTAGCTAGATTTCCAGGTTGCAAAAAGTAGTGGCTCTTTCAACTACTAAAGCAGAGTATATTGCAATGAAAGAAGGTGCAAAGGAGAATTTGTGGTTGCAAAGGTTACTATCTAAATTGGGTAACAGATAGAAGGAATTTGTATTGTATAGTGATAGTAAAAGTGCCATTCACTTGGCCATAAATTCAGCATTTCATTCACAAACAAAGCACATAGAAATTCGATATCACTATATTCGAAGTTTCCTTTAAGATGGTAAGCTCAAATTGGAAAAGATACATACGAATTTGAATCCTATAGATGCATTTATAAAGGTTGTTTCAAAAGAGAAGCTAGAGTTCTGTAGAGCTTCTCTTGTATTGATAAGCTTATGACAATAGGCTTTGGAAAACAAGATATTTCTTAAAACATGATTGGTCATAGTAATTTTTGGGACTTCAAGAGGGAGATTGTTGGGATGTGAAGTCCCGTGAAATATCTGTTATTGTCTCACTTCTAAAAGTCCCAATGAAAACAAAATCAGTTCCAATAAAAACAAAATTCTGGTGATGCCCTATTATGCTAGCCTGGAAATACGTTAGGATGGCTTACCATACACATTTAGCTGGTTGGAGAGTCCATTATATATTGGACTGCTTGTAATGTAAAATAGTGTGGTGATTAATAAAATAATTATCCCGCTTTCCCATGGACGTAAGCATATTGTCGAACCACATAAATTTCTTGTTTTCTCTTTTTGTTCAGTTTTGCATTCTTTAAATCCATTTTTTTTTTAATCTAAAATTCTATGTTAGCTACAAGTATAACACTTCCACCTTAGGCCTCAAATTTTCTTCAAAAATTTATATTTCCAACCTTGGGTTGAACTAGGAATTGGAATGAATATGAGAAGATAATTTGCAAGATCATAGCACTCAAAATATTTTTTCCAATGAGTATAATTTTGAGTATATTTAGTTTGATTATTATATTTATTTTTTATTTTCTAGTGAACATAGGCTTTTAGCAATCATCAATGTCTTTATTCCACACACATGAAAAAATAGTAAAATAGATAAAATTAAAATTGAAAAATATCTATGCACTAGGTATTGAAGTTCTTATTTCAACAAAAAAAAGTTAATTTGGATGCATACAAAAAAATTATGTGTTATCAAAGTAACCTATGTTGAATTATAGTTTTTGATATTAGGGATAAACAGATTTTGAAGGGATTTGTAACCCTTTACAATTCAGAAAAAAGCCAGGCTGCCGAAAGGACAGCCTGCAGCACCCAAAAACCCAACTCCCAAACCAAGAGCATCAAGATTTAGACTTCGAATTGCTCTTGTGGGAACGAAGCATCATATCGAAGGAAGGCCCGGAGGGTTTTGATTTTTTTCCCTGTCACTGTGATCCAGCCTTCTTCCACTTGTGCTGCCTTAGCCTGCCAAGCCAGCACGCTACTATCTTGGGTTTGATCCTTTGCAGCCATGGGGGTATCTTCATTGATCGTTTGTGCAGATTTTTCTGACAAGCTGCCTAGAGTAGGAGAAGAAGCATCTCCAACATTCAGAGACCTTGACCTTAGCTCAATACGAGTGGAAGTAATAGCCCCCCCAGAAGGAGCATCCTTAGGGGAAGCTCCACAAGTCTGTGACTCAGAGGCAGCCACCTCAGAGAAGCTCACTTCAAGTATGTTGAATTATAGTTATTCTCACTTCAAAAAGTTATTAAAAAAGTGTATATGCAAAAAAAAAATATGGAAAGTATGTGTGCACTAGATATTGGTGTTATTCAAATCTATGTTTAAAAATTTATAATTTTATCCTTTCTACAAATAAAGTTATGCTTTAACAAAGTAACACCACTTTTAAAAAATATTGTTAACTATAAAAATAAGTTATTAAAAGTTATGTAAAAAAACTCACAAAGTATTTCTTAATTTAAAAAACTATATATTGATAATATAGAGACAAAATATCAGAAAATCACTAGTTCATGCCATATTCAAATTCTTAACAATTTAGTTGAGTTGTAGGTGTCAAAACTGAAATTTTGGTGAAAAATGTTGATTTAAATGTCCCACTTTGGTCAAAAAGTGGGACACACTATTGTGGAGCCACACCCAACAATCACCAATGCTCTTTTTGTCACCTTCTATGTACTTGACTCAAATGTAATACTAAATCCTTGAGCATCCAACTACCTAGTTGAAATTATATTTCTTTTGAATTGAGGAATATGTTTAACATCATTTAGCAACCAACTATTTTCATTTTTCAATTTTAATAAAACATCTCCCTTGTGAATGATATTGCAAAGCTCATCATTGTCGAGATAAACTTTACCAAAATTATCAGCTTGATAATTTTTGAAATAATCTTTGTATGATGTCATATGAAGTGATTCTCTTGAGTCAAGCACCCAAATATCTACAATAACTTCTCCTATAGATAAAAAAGAGCACCAACATCTTCTTCATAAGCTATAGTAGCCTCACTTTCTTTTGATTAGTTTTCAACCTTCTTATTTTTTAGAGATTAATATTTTTTCTTTGTGTGGCTTTCCTTACCACAATACCAATAGCTAACTTTTCTACCTTTGAATTTTGATCTTTTGTTGGACTTTGATCTTCCCCTATGCTTATCATTTATTTGTTCCTATGTTCTCCCTTTGTTGTTGGTTACCAAAGTGTATCTTGATGATGTATTTCGGTTTTTCCTTCTCATGTCCTCATTGAGAAGAATCCCAACAACATCATCAAATTTTAGCACACTTCCCTTCTTGCCAAATATCAAATTGCTAACATCCATAACAACTCCATCCGAACTATCAAATAAAGAAAACATCAACACAATAGCCTTGATCTCATCATCCAAATTAATATTGACTAAAATTAATTGACTGCTCAAGGTATTGAACTCATTTTTGTGATCTAACCACCCATTTTCAAAATATACAAAATTTTCTTATTCAGGAATACCTTATTTCATGTAAAGGTCATCTCATACATGTCTGATAAATGATCCCATAATCCTTTTGCTATCTTTTAAGTTGAGACATTAAACAAAATATTTCTAGACAAAGAGAGAATAATCGTAACCACCACCTTTCAATCTAGTTTGTTCCAATCTTCATCCAACATTCTTGTTGGATTTTTCAGTTCTCCTTCCAATGTGATCAAATGCTTCTTTTGGATTATCAAGGCTTTGAGATACAACTTCCACATCCCAAATTTTTGTCTCGAGAATTTCTCGATTCTCTATTTATTTGTCTCATCTATTTCTCCTCCTATGCAAGTGGCTCTAATAACAATTGTTGAGCAACAAGAACAAAAATAAAATAAATAACACATGCAATATATTAACTTAAACACAAATTGCACAAAAACACAATGGATTACATGGTTCACCAATTTGATTACATCCATAGGAAAGAAAGTTTCTTTGTTTTATTGATTAATTGTAGTAATACATTTCATTGTATAACACAAACTAGTACCTTTGACAGATACAAAAAATCATATATACACTAAGTGTACATCAACAATTTTTATAATATTTGTCAAAGGAAATTGAAGCATCCAAAAGACCTTCCCTCTTCACATTCAAAAAAGAAAAAATGTAATAGTTGGAAGCTGAAGGGATTGAGCTTCACAACCAAACAATCATTTTCATATCATTATCTAATTCTAGAAAAGATAAACAATGGAAGAGTATATAGAATAATTCAAAGTTTTTCTAAATTCAAAATCCAAATTTTCAAAAGATGTGTGTTGGAAATCTATATCTCCAACATGTGATCAAAACTCCAAATTGAGATAAGGATGTTTAAATAACATACTTCAAAAAGTATTATGCTTATATTTGCAAATAAAGTGATCCATCTAGAAGCTATTAGCAAAAAGGTTGTAGTTTTGGAAAAGAGAGGTATAAATTTGGTAGGCTAAATAAATAGAGTTAGTATGAGTTATTAGGTCTACTAATACTAAGAAGATCCAAACCCTCTGGTAGTGTTTGCATCTTGCAAATGTTTCCCACCTTCAAGTAAATGCTTTGAATGGTTAAAGAAGACGATCCATACATTTGGTTTTGATTCTAAAATGTAATGCTAATTTTCTAGAGTTATTTAAGTATTTGTAGTAGATAATATGATTAATTTGAACATTTTGCAATTTTATTATACTATGATCAAAATATAATTCAAACATTATTATCGCTTGATCAAAAGTAATGAAGCAAATAATAATTCGTATTTGATATTAAATTTTAAATATTTTTTAATAACAATAAACTCAATACTTCTTCAAATATATTGTTCTACAATGTGTACATAGGTCAAACCACTCTTTTTGAATCAAACTTGTATTTACTCTATAGTGTACAAACAACAACATCATTTCACCCACTTAGAACTAAACACATCTATATGCAATCCCTATATAAATAATATAACCAATTCTTATTTATGGCCTAAGAAAGCCTAACATAAAAAATAGATAAATTTAAATGTATATTTTTACCCAACTTCTATCACTTGGACCTAACCTCGAACCCCTTCCATTTTCTTGCCTCCAATATCTAAGAAAAATATTAATATAATTATTCGATCTCTACTTGTAATACCTAACAATATATTTGTCTATTTTTCCCAATACTAAATACCCCATCACTAACAAATGTGCTAATATTGCATATCCATTGACACTTGAGGGGATCTCAACCCTTCTAGAGATTAGATCCCTTGGTCTAGTTCACAAAAAATATTCTTACTAATTTTGACTTACCCTCTTAAGTGAATTTAGGATATTACTCTTGATGGACCAGGTTACATAATCTTGGGTTATAACCCATGTGTGCCTAATGAAAAGAATGGGGTTGGAATCATGAACAACTTTTGGGAATTATTTACTTTTGGCTTGCTCTACCAAATTCTTAGTCCCTTCTCCCCAACTCTTCCTAAGCTCAATCTAAGTGGGGGTCTCTTCTCTTCCCCCCTACATTGGACTTTTCAAGATTTAGAAGATATAGAGCACTCAACTTAAGACTTCAATTGGTTTTTTTGTGGTTCTTGCATTATCAAGGTTTGGGCCTCTTAACCTTAGTGAGGTCTAGTTTGGGAATTCCCAACCAAGGTATCGTGAAACATTCTATTAAGGCCTATTAAATCCAATTGGTGATGGATTCATAGCCTCTTTTTTTCATTTCATCTATATTTCTTCCTTTGGAGACTTTTTATTTTTGTGGATATGTCCCCTGTCCTATATGCATTTTTCCAACTTAAAATATCTAGAAACCAAGCTATTTTTGTTTAATGAATTTACATGCAATTTTTTCATTTATTGAGAAACTAAATGTGGTTTCTTCTCTTTACTCTCATATTCAAGTGTAGGCTCAATTTTAACACCTACAAGACTTTCTTAACCATTGGGGTAGCGTCTTGTCCACCATGAACTAGTTCCTCTAGATGACATCGATCACACCACACCTCCTTTGGCCATTCACATAGTTGTAATTGCTCTCATAGTTGTGGCCATTTCTTACCACTGCCAATTGAGTGTGGGTGGTCTAGCTCCCCTTGTGGGAAGTCATCAAATGCTAGGTAGGCTATGGTCATGCTTTCAATACCTTCAACCATGAATCTAAAGACTATCTTACCACTTATAATAAACCTACCACTTGGCTAGATGTTTTGATCCCCTCATAATATAGGATAAATTGACTTCTCAAGATGGGTGGGTGGCTCCAAATATGTTGAATAAACATGTCCAATGAATGATAATCCTCCTTCACTATTACCTAATGCAATCACATCTTTATGATTTTTTTAATATTTTTGTGATTTTAAATTTTTTACAAACTTATATAAACATTTATTTTTAAATTATAAATATTAGTCAACCAACTTTTTCTTATAAACCTTATAAAATATTCTTAATTTTTTAAAATTAATAATTAATAAGCCCATAAAAAATATCCTACTAGTTTAGACATGGCCCCCATTTGCTTGAAAGTCGTTTTTGTGGACTAACATTCGCAATTCTTGGCCACCTCCAACATGTAAACGAGGGGAAGGTACCCCTCTCATTTTATTTGTGTAATACTCATAAATCGGCATAGTAATGTTTGCTTACTACTTATACCCATTAACATGTAGCTAGTTCACTGTCTCCTTACTACAGCAGATGTATAACTCATAAACTAAATGCTGTTAATTTTAAATACGGTTTTAAATGTGTATATTTAAATGCGTTGGATGGAAAGCTCATCAAAGATTAAATCTGGGTTCTGGGTTTTAAAATATTGATTATCCACTTCTTTATTCGATAATAAAACTTGTTTAGCACTACATGTAAGGTAATTCATTCCTAATCTAGATATGTGTATTCTTTGACTTGTGTAATAGTCATCATTCTTAAAAAGGAGACCATTTAAAAAATGTCATGTTGCTATTTAAATTTGATATTTACATACTTTTATCACAATATAGTTTGTGATATTGTTATCACAATTCGGCTGTATAGTTTTATGAGTCAAACTCACTGATCCGTGTTTTATGAGTAGTGGTTCACAAGAATCCATCTATTACCATAGTGAATGGTCCACTTAGCATTCATTGAATCTAGGTAATGCTTACAAAAGTGAAGCATTGGGCCTTCTTGGGAGGTCACCCATTCCAATATTACTCCACCTCACGCGCGCTTAAACACACAGATTTCCCCAAGGTTAAGTACTGGACCTTTCCAAGAGGTCACCCATCCCAATACTATTCCAACTCATGCGCACTTAACAATATAACTTTTTCAGTGATAATACAGCTGATTACAATGATATACAATTTTTCCTTTGCCCTAATATAACTATGTGCAGCACAAATACAATTATCTGATAAATTCAGTTTAAATTAATTCAAAAGTTAGGGAAAGGAGCTTACGACTGAAATAAACGGTGACCAGTAAGAAGATTTTTAGTGGCTTTTGGAAAAAGGGTCTGGAAGAGTTGAAAATATAAAGCACAAATCTAGGGAATTTTAGTGAGAAATCTATTTTAGCAATTGATTAGAGGAGACTAATGATTAATAGATAAATCAGGCATCTCATTAGCTTTCACCTTTTTCAGGTGCTTTTAATTGATCAAACAGTGGCAAGTTTTTTTTTAGCTCTACCTTGACTATTTTATTTCCCAAATATTGTTGATCAACCTCCGGATTATGAACAATCTAATGATGATTGTACTCTTATAGACTGGGAGTCTATCCTGAATGGTTCAGGATCTTCCTAATGTGTGGAGCAAAGTAGATGATCCTGAACCCCTACTGCTACAAGATTCAGAACTCTTACTGTTCAGCAATTTTATGTTTTTCTCTTGAATATATTATTGAAGACTTTGCATTAAATTATTGGGTGTGGCTTTTTCTATCATCTTTTTATAATTAAAAAAAAATTATATATGACACTATTTTATAATAAATAAATAAAATATGTGGAACAACATTTAAAAAGTTTCCGAAACACAGAGCTGCAGCTATTTAACTTTCCCTGTAAAACTTCAAATAGACATCCACTCCAATACAAAATTTACTTTGGCGAAATAGAAAATGAAGAGATTAATTAAAGCAATGCATGGCTGTTATCAACATTTTAGACAATGATCTCCCAAATTGAATTTCTCTAAATTTGGCATTCAAATGTCTATAGAGATAGTTTTACAAATGGCCAAAATGTAAACACCATGAAATTCAACTGACCACGGCTAACGAAAAATATCATGATATTTTCAAGAAAGAAATTTATAAATTGTTGAAGAATTTTGGAGTAGAAATCAATACTGAAATGCAAGAATGCAATAACTAACCTTAAGTTTAGCTGCCTATCAATTTTCTTACTTCTGTAACAAAATGTATAGAGCATGTCAAGCATATATTCCAGCAACCATTTGATAGTCAGAGAACGAGAAGAATGAACAGCAGAAGGCTTTATGGACTATCCAAGTAATTTTCGGTAGCCTAAGTCTAAAATATAACTCACATCTCTCAATTGGCAAGGAGTCTTGACAATACACGGCTTCTTAGCACTTCAATGAAAATTCATGGTATACAAGGAGAAACTAATATCATGAAACCGACCCGTGACCTAATTATTTTCCAGTCTATGTGAAATGTTAAATGAAGTCTGGCATATAAAATTCACATCCCCAAAAGGTAATCTGTCACCGTAGGCTTTGATCTTTTTAACAATTTATCCTGCAGCTAATGGTGGACCCATTTCGTATAGGAAAACATGAGGAAGAAAGTACAGGAAAACTTGTGGAAGAAACGCCGAATCGTATAGGAAAACATGTGGAAGATGGCTCTCAACTGCTCTGTGGAATAAACGCTTGACTGGAACCTGCATAAACCACGTAGTACATTTGAACACGCAGAGGCCCAATATTTGTCACATTTCAGCTAAAAGCTGGAGGACGTTAATGTCAATTAGCATCACAGCTCACACAATTTCTTTGTCACTACCTACCGACTGTGTGAAGCAATTCATTACTACCCAGCTCACTTTGTCCATGCATAGTAAATGAATAATCAATTTGTTTTAACTTATTCTTCACAATCGATTTTTTAATATTTTAAGATGATTGATTGATTGATTTATTTTAATAACGTCCACGAGACCAGCCAATTTATGGGACCCACAAATTAAACTGAAAGACCACTTTAGCCAAACAACAAAAACAATAGCCGACCCCACCGAACTACTTCATGTTGTTTTCCAACTCTTTGTTGATTCTATTTCTTCTACTGTGAATTTTGATCAGGTAACTTATTGTTTTATCGATCTTTTCTTCTTCAAACAAGGCCGCTAAAGACTTGACTTTTAACAAATCTAAGTAGAAGTATCGGATGTCCTTGTAAGCCTTACATTCCATAATGTAGTGCCACTCTGTCTCCACTAAACCCGAAGAGCAAAAACAACAAATCCTATCCTCCCACACCTCTTTGGGTATTTTCCACCTTCTTGTTTCACATCTCAAACGGTGTGAGCTAGTTCTTAACTGGGCTATTAGCATTTTAGCCTTCCACTTTATATCTACCCCCATGTAAAAATTTTGCTCATGATCACAAGTAGAGTTAAAAAGCAAAACATAGTGTTCTCTTTTTCGGCCAAGTTGTTTTGACCACATGATATTTTTGAATTTCTCTTTTACATACTTTTTCATTTCGACTTTTGTATTTGGACACTCTTGCATGTTGATCCCCCATTTTCCCATCCACTTGACATTTTGCTTCATCCACATGCTCTTCCTTCTAGTTAATATTTCTTCCACCACAATTTTGGGCCATCGGTATTCCCCCATATTCTCTATCCTCTACAAATAGCCTAATAGATGAATTATCGCTGCCATTTCTATTGGGAGGACACCCGCTTCAACCAAAACAATCTCATACGGAATTGTACTTTTTATATTGAAATTGCTTGTGATTAAGTGTTTTTGGAGTCTTTCTATTTGTTCCCACTTCACAGCCGATGTGCTACAACCCCAAACTTCACAGCCATATAAAACCACATGCGTAACAAGCAGCTCAAATAACTTCTTCTTTGTTTTCCAATCCCATAACTCAGCCAATCTACATCTGTTTTGGAGCAAGTAAAGAGTTTTCCACCCCCCTTGAATTCTTTTTGTCCTACAAATCTCCCATTTGAGATATTTGCAAAAATCGAGACCCAAATATTTGTATTCGCTCACCACCTACAAAGTGTTTCCCTCAAACTCAAAATTTATTTGCTTCCTAGCCCTTTTCAATGTAAAAATCATGACCTTGGTTTTGCTGATGTTGACTTGCATTCCCACATCTTGACAAAAAAGTTCCAAAGCATTTAGATGTTCTTGAAGACTATTTTCAGAATTTGCCATTAAAGTAAGGTCATTTGCATACAGCAGTAACTTGACCACAAAAGTGGCCAAAAGAACACCATCACCTCCCCACTTGTCCAACCACTCTTCTAATTTATCTATGTACAGCTCAAACAAAGTGGGGGATAGAGGGCAGCCCTGCTTAACACCAATGTCACTCCCAAAGCACTTGGAAAAACCTGCCTTTGTTCTGATTTTGGCCCTCACTTGATCATAAAGTCTATGGACAACAGCCCTATATTTTTCTGGAATTCCAAGTTGTTCCATTATGTCCCAAAGTTTGTTTCTAGGTACCGTGTCAAAAGCCTTTTTGAAGTCAACAAAACAACAAAAGACCTCACTACCTTATTTATCCCAAACTTTTTCAACTATGTGCCTGAGAGTAATGCAATGGTCAATAGTAGAATGTTTTGGTCTAAAACTAGCTTGCCCTTTCGCCCTCTTATCCTCCTTCACGGCCCAATGACTGATTCTTCGCTCGACCATGCTCCCAAAGAGAGGATTAATCATTATAGTGTGATAGTTTGACGGGTTGTTGACATCCCCACTCTTGTGGAGAGGGATAACAACGCTCGTGGTCCAATTTGCAGGGAAACCATGTTGAATGACCCTATTGAAAATCTTTTTGATATGCGGTGCCAAGAGCTCTAAACCCCACTTCAAATATCCCGCTTGCAAGCCATCAATGTCTCGAGCCTTACCTACCGCCAAAGATTTAATACCACTATTGATATCCTTTTTGGAGAAAAGTTTATCATTAGAATTAATTATCGGAGGGTATGTTTTGTCTTGGTCTCTTTCATACAGTATTTTTGCATATTCTAACCATTGGATGTTCGTGATGCTATTCTCAATAGAACATCTAGCTTGCTGCAATTCTCTCCAAAAACCTCCCGGATTGTGCTTTCCAAGAGAAATTAACTCCCTTCTTACAATCATGTATTCCACTTTTTTTGATCTTACTAATTTTTCATACAGTTTTTTATTTGCTTGCTTGCTTCCCGATATTTTCAAACTCCTTTTAGCCACCTTACACTCTTCGTCATACCATGGATTTGCAAGAAAGCTGTTTTTGGGATCCCTTTTACCCTTGGCTCTTTTGCAAGCTATGAGAGCCTTGTGAATGATTCCCATCAACTTGTCGCTGTTTATTATGCTTTGATTTCTAGTGGGGCTACCAACATTTTTTATTCCCTTTAACTGTTTTTCAAACATTATTTTAAATATGTCTTGATTCTCGTCGGTTAGGAGAATTTTGTCTTGAAGGCCACTCCCTTTGCACGGCTGCGGACTAGCTCTTTGTTGGATAGTTTCTCTCATACCAAGCTTAATGTAAATGGGGTTATGATCAGATTTCAGTTCTATAGGGCAGCTCCCTATTTCCAACTCTATTATCCTTGGAATAATACTTTGAGAACCAATTACATAGTCTACCACACTCTGCCCATTGTGGGTATGACATGTGAAAGCTCTCGATCTTGGAAAAGTGTTTAGACCGTTACAAATGATTAAATTGTGGAGGCAGCAAAAACCCAACAAATTTACACCAAAAGATGAAATACCACCTTTTGAGTCCTGAGATACCCTTTGCCAACTTTGATTCTTCCTCTAACCATAGAGGATTGTTATTTTTCCCCTCTTCCTTACCAAAACAAAGAGCTTGATTATTTGTTGTTCTTGCATTAAAGTCCCCAAGTAGGATAATCTTGCCTAAATCGCAGTATTTTGCTATGTCAATTTTTAGTGCTTCGTATGGGTCATCTTTATTTAGATTCATTTTCTTGTATGCTTTAGAGCCATAAGGGGCGAAATAACAAGCTACAAACCCAATCAAAGATTCACCATCTGTTATCTTTACCCAAATGTATTGGTTATTTGGGTCTTTCTTTTCTATCTTTATGATTCTCTCACATTCTTTCCTAACCAAGATTGCTCCCCCATGCCCCTTTCCACTCTTTGTTAGCTCATTCCACACTGAAAATTTATTATAACCTTCAAAATCAAGTATCCTACAACCTTCATGCTCATGCGTTTCCATGAGAGCGATGATATCCCTGCCTTCAGCTATGGGCCTCAACCCAAGCCCCCTACTCCAAGGGTAGCCTCTATAGTTCTAGCTTACCATTGAGAGGTGATCCTAGGGGGGCCCGCCTTCCTATTTATTATGGTTCATGTTGTCCCTAAATTGAGTTTTCCCCCTATATAACCACGCATCCTTTCTTGCTTTTCTTGTTGTTATAACTTTCTCCCATTCTTTCCTTATTTCTTCTAGATGTGTTGGAGTTAAATCCTCATCTATATAAAATGTCGTGCCTCGGAGGAACCTTTTGTTTCTTAAAATTTGGTTCCTATTTTCACCACTTTTCAAGGTTACTCTTATATTCTTGCTTTTTCCTCCTCCATTGGTTTTACCAATTCTATTTTCTTGGAGGATATGTCATCCCCATTGAAGCTTACTTAATAGAAAATCCCTTACTACTCTGCTAGTGACTTCTCCATCACCATGCTCCTTTAGCCCTTTAATTATTATGTTTGTTTCCCTACTCTATCTGTCCTTTTCTTCCCACATTTGCTCCTTGATTTACTTCCTTATGTCCTCCCTTTGCACTGTTGTTGCCTCTTTTGCCATGTGGGCCCATGTTTTGACCTCTTCTAACATTCCCATTTGCATGTTTTCCTTGACCCCACTGCTTGCTAGAACTGACTGAGACACTTTTCCATGATGAGAAACTTGATTTACATCTATTTGAACATTGTCTCTAGCCTTAATTTGACTTAATTCAAATTTTAAAGTCAACACCTCCCTCTGCCCTGCCTCCAAGCTATGGTGTAGTTTGTTTAAACAATTTATTTTCCTATACTAGTTGTTGTTTGGATTCTAAGAGTACTTGAAACTCGCTATCCTTCACCTATTCTCTCTCTTCTAGCATGACAAGCCTCCCTTTTAGAGCCAATAATTCCTTGACATATAGCTCTGAAGACCATGTTAAAAGGGTTGGTGTGGGGCTGTATATCTCTTGGTTGTCCTGACTTTCTTCTCCACCTTTTGTAATGGTCTCAAGGTGCTCCTTGGACCCTTGTTGCCTCGATCCAACCCCGACCACGCCTTTGCCTCTAACTGCTTTTCTTTCCCAACTTCTAGCAGATTTATCTGATCTTTATCCTAAAAGTGTGTTGTTACATTAGGTTGATTTAGGCCCACAACATCGACGTCTCTCTTAAGAAAAAAGAGTGTTCCTCATCTTCATCTGGACAATTGATTTTTTAACATTGACATCGTTTTCTTAAGAAATTTGTTAATCGTCAATTTCTCTCTTTCACATCGACCATCTAAATGCAAGGCCTGAGTTTTGTGATTAAATGTTGATTCGATGCAAGGAAAATAACATCTATTAGAATCATCATTGGAAATTAACTAGTTTATCTATCTTAATATATTAATCTATATATTATACGTCGAGAGATTTCATTTCCGAGATTTTTTTTTTTTGCTTTTTTTTTATTTAAAAAATATGCCTCAAGAAAATGAAATCTCTCGGCATATAATATATGGATTAATATATTAAGATAGATATGCTAGTAGCAGTTGCGACATGCATAACACATTGAATAAATTAATATATTTATGGTTATGATTAGAGTTAGCATTTAGGATTAGGGTTTATATCATGGTTAGAGTTAGCATTAGGGTTAGCATTTGGTTTAGATTTATTATTATGATTAGGGTTAGGGTTTAGTGTTAAGGTTGGTTTTATGGTCATAGTTAGTGTGAGAATTATGTTAGGGTTAGGGGTAGAATTATGGTTAGGGTTATGGTTTGGATTATAATTATAACAAGTTTCAAGTTAGGAATAAGGTTTTCATTAATGTTAAGGGTAGGGTTGGAATTACTATTAAGGTTTGGATTGGAATTATAATTAGGGGTGGGGTAAGGATTTATATTTGGTCAGGGCTATGGTTTGGGTTAGGGTTAGGGTCAAGGTTAGGATTAAGGTTAAGATTAGTATTAGGGTTAGAATTTGGTTTACGATTATTATTATGGTGAGCGTTAGGGTTTAGACTTATGATTAGGGTTATAGTTAGCGTTAGGGTTTAGTGTTATACATTGAATAAATTAAAGATAATTAGGGTTAAAATTTAGGGTTACAATTTATATCACAATTAGGGTTAGCATTAGGGTTAAATTTTATATCATGGTCAAGGTTATCATTAGATTTAGGGTTAACCATTTAAGATTAGGGTTTAGCATTTAGGTTTATGATTATGGTCGGGGTTACCTGGTTTAGGCTTATGGTTAGTGTGAGATTTGTTAAATATCCTACCAAGAATCTAATGATTGAATGAAAGCAAAACCAAAAATATGAAGAGGAATAAACTATATTCCTCTCAAGAATGCAAAGCTATATTCAGCTTGAGAATTTAGAATTGCAAAGGAAATGTCTTGGTTCTATAGGCCAAGGGAGAAGATAGATGCAACCAAATTATGACAAGTTTTGGCATCCTATGAGGTGTGACAACTCATTTCATTAAAAGCTCAACCACCTTATCCCTATGTAAAGTTAAGCTAGTGTGAAGAGGACTTTAGTGGAGAACTAGCTAAGAATGAACTAGTTAGATAAAGTACCCCTTTCACACTAACAGTTAGGGTCATAGTTACAATTAAGGTTTAGTGTAAAGGTAAGTGTTAGCATTAGGTTTATTGTTAGGGTTAGAATTTTGTTCTATGGTTAGGATTATGTTTAGGGTTTACATTAATGTTTGAGTTAGGGTAAGAATTATGGTTAGGGTGAGGAAATGGGTAGGATTGGGATTATTATTATGATTATGATAGAATGATAGAATAATAGTAATGGTAGGTTTAAGTTCAAGATTAGGATTAGTTTTAATGTTAGAGTTCAAATAATGGTTAGGCTTAGGGTTTACATTATGGTTAGGATTATCCTTAGAATTAGGGTTTGGGTTATAGACACACACACATATCTGTGACACATTTAGTATTTCATATATTTATGACACATTCATTACAATTAATTTTTCACATATATTTGCCTCACATCCACTTCAAGACATTATTTAATGCTACACTTTTAGGAAAGCCACGTAAATTACAAATAAGTAGTAGAACAAAGTATGTTACGAAAAGTTAAAATTTAGATTTATGGATGTCTTACCTACTGCTACACATCACTTCAATCTTTTTTGAAAAATATTTCTCTTATATTATAATATAAGTTAAACCAAATTGGTAAACTTTTCTCAAATAATAATCCTAATTGAATCCTAATCCTAATCGAACCTTATCCTTAACACTAATAGTAACCCTAATGAAACCTTATAAATAACCCTAATTGAATCCTAATTGTAATATTAATTAAACCCTAACTCTAATTAAACAATAATCCCTATTAAACCCTAAACCTAATTGAACCTTAGCCATAGAATTGTAGTACCAACCCTATCTTCAACCATAATTGTAACCCTGATTCTAACCCAACTCATAACCTTAATTCTAGCCCAGCCTCTATTATACCCTAACTCTAATTGAACCCTAGCTCTGATTATTGCACCAACCATATCCTTAACTGTAATCGTAACCCTAATTCTAACCCTACCCATAACCATAATTTTAACCCTAATTTTGTTATGACCCTTACACTAACACTAACTCTAATTGTAGTTATATATCTAACCCTAGTTATAATTGAACCCTAATCCTAACTCTAACCCTAACCTTATTTGATCCCAAATCATAACTGTAACTCCAAGATTTATCTTAAAACCCTAACTCTAATCGTAAGCCTAACCCTAATTGTAAGCAAATAATAACCCTAATTAAACTCTAACCCTAACCCAAATTAAATCCTAACCCTAAACCCAATTGAAGCCTAACCCTAACCATTATAAAACCTAATCTAAATAAAATCATAACTCAAACCCTGACTTTAATTGAAATTCATCCCTAACCCTAATCCTAATTAAACTCTAGGGTGATCCCACAAAGCTGGTTTACAATTTCTGGGAGGAACTAGTTTTTGTTGAAATCGCATATTTTTAGGATATATAACGATTTAAGCCTTAAAAGGTTCCATTTAAATAATTACAATTGAAGAGGGTTTCATCAAACTACCTTAAATCAAACCCCCTTGGATAGAACCCCTCTAGTTTTAAACCATACCTATAACAGAGTGTCCTTTACACCTATCAAAATGCTGATAAAAAACCACTTTTGATTTACCTTTTGGGGGATCAAATGAATTCATTTAAAATTTATTTTTTGCAATTATGTAGTCCTTATTAAATAAGCTTCCCAAAAAGTATAATTTTAAATAAATTTTATTTTATTATTATATTTATTTTTTCTAGCATGAATGTAGGTTTTCCTTTGAAAATCAAACTCTTTTGTTACGCTATTGGAAAAAATAGGGGATTATTAAAAGAAAATATTAATTTTTAAATGGCCCCAAGTCCTTAATCCAACGAAAAAAGAATTAAGATTTCAATACATACAAAAGTTACATTATATAGTTGCCAATAATGCGAGATTATAAGGCTGGTTTTGAGATTCAAAGGCAGTTGAAATGTTCAATAAAACTATCTAACCAAGAGTTAAAGGAAGCACTATGGGTGTCATATAGTTACAAATCTAAATTTTAGAAGAATTGGGAATTTTGCATCGCCCGTGGAAAAGGATTATAAAATTTATCTAGGAGGTGGAAGCATCCACTTTTTTAAATGTGTTTATGAAAAAAACTAGTTTTAGGAGATGGAAAAAGAAGTGCATTCTGATTCCAAATTTTTTGAAAAAAATATATTTAGAATCTATAGACAAAATTTCACGAAACTCTAGTTTAAGTCATCTTCAAATTCCTCACGGTTTAGCTAGTATAGGTGCTGGAAAGTGAAGATTTAGTTAAAAAAATTATTTCAGTGTCCAGTTTGGCCAAAAATTGTAAACCACTATTATGGGATCACCCTCTAATACTAATTCAATCTAATCCTAACTATGTTCCCTAAGCTTAAACCTAACACTAACCCTTACCCTAAGTGAAACCTAACCCTAACCCTAATCCTAATTGAACCCTAATTTTGATGCTAATTAAACCCTAACCCTAACCTTGATCCTAACCTGGTTTGAACCTCTATCTTAACCCTGTTTAAACCCCAACCATAACCTTAATTTAATATTCAATGTAGAACCCTAATCATAACTTAATCTTTATTAGATAACCCTAATGCTAATCCTAACCCTAATTGAACCATAACACTAAGTGAACACTAACCCAAATTGAATACTAATTGAACACTAACCTTAAGTGAATAGTAACCTTAATTAACCCTCACCATAGTTGAACCCTAACCCTAACCCTAAATTTAACCCTAACACCTAATTAAATCTTAACCCCAACCCTAACCCTAATTTCACTGTAACGTAACCCTAATTTAACTGTAACATAACCCTAATTTAACCCTAATTAAATTTTAACCTTATTTGAACCCTAACACTAATTATATCATAACCATAGATAACTCTTATTTAACCCTAACCTTAAACTAACAATAACCCTTACCATAATTGAACCCTAACTCCAACCCTAACCTTGACCCTGACCCTAAAGAAATCATATTGAAATGTAATGCTAATTGATCCCCAACCCAAATTGAATACTAATTGAACCCTAGCCCTAAGTGAATAGTATAATCTTAGTTAAACTATAAACATAACCTTAATTAAAACCTAACCATAATTGAAACTTAACCCTAACTTTTAACCCTAGAACCTTAACCCTAACCCTAATTGAACCCTTGTTGAATTATAACGCTATTTGATCCCTAACCCAAATTGAATACTAATTGAACACTAACCTTAAGTGAATAGTAACCTTAATTGAACTCTAACTATAACCTTAATTAAACCCTCACCATAGTTGAACCCTAACCCTAACCCTAATTTATTCCTAACCCTAAATTTAACCCTAACACC
>VDFB02256863.1:0-25280 GCA_007258455.2 Sequoia sempervirens
GGTCTACTTCTTTCACGCATTTGAACCTTAATCCCCCGACTATCATTACAAGTAATCTCACTATTGCTCATGATTTTTTTTTGGTTAAGAATTGAAAAGAAATCTGCAAGTTCAAATAAAGGAAAAAATAAACTCACAATGCCCTTCCTATGTGGTAAGAAAAAAATTCAAAAAAACTTGAAAAAATGGAAAACAAATGTAAAATGAAGAATTTACCTCTAGTGAAGCAGATTTGATGCCCTAGTCTCCACTTTCAACTATCGTTCTCTCCTCTTTCACTTGTTGCTCTTCACCTCAAGTTTGCAAATGTCAAAATGAGAATGTTTTTTCCATCCCCTTTTTTTAATTTAAAAATGTGTTTTTTTACAAAAAATAAAGATGTTGTTGGGCCATAGGGGACGGTTAGTAGTCGCCTAACCATCCCGGGGACTGCTAGTCGTCCCCTGCCTTTTTGGGACGTTTCCTAAATTTTGCAGAGAAAGGGGATGGGTAGGGGACGTTTCTTGGCTGTCCACGCATCCCTGGTACAGGAACAAGGGTAAAAACCCAGGGGACACATCCCTGTGGAGCATAGATTAAGATAGCAAGGATAGAGAATGCAGATACAAGTTGTCCACGAAGTAGACCACCCCATCCAGAATGACTAAGTGCACCAAATGAGGAACAAGAGGGATGGTATATCCGCTCTTGGGCTTGGTGTGATAGCTTCGGGTGGATCTATCATGCTTTTCATTCACTCCCCCTTATGATCCAACTCTCAAGGTGAATTATAAATATTATGTGGTTTAAAATATTTCCATGATATGAATAGATAAACACTTATTATATGTTTGATTATGTGAATTATATTCCAACATTATCTAACATGATTTGCTGGACCTAAACCAAGATTCATCCGGTTTGAAGCAATTAGTTGATAAGTTGTAAACCCTAACTACACTAGCTTATATTCCTAGAGCGGAAATTAGGGTTTTCTCAAAAGGGCACATTACATTTAATGATGTAAAGAGCTTCATCAAAAAGTATAATTTTTTTCTGAAGATAAGATTATGGAAACCAGATTTATTACAATTTATGAGAAAATCTAACTCAGAAAGAGAGATTAAATAGAAATTAAAAAGCTAGAAAAAAGCAGACAAGAAAGAAGCAGAATATTATATGTTCTTTCTATGTTCATGGAATAGTCCACACCATAGAAGGGGGGAACTATTTCAATTCTCATATTATATAGAGGTCATACAACCCAAATTGCTTGTTTCTACATGAAAAGTAAAATAAAATAGTACACCTTACCTGGAATATCAAGCTGATCAAAAGATATGCCAATCGCATTCAGCCTTTTCTGGTGAACAAGTCCTGAAACATCAAATCTTTGATAAAGAGAAGACTCGTCCAATAGAACATGATTAGTTCCAAGTTTATCCAAAAGGAGCTGAGCATCACTGGTAGCCGATTCATTATGAGTGGTGTAAAATAAAGCAATATTGTTGCCAAATTTTCTGTCAAACAAATCAATAACTTGTAGACCCACTTTTCCAATTGAAAGTTGCATAATAAGTGCAATCAAAGTCAACACCTGGAAGATAATAAAAGAAATAATACTCCTTAGGATCAAAAAGAATATATGATTAGACTTATTCAGCTAATCAAAGTCAAATATTTAGGTGATCATGCAATTTGCAGATAAAATACTGAATTACAAAGAGAAAATGATCAAGAAAATGAATCTAGGCAATATGAGAAAAGGTACTTCAAGAAAATAAATGAGAAAAGCTTCACTATGATAGCAGAAAACTTGAAATTCAAAACATAAAACTTACTGCTGGTAGTCCAATTGTAATAAGAGTTGCACCAATATTCCTCCTGTTCAATGAATTGTTCGAGTCAAAATAGTTGAGACAAGATAAAGAGATAAGTTGAAATAAATATAGACAATATCTTCTGCATACATGATTAAATAATTCCCATTTGTCAGCATACCAAAGATGTTGATGCATTCATCCAATATGGATTCTTACTATAGAAAAATGCAATAAAGGAAAGAAAGCTGTTTGATGCCAATAAAAACAATGAATAATGAATTTGTTCCTATATAAGCAGAACATGCTTTTCAAAAGGTTGATTATTAGTCAGTAATTACCTATTCCTAAATTCAGTAATTTTATGCATTTTTCCTTTCGAAGAAGTAGTGGTTTGTTAAAACTTAATGTCATGTCCCCATTCTAAAATGTCAAGCAAGGAACCAAAAAGCCCATTCCCTAATTATTCCCAATGGGATAAAGCCAAATGTTAGGGAAAACAATCTAATAATAATATTTTAAGGTAAGCCCTTGATGTACATAAAAAGGGAGAAAACTTAAATGTTATTAGGATAGAAAAATGACCTTTATAACTGTTAGCCTATTTTCACCCTTGAAGCCTAAATAGTCATGTTTCATAAATACAAATGTTTGGAAGAATTAGGTGCCAAAAACATTGTAACGAAACAAAGCAAGGTCATCTTTAAATTTTATTAAGCCCCCAAAAGTCCACGCTGAAAACTCCTTTTGGGGTTTTAGGTGCCAAAACATAGAAAAGGAAAAAGATTAAAAGGCAAAATCAAAGAAGACTCATTCTTTCACTGGCTTCCACATTGAAAATTCCCTTTTGAGGTTTCAGGGCACGTACCATGAGAAATATTAGGGTTGTTTGATGGTGTTCAAGGAGTCTCCCATTGTTGCTGTGAGAGAACAAGCAGCTCCTGAGATAAAAGGACAGTTGCAGAGGTTAAGGAGAAATTGAGCATGTTGAGGAAGCCTAGCAAGCACATTTCTTCAACTCATGCATAAGAGGGCACGTGGGAGATATAGAAGAGGCCAGTTCTGCTTGTTTTTTCCCCGCAGATCCTTTTTATGGTTATGAGAAGGCGCCACATTTATCTTGCATGGTACAAGGATTGTGTATCACCTTCTTATGTGTTTGTCTCTCAAAATCGTCATGCTAGTTTGTGTGAAGAAATGTAACAGTGGAGTGGTTTTGTAAATGATAAATGAAAGTCTAGGAGAGCTAGTCTCAGGTTGTTTCTTTTAGAAGAGAAAGTATTGTTCAGTCATTAATAAGGATGCAGTCTGGAGGTCATTCATGTGTTGTTCAATGAGAAAAACCCTCATAAGAACTGTGCACACTTTCCAATCCTTTTTAAGGTATTCTTTCCAATAAAATATGTCAATATGAGCATAATAGTCTGCTATAGTGAAAACCCTAGCAAATTAGTATTGAGTGATCTCATAAAGGCAAAGAATGACAATAAAACCCTTGTCAAAACCTAGCACCTGTTCATGAAGGGTTAGTGAAGGAGTTTTTGCAATTAAGTTCCAAAGTGCCGGTGAAGAGGAACACAGTCATCAACACTCATAGAAGACTTTTCACAATAGCAAGGAGACTTGTGTTTAACAGTTTATTTCACAGTGAGAAGGATTTCTTTACACCTTGAAGTTCATCACGGGTGAGTCCCATGACCTGTAGATTCACAAATGTGCGAAGTCTATCCATGACAATGGTCAATCATAAGAGTCTTCACCAGGTTTTATTTATATCAAATAAAATGCAGTGTCTTTTTTATTTACTGACCTCTGTCATTTACCATGGTCATGAGGATTCTTTAACTGTCATGATGTCATCAAATATGAAGAGGACGATCAACAGTCCTAAAAATAGGAGATGACAGTCCAAGGGTTGCATTTAGGCTTCACACAGATTGATAAATCATATGTCCATAAGGCTTCCTATAAAGGTTGTAAAGTTTGTCAAGGGTTTATAACTACTATAGAAAACAGAGATTTGTGTACATAAAAGCATAGACCTGTAATGAAGTCAACATGACAATATCTAAAGGGCTACACAGTTACAAGAAAGTATGCTACAGGGCAGTCAAAGACAAGGATATAATGTCTAACATTTGGAAACCAAGTAACCACAATCTAAAGAAAATAGCAATGGAAAGCTTTTATAAGTTTGTCAATGAGAAGAATAACAAGCAGTTTAAAGAACTAACTTAAATAAGAGTAAGGACAGCTTATAGATAAAATGTGATCCTTGAGACAATGATGTCGTTTGGGAGAGCTGAGCACATATAAAAACAAGAAAATGGACAGGCAGTGGTTTATAAGTTTTATGTCAAGTGTCAAGTGTCGAGTGATGTTGACAATATGTTGAAGAATGAGTGACAAAAGGGATGTTTGGTCTGCATATTCAAGAGACCTGCTTATTCGAAAATCTTTTATGGACTGTGCAACATATGACAGTCATATTCCCTCAAACCCAAAGGTCTGTGAATGGTGAAAGGAGCCTTGTCTTTTGTTGCCTTTCTAAACAAGAAGGCAGGGGTTTTTTTGATAATCCTTAGTCAAGAGACCAAATAGCCTCAAAGATAGTGATAACATTTCAAATTTCATGACAGAGAGCAGATGATGGTTACAGGCCTACTGAAGAAGTATAAAGGATAATATATGGAGGACACCATGGATACCTATGAGCCAACATAGGGTCATGAAAGAAATGTACATGACAGTGTAAGGAAAGGTGGTTACATATGAGTAATGGTGCCATACATTTGACAAGAGAAGCCTCACAAAGTAGATGATAGTGGAGGATGGAATATGTGCAAGAAGCTTGTAGAGGATATGAAGACACACTACAGAGAGAGGCCAAATAATGGTAACAGTCAAGAGGGGGATGACAATGTTAGTAAAGAGCTGTACATGGAATGAAATCTAAGGAGATATGAAGGCAGTTCCATGAGCGAAGGACTAAGTAAGAAGACAGTATTGGGTAAAGTGGGCATTAAGGACTTATATTGTGTTAAGCACCAAATGATGATAGTTTTAGTGATAGTCCATGAAGAACAGTCCAAAAGGTTGCATGGAGTCCTCAAAACACAGCTCTATTAAGATGCTTTGAAAGACAGTCATCATGAAACCATTGACACAATTCACAGCCAAGACATAGAAGACACTTAATATGTGGGAATCAATGCAATGATATAAAGGAGACAGTGTTTTTCAGGGGGTAGTCACTGTAGCAAACACAGTGAGGAATGAAATGGCTTACATATGAAATCTGTCAAAGGTCTGTCATTAAGTCGGAGTGATCCTCAAATCACAATGTGACAATGATCAGGAGTAAGTGCCAATCCTGTAACAAACAATAAAGGACAATCCTATAAATCCTACAATGACAGTGAGCAAGAGGATTTTAGAGGACAGTCAATGACAAAGGTTTCAAGAGACAGTGAATCAGGATCAGAGCATTGCAAAGGACAGGTGTTAGGAAGTCAGCCTTACATGACAGAGGTAAAGGGGAATGCAACTCAGATGTAGTTTCTCTAGGAGCAATTATGTGTGGTGTGTCTCAACCTCATCATAGAACACAAATCTTATACATGCCAATCTTCTATCGGACAGTCCACGGAGCATTGACAGGCCAGTGATCTTCAAACCAAAAAACATAATGGTGTGATAAGTCCTATATGCTCAAAAGAGTGGAAGAATGTGGTGATATTTATGTGAGTGATAGAGGAAAAGGGGTCAGTGTGCCCTGGCATAAGAAGTTACTTTGTGACTGAATTTTTCTGAGATTTTCATGGAAAATATGGCAGTACCATCATGACAGAGGGCAGTTACATGAATGCAGAGGACTGTCACTATAAAAAGGTGGCAGAGGTATGTGTTTGACAATAGGGCAGTCATGCAATGGATGAAAATCCATGATAGTGAGAGGTCAATTCATAAGTGAGAGACCTTGTAAAAGGACAGAGTAAAGAAAACATGAAGATAAAGGTAACACAAAGGAATGACACGTGTGCCAAAATAGGTTTTCAAGATCCTCCTACGCCTTCCTGGGGCATTTATTCATTCTTACTATTTCAAACATTCTCACACATGCCCTCTAAGCATAGAAAAGAGGTTATGGATGTTTGACAAAGTATAGAGCAGTTGGAGGACATTTAAAAACAATTTTATGACTTGCACAGCAAGTGAGAAGATATAGGGGGCAGTTGAGTCAGTTTGAGGATCAGTTGCAAGTATCTAGGAGTGGAGACAAGCTTCTTGGAGTCTATATAGGAGCCAGCAAAGCAGAGGAAGGTGGAGAAAGTCAAATTTCAGTTCAACAATGCTTTCTTGGAGTCTTCAAAGGAGTCAAGGCAGGCAGAAAGTTTTCCAGTATCCAAAGAGAGATTGGACCTAGTCAGACAACTAAGACACATGTCACCTTTTCCTTGTAACAAGTTACTAGTGAATATGAGAGTGGTTCAAGGCTAAAAGGCATGCCTAGGGGCAGTTTAGAGTTAGTTCTTGCATTCTAAAACAGCGCTGTAACTTATAAGAGTTCTTTTCTATAACAAAAATAGCATTGTAACTCAGAAATCAGTCACTCTATGACTGAAAATCAAATGTAAGATCTTCATTTCAATGCATTGGCAGTCTTGTATTACTTTAAGACATCTTTTATCAATAAAATCCAGAATTTTGCCTTCTCGAGTACTGTTTTATTGTGTGCAAAATAGTGGTTGATGAATATTACTGTGTTTTTCTTTGCAAAACCTTTAATATATGTCTCATTTCAGCACCAATAGGCAGAGAAAGTACATTTTATACAAGTTGTAAATTGTGTAGTGGATGTGAAACATAGCTGTTAGTTGGGAAAAAGCCTCTTTTCCTTCAAAATGCAACACACCTAATCTGGTTACAAAATACTGATATATTGGTGTACACAAAACATTTTGAATTGTGTAAAAGCTAGCTGGTTATTGAAAAACTGTGTCTAAAACAGCAGTAGGAATCTCAAAACATTTTGGTGCATCACGTTTTTAGACCTTAGGTTTCATTACAAGTCATTCATTCCTCTTTTCTCAGCATAACAGCAGTATTTTAGTTCAAATTTAGGTGATTTCAACAAGGGAACCAGCCCTCTCTGGAGATTCACTCCAAGCTATGGGCAACCCACAGTCCACGGAGTGTTTCAATCTTTCATTGGATTGCTAAGTATAGCACCCTAATCCAAGTGACAACAGTTTTTGGCACGCTCGGTGGAACTGAGAATTAGTTTTCAGTCTAATACAATCTTCATTTCATTGATGTTCTACTATTTACAGCAATGTTTCCAGCCTTTAAGAGGTGTTACAGCACATACTTGGTGACTCTAGAGGTCTGCTTTTTAAGGAATCAATGTAGAAGTGAATGAGAAGAATACAAACTAGAGGGAGTCCAGAACCAATCTCCTACTTGCAACTCTCTCCACCTAGAAGAAGAGATAGAACAGTCAGAAAGAGTGCAAGACTAGCTGTGAGAGAAATTTCTACACCCCCTCCTGGGAGGCCTTTTTTCAACATATTTTTATTAATCAGACTCCTTTGATTTCTATAGTTGCACCTAGGAAT
This sequence comes from Sequoia sempervirens, assembly GCA_007258455.2. Lineage (NCBI taxonomy): Eukaryota > Viridiplantae > Streptophyta > Pinopsida > Cupressales > Cupressaceae > Sequoia > Sequoia sempervirens. Next base: position 7,418 of record VDFB02256863.1, read on the forward strand.
CAATTGTTTGTGCCTTTCAATGGAGGTAGTCCACTCAACTTGATACAACATGATGATATCCCTATGGCTGCATTAAAGAGTCTTCCATTCTTTAACTGAGAAAATCAAACTACCCCTATTGAACACATTAGAGATGCGGATTCACTATGTGCAATCCCCTATATTACAACAAAGAATGTTGCTATCAGACCCCTGGCTGCTTCATTGAGGTGTAAAGCATTACAATGGTTTAAAGGCTTCACAATGAACTCCATCACCACTTGGGATCAACTAGGTGACGTTTTGTGCAGGGAGTTTGAAGACTAATCAAACCACCTTTCATTGGTAGAACAGTTCACCACTATAAAGAGCGCTCCATATGAGCATATGACAGATTTCAACTATTGTTTCCAGAAGACATTGGATAGGATTCCTCAAAAGGTAAGGCTTTCTGCTGAATTTTCCTTTTTGTATTATTTAAGGGCTCTAAATAGTGATATATCTGTCATGATACAAACCATGGGTGCAAGAACTCTCCCAAATGCATATGAGATTGCTAGTAAGGGCAAAAAATAGCCTTATACAAGCTAATAAGATTGCACCAAGGCCCCCAATGCTAATTTTTCCTTAGGTGCAACCACCTATACCCTTGAAAATACCTCCTACAGCTGCTATACCTGCTGCACCAGCCTTAAATTACCAAGCATCTATCCAAATAAAATTTGTTCCAGCCCAATCTCAAGAGCTCCAAGAGATATGAAGGGTGTATTACAAACCTTTGGCAATGAGCTAATATACAGAAGCAAGAAAATCAAAATTTCAGCCCTCGCCAAGCTCCTTATCAAATCTCACATCAGCTCAATAAGCCTAATAGGCCTCCCTACCAAGCTGATCCTCAAAGTCAAAAGAGAAATTTCAATGCTAGGTCGTATCAGCCCTACAATCAGAAAGCTGCCAGTATTTCTAAAGAACTTGTACCAGTCCAAAATAGCATGGTAGAAGATTATGAATGGTGTTTTCCATGCAATCAACCCCATAATCAGGCCACATGCTCCAATCGAATGCTAAATCAGGTCCTTGTGGTACAAAATAACACTTTTGTTCAACAAGATGTAGCACAAGAAACTCACAAACAGCAGAGCCCTCATCTTGACCATAGTAACCATGATGTCACTCTCATGAATTGGCAATGTGAAGAGTTTTGTGGGATAAACCATCCACAAGGACAAAATCAGTTTTCACATTCTATAACAGTTTACACAAGAGCTAAAAAGAGAGTTGTTGACATGGGACAACAAGCTGATAATGGGCAAAACCAAGCTTCTACAAGCTACTAAACATTATTCAGCATCCCCCTTTGAGATTCGTGACATGGACTATCTACCTCCCATAGATCCATTAACTCTAACATTTGTATTGAAAATTAATGGGTTGACCTTTTGGTTTAACAACAAGCGTGGGCTACCAAGTGGTATCAGAGCCAAAGGTGTCGAGTTCGAATCCCCTCAAGTAACGCTGAGGGGGGGATTGTTGAACATTATTCAGCATCCCCCTTCGAGATTCATCGCATGGACTATCCACCTCCTGTAGATCCATTAACTCTGACGTTTATATCGGAAATTAATGGGTCGACATTTTGGTTTAACGACAAGCATGGGCAAACACAAGTCACCAAGGTGTTGTTGGTCTATCATCTTCTCAAAATGTTCATATTCTACCTCAAGCTATGGCAAGAAAAGATCCGCCAAGAACCCAACCACAACCATTGCAAACACAAGGAGATGTTCTTAAAGGATAGCAAAAGATTAGTACAATGCCATTCAATATTTTGGAGCATATGAAAAAGGAAAATGTTAACATGTGAATGTGGGATTCTTTATCACTCCCTAGTCAAAAATATTTGTTACATACTCACCTATAATGTCCCCAATTTAGCCCTACGCTCTTTATTTGGATTTAGCCTATTTCTGGAAACTCATAGGCTAAGCAAAAATGGAAATTAGGGTTTCCACTTTTATAAGAGATTTTTTAGGCTTGCATGTGAGAGTTTTTGATGCATGTCTAGTGGAGCTTTCTGGATTTTTGGAGAGCTTCAGGATGAGGTAACATGCATGACAAGATAACGATATGCATTTCTAGCGGATTCTTTGGCAGTTTGGGAGGCTTGCATGTTCGTGTTTTATAGTTTGGATTCTGGATTCCTTCTAGGTTTTCAGAGAACTTCACAGTGGTGTGACATGCAACTGAAACAAGTAACTTTTTCGGACTTACTATTTTTAGTAAGTTATGACGGTTGCCCGCTTTGTGCTCAAAATGAGTTTGGAACAACTTACTATTTTTAGCGGTATGTTATTTTTAGTAAGACTATATTTTGGCAGTGCTATTTTTAGCAACAGTTTAGTGCAGTGGCTATTTCTGGCAGGTTAGTTTGAGCAGTTTGGTTTCAAGCACTTTTGGAGCTCATTTTGGCAAAATCAATATTTTGGTGGGGTTTATATTTTAAGTGAAAATATTTCCTAGGCAAAAGTGGATAACTTCATAAGCGGAAAATATTTAAGTGATTTTAATGTTTATTTTCACTTATATCTTGGTGGACACCTAGAAGGAGAGATAAGTGTTTTTTTATTAAAATATTTCACTTATTATTTGGGACGCCTAACTTATGTTTTATTGGCATTTTTAATAAAGTGATATTTCTCTCAAATGGGACGACTTGGAGAAGAGAGCTTAATGAAATTCAAATGAAGGAAATGAAAGGTGAATTTGAGTTTCACTTTGGGCACCCTAATTGGAAGGAAAAAGTGGATTTGAAAATTGAGGAGAAAAGTTATAAATAAGAGACTTGGCCTTCATTTGCAGTTATCCATTGTTGCTTATTGTACTGTTATGCTGCTGAAATATTTTCATAGCTTGCTTCGAGTAATGCATACCTCCTAGTTTCTTCTTCCGGTCTTCGTGCTTGAGAGACAGTACCTAGCTGGATACACTGAAGACTATGCTTCACTCAGGAGTATAGATTGAGCATCATTGATATTAGTTTCTGAAGTTCTTTTGATGTTTTTATTAGTTTTTCATGTTGCTGGTGGTGCTTGGCTGAAGCAGATTTTCAATCATAGCTCCTTCCATGCTTTTAGCTTCGTTCTGGGTGTTTTCTCTATCCTCTTCTCTACCCTAGGCGCCACTTCTTGCAAGTTTTCAGATTTTTTGGTGGAGTATTGGATTTTATTTTGCTGGTCGCCCTCTCTTGGAGGCCATACCTTGCCTGCGGGTGCCTTGGTTTGCATGCATAAAATATTCTGAGGTGTTGGTTGCTATTTGTGGGCTTGAGCTTGATCGCCTTCCTCCTAGGAGTCATCTGCATTCAATTTCACATCATTCGGAGAAGTATTGGCAAAGTTACGAGCATAAAGGCAAAATCTGCACTTGCTGGTTTGAGTTTTCAGTTTGCTGCAATTTTATATCAGACCTGATATTTCAGTCACTTTGGCCATATTTCTTATGCTGGTTAGCTTGTACTTGTTTGGAGTTAATTTCTTGACATTATGGAGTGCTTTAGATATCTATATCTCATTGTATTTGTAGATTATATCTCCTATTGTAACGCTAAAATCAGTAGTACTGATCAGCTTCTTATATTTCTGCAATTTATTTTGTATTTCCCACTCATAGTGGAAGGGACAGGCCTCGCCGTCCATGCTCTTTACTTCTAATTCCCACTCTTAGTGGAAGGGACAAACCTCACCATCTTACTTTCAGCATTTACTTTATGTACTGCCCGCTGAACAAGCGGAAGGGGTCTGCAAGCCGCCCATTACTTTACTTTAATTCACTTTGTAATCATCATAATGCTAATCGACTGAGCCGTCAATCTACTCCCGTTGAATAAGTGATTGAGTTGCATAATCATTGTATTTCCAACACTTTCAGTTTATTAGCTAACGATCCTCATTGCCATATGCTCACAACTCGCCCGTCATTGGGATCTTGGAGTACATTCTTGTTGTAGGGTTACATTTCAAAGCTGGTTTTGGTTTTGCTAATGCTGACAGGTGAAGTTGTTGATGTGAAAATTTGAAAAAACTGTAAGGAGGTTATTTCATCACTATTGTTGAGTATCAAATTATAACAAGACAATGCTTAAGAAAAAAATCAGACACCCTATAAATTTTCGTGATTTTGATATATGCTATAAAGAAGACCTTTTGTTGTTAAACTTGTCTATTTTGATGACTTGATTCCCAAAGGCTGGAATGTCACTTATGTTGGCGACCTTTGGGAAAGTCTAAAAAGCAAATATCAAACCTCAAAAAAAGTGGTCTTGAATCTGAAAAATCTGTTGTTTTACAGAAAATGAAGTGAGGGAAGGTCCCTAGTTGAGCATCTTCTTAAGACGAAGACCTAGGAGATCAGCTCTCTGTCATCAACAAAAGGATGGATGAAATCGATATGGTTGCTTTTTTCATCAATAGTCTACCACATTCCCCTAGAACTTATATTGAGCACCTACATTTGCTAGCAAAAAGTCGAAATTCTCGCATTTGAAAAGGTCAATTCACATTTGCTACAAAAAGAACGAAGACAACCACAGATGAGAGTCCAGTTCTAGCCATTCTAAGACTACTTGCTCAACAATATAAGTACAAATTAAAGAACTTCATCATCAAACTCACAAGCTAAGCACAAATTCAAATGATACCACTATTACAAAGTCAAGCATAAGTCAAGTGAATGACAAGAATAAAAAGTAGAGGGAGTTCAGAACCATTCTCCTACTTGCAACTCTCTCCACCTAGACTAAGAGGTAGAACAGTCAATAAGAGTGCAAGACCAGCTGTGAGAGCAATTTCTACACCCCCTCGTGATAGCCTTTTTTCAACATATTTTCAATAATCAGACTCCTTTGATTTCTATGGCTGCACCTAGGCTGTATGTTCCTTTCAATGGAGGTAGTCCACTCAACTTGCAGCAACATGATGATATCCCAATGGTTGCATTAAAGAGTCTTGCATTCTTTAATGGAGAAAATCATACTACCGCTATTAAACACATTAGAAATGTGGCTTCACTATGTGCATTCCCCTATATTACAACAAAGAATGTTGCTACCAGACTCCTGGTTGCCTCATTGAGGGGTAAAGCATTACAATGGTTTAGAGGCTTCGCAATGAACTCCATCACCATTTGAGATCAACTGGGTGACATTTTGTGCAGGCAGTTTGAAGATTAATCAGACCATGTTTTATTGGTAGAACAGTTGACTACAATAAAGAGAGCTCTACATGAGCATATGACAGCAGGGCCTTCATCTTGAGCATAGTCACCATAATGTCACTCTCACAAATTGGCAAGGTGAAGAGTTTTGTGGGGTAAACCATCCACAAGTACAAATCAGTTTTCCCACTCTATAGCAGTTAACACAAGAGCTAAAAAGAGCATTGTTGACATGGGACAACAAGCTGATAAGGGGCAAAACCAAGCTTCTACAAATTGTTGAACATTATTCAACATCCCCTTTCGAGATTCGTGACATGGACTATCCGCCTCCCGTAGATCCATTAACTCTGACGTTCGTATCAAAAATCAAAGGGTCAACCTTTTGGTTTAACGACAAGCATGGGCTAACAAGTGGTATCAAAGCAAAAGGTGTCAGCTTTGAATCCCCTTGAGTAGCGCTAAGGGGGCAATTGTTGAACATTATTCAACATCCCCCTTCGTGATTCGTGGCATGGACTATTCGCCTCCTATAGATCCATTAACTCTGACATTTGTAACGGAAATTAATGGGTCAACCTTTTTGGTTTAATGGAAAGCACGGGCCAACACAAGTCACCAAGGTGTTGCTAGTCTATCATCTTCTCAAAATGTTCAAATTCTGCCAAGAGATCAAGCTGTGGCAAGCAAAGATCAGCCAAGAACCCAACCACAACCATTGCAAGCACAAGGAGATGTTCTTAAAGGACAGCAAAAGATTAGTACAATGGTTTGTTCCTCAGCTGTAGTTTTGGGTTGGCTGAGTCCAATAAGGTCTTAGAAGACCATGAGAGACCATGTAGGGTCTCTTTTCATGTTTTTGTTCAATTCCTAGGTTTGAAGTCTTGAAAAAAGGAACATTTTAGCACTTTTGTTGTATTAGACATTAGGTTTTTGAAGGAAAAGGGGCATATCTTCGAATTGTAACTATGTTTGATGATAATACAAATGGAATGAATGAAAGGTATGCTCCAAGAAGTTGCTGAAGGTGTTTTGCAAAAACAGTGAGAAATCAGTCTTGTACGGCCTCGTACGGATCAATGGCAGATCTGTGAGTGGATGGGAAGTTAGAGTTTTGTTTTATGAATCCAATGCAATTGATTGGGCATGATTTCATTGTGTTTTGAGTGAGAAACAAGCAAAACAGTGTTAACAGCCCTGTAGCAGAACTAGGGTTTCCAGCAAGCTTAAAAAATTCATAACTTTTGTTTGCACCGTTGAAAAATTGATGAAACTTGGTGAAAACCTTCTTCAGGCTATTGATCAGATGTCTACCAAAGGAAATTGCACCAATCAATTGTTTGTGTGTTATGCAGGTCTGAGTGTGTTCTTTGTCATAAAGACTGTCAAAACCCTAGGGTTTCTTTGAGGGTTTAAGCAAGAAACTTGTTTCTTTGAGTTCACCCTAACATGTGGGGTTTGAGACACCTTCAATGTAGTCAATAGAATCAGGAAACACATTTGTCTTGCATTATTTATCCCTCTGCATCAGCTATAAAGAAGACCTTTTGTTGTTAAACTTGTCTATTTTGATGACTTGATTCCCAAAGGGTCGAATGTCACTTATGCTAGTGACCTTTGGAAAAGCCTGAAAAGAATATATCAAACCTCAAAAAAAGTTGTCCTGAATCTGAAAAATCTGTTGTTTTCTACAAAATGAAGTAAGGGTAGCTCCCTAGTTGAGCACCTCATTAAGACGAAGACCTAAGAGATCAGCTCTCTGCCATCAACAAAAAAATGGATGAAACTGATATGGTTGCTTTTGTCATCAGTAGTCTACCACATGTCCCTGAAACTTTTGTTGAGCATCTACATTTGCGAGCTGAAAGTTGAAATTCTCACATTTGAAAAGGTCAATTCATATTTGCTACAAAAAGAACGAAGTCAACGACATATGAGAGTCCAGTTCTAGCCATTCTAAGAGTACATGCTCAACAATTTAAGCACAAATCAAAGAAGAACTTCAACATGAAACACAATCTAAGCACAAAGTCAAATGATACCACTATAACGAAGTCAAGCATGTCTAGAGAGTATGACCTATCCCACGAGAAGCAACAAACTTCAGATAATGTGGCAATAGTTGAGACAGAGAAAGATTCCACGGAAAAGTACGACTTCATTGTGTTTTATAAGACAATGATGATGCAAAGAGTTGCTGGATTTTTTCTAGCATGTCCCATCATCTCACCTAACACAAAAACTGGCATCTTAAATTTACTACTAATACCAATTACACATTCTTTTTTACTAGGTGATGGTACATTACATACAATATAAGGGTGTGGGGATGTTTGAATATTGTTAAGTAATGCCACAAAATTCACATCAAAGATGTTAAGTTTGTTTTGAAAATGAACAAGAACATGTTACCTATTAGTCAACTTATGGATAACCCTAACATTGTTGTGAATTCTCATGTAAAGAATGGAAAAATGGTCTCCCTTGGCATTGCGCAAGGTGGGCTGCATAGACTATATGATCATGTCACAATTAATTTGTGTGCATTAGGTATGGGAGATTACCGTAGCATCTTATGGCATGAGAGATTTGGACATCTAAACCTTCATTATTTGGCTATATTGAGTAGATTTAGCACAGTTCATGATTTGCGCAATATCCAAGAGTAGCAATCTATGTGTGCAATGTTTTTAGATGGTAAACAAAAACAAAAGTCGTTCCTACTAATAGGGCATGGTGTATAAAGAGCGAGTTGGATTAAATTCATGCAAATGTGTGCGAGCTATTCCATAAATCATCCACAATACTTGGTTTGATTTTTTTTCTATTGTTGTTTGATGATTTCTCCAAGTAAAAAGTGAATCTACTTTTTGAAAAAGAAATCTAATTGCTTTGGCTCCTTTGTAAATTTCATAGCATTAGCTGGAGAGAAAACAAGCAGATTGATCAAAACCTTGTGATTTAATAATTGGGGTGAATTCACCTCCAAGCATGACTTCATACACAAATTTGAGGAGAAGCATGACTTCAATGAGAGCTAAGTATGGCATTATTGTTCAAACCTATGGAGAAGATAATTCAAAAGATGAAGTATCACAAAACTTGAAGAGAAGAATACACTTGTTCAATAGATTGGTACCAAGGGAAAATAATGAATTGGTATACTTGTTGGATATGTTCGAAGACCCTAGACTATGGAAGATTGCATGCCTTTAACTCATTCACATTAAGTTGGCATTTACAGGAGTCTCCATGAGATTGAAGACTTGGAAAAATAGAGAGATGATGCTAAAGCCTTTTATCTTATACCAATTCACATTAGAGAAAGAGAAGATATTGTTGAAAGGTAGGGATAGGGATCACAAAGTTTTAACCTTTCATCATAACGTGACGGGATATAAAGAAGAAAGTCGTGAAGATATTAGTAAGACTAAACGTAATAAGAGATTTCTCCAAAAGCCTTAACCGGAGGATAAGAATGAGCCAATTGAGTCTTTTCTTGAAGAGTATGTTCATATATTTGCATTCGACATTTGCACTAGAACACACAAGCACGTGTTGGCAAAAAGCAAAAGAAATTGATAGTGGAAACTTGGATGGTTGTGCTTAACTTCAACTTCACATTAAATCAGAGTAGCGCAGCATCAGCGTGATGGTTCACTTCTAAAGCTAACTTGGAATCCTGGAACCATATTGCTTGAGGACAAGCAATTTTTGGGCGGGAGGAATTGTAATGTCCCCTGTTAAACGATAATTATACTTTGAGAAGTCTCCTATTATTGATCGACTACATCTGATCAATAATTAATTCCTATTAGGTAATTGAAAGTTAACATGTCAGCCACAGTATTATGCCTCTTAATGAAGATAAATAAGCGACACCGATTCCCCCAAGCACAACATTAGCAAAAACTAGATGCCTCGGTGGTAAGTTGGTACCCCCACACCTGAAAGGTTACAAGAAGCATGTACGTAGATGAGGTGGTTATGTGCGTAATATCTATAAGATAATCACAGACAAGTGCCCAGAGAAGATCAACAAAGAACTACTCTTGAAGAATACGTCGAGTTACATAGTGAGAAGCTGGCCCAACATGCTGATACAAGACAAGGTAGGAATCATATAAATTAATGAACAAGTCTATATGATTCCCTGTTCATTAATTTCTGATTCCTGCTGGGAACCACTCTATATCAGCAGAAGTAACATGGAAGCATATCGCATGCATAAAAGGTTTTAAGCGAGTCATCAACACATTAATCTATTGTACCTACAATCACATGAACTAAAAAGAAAAATCTGAAACAGTGAATTCATCATCATGTTTACTTTTCAATCTTGAAATACCTATTAACTCATTCAGCTCAAGGATCATATTAAAGAACATAGCATCAGTATTGTCATATTCTTATTATTATTTCTCCATATCAATAAATGCCTATCCGATAAGCAATTAGTGTTTTTCATTTTTGTCGTCTCTTAAAGACTTGTGGTGTTGGCATATTTTGATAAATGCAACGTTTAAGGTAATTCCACAAGGAACTGTGCAAAGCTATGTTACACCACCGTCAGGGACGGGGGGGCACTAGAACGGGGGGACACGTTTTCGGGACGGGGGGACAAAGGGGCCTCAATTTGGGGACGGTGGGGGGACGGTGGGGGAACGGCAGCAGGGGGTGTATATACTATATACTATATACTATACATATGGTACTTAAAATACTAGTTATGAAAAGATGTATAAGACTATTAAGAAGTAAAATAGCAAAATTGCAAAGGCCAAATTGAAATACTAAATAGTATATACTTGAACATTGAACATTGAACAATAAACATTGAAGTTTTCAATATCGAATTACTAATTAGAAATTAGAATACTCGATACTACAATTATCGAATCAGCAAATGGAAGATTTCTATTATATGATATTAAAAATATCTGATCATAAAGATGATTACAATGAGTAGCATGATATCAAAGCAAGTACAAAATCAAAATGTCAAATAATAAAAAAATGTGTTAATTTTTTTTTTAAACCATGTGATTTAAGTTGCCGCTGCGGGGGACGCCTAGGCGTCCCCAGGATGCTTGAGGGACACACAGGCGCCCCCCTCAGCATCCCGGCGATGCTGAGACGTCCTCGCGTCCCCGGCAGCAAGCCACCAAAATTGGTGGCGCCGCTGGAAACTTGGGAATGTCATCCTCACGTCTCAGGGATGTCCCCGTTCCGGGAACGCTTGGGGTTTACGAGGGGGACGCATCCCCTAGGTACACTGGTGCAAATTACAAGTTCATGATTTGTTGACAACATGTTTACATTGTCAACTCTTATCAGGTTATATCATTAAAACCTCCAAACTTGGCCACGGGTCATTACACCAACTCATGACTTGCAAAAAAAGACTTAGCCAATTAAAAAAAAGGTAATAAAATCCATTTCAACATGATTTTTATTTTTATGAAGATTTCTACAATTCAATGATGTTTACTAGGGTTATTGTTCTAGTGTGAAGTCATAAGCTAGAATTTCACAATGTTGAGGGAGGGTCCAAAGATATTTCTAAATCCCCATTTAAGCATAGTTTCCTATTTCTAGAAAATACGATATTTGCAAAGATAGGTATTAATTTACCTTACAACTACATTTTGTTAATAGTATAATTAAACTATGCTTTATGCTATTTCCCCCTTTTAACTTCGGCTATCATTTATAATTTGTATTTTTTATTGATACTGAAACTTGAAGTTCATATGTATTGAAATTTTGAAATTGTTTTTTCATCTATAATGGCTATTGAACTCTAATTTTAATGTATATATGAAGGAAATCATTAATATGTTCTATAAATTCAATAATATGCATGTCTTTTGAAAAATATTTTCAAAAATTTATGTATTTTTTAATGTTTGATAAATTTGCCAAGTTTTTCCCTAAGCTTTTGCTAAGTTGCAAGTATTTTAAAAATTTAGGTCAGTCAAGTAATTCCTTGTCTAAGTTTTTCAACTATGCATTTGGCCTTATTAGTAAATAGAAGTTGCTCAACGACCTCTACTCTTTAAGTATGAATATTGAAAATGTCCACTAACTAGAGAAGATTCCCTTTCTGACTTTGACTATGGTTCTTGCATAAGGTGACAAGATGTCATGTCCCCATTTTCGGGTCAAATTAAGTTAATAATATTATTTAAGTTGGGCCTAATAATATCTAATTTTAAGGGCAACTTAATAATATTGTTATAATTAAAATAAAAGGTGATTTTAAACACTAGAATTAAAATAAAAGTATATAAAAATACTTAAAATAAAATAGAATAAGAATTAAAAGTACTTTTAAATACTTGGAGAGAAATTTAGGACCCAAAGGCCCAATTCGAAAAGGTATATCAAGGAGGCACTGTAATGTCCCTTTCTAGCTAGACATCCGTAATCAGTGGATTAGCCTATCATGTTGACCCTCATAGGCTAATGGTTCCGGATAGAGGGTCCCTTGAGACAGTCACTTGGTTGTCTAATTGCAGTGTTGATCCCCGGAGTTCAAAGGCAAGGTGAATTAAGGCGTTTGGGCTTGATGCATGTAACTAAATTATGTTATTACCTTTTATTTCACCCTTTTTGCCTAGGGACCATGTGTCTTTTAAATGAGGGGGTCACTTTATTTTTATTTGGCACTATTCACTTATAAAGTGAAAATGTTATAACTTAAAGTGAATAGTGTTCATTTTGATGAATAGTGTTTTCAATGAAAAAACATATATGCTCTCTTGGAAAAGTTCAACCCATCTTGAAGAGAGCTTTTTTTTCACTTGTGCATTGAGTTTGGAGTGGAGGAAGAAAGGAACCAGGGTTTCCAGATTTCTGCACCTTTGTGGGACTTTGAGGGACGTAGTTCTTCAGGGTTGAGCTGCTTGAGGGTGTGCAACATCACCTTAAGATTGCTGTTCTGATTTGGTTTCATTGTGGAGACATAGGAGGTCTGATTGCAGGTTTATTTCAGGCAATTTCTCAAGCTTTTGAGCAGCTTTCAGACTTAAGAGTTCTTGCTAAGGGCTGTCTACAGAATAATTCATTGCTGGCAGAATTCTTACACACAGCCCAGCCATCCATCCTTCATGAGGCATGAGCTATACTGCTGAAAACGCCTCCCTTTAGGGTCAGCAATTACATCAAAAAGGGGCGGCCAGATCTGAGGAGTCGTCCCAAGTCAGTTTTGAGCTGGAGAAATTCATCTTGTGGGAGCAGCAAACACATCATTGGGGTTTTCACTGTAGCATGGCACTATCTCAGCTGGTTATGTGACGATAAAGACATTCCGGTATGGATTGTTTGAGGAACTTAGACCCTCTTTCATTTTGAACTAAATATGTAACAAGCAATGAAATGTAAGAGCCTCATTGATTGTTGATAATGCAAATTAAGTGAGGATTAAATTTCAGTTGTTTAGCTTTTTGTTTGCAACTACATATGTTTGCATGTTGGCACTATTTTGGCATCATTGACATAAAACCCAAATCTGAAAGCAAGAAACTTAAAAACCCAAAACACAAAAATCAGACCTGAAAATTGTGTGCAAACATTCCATCAAGAGGGGTGGAATACTACAGGCACCTATCTTCATTTGGGGATCATTCAAGTTATCTTTTCCATCCAATATTCAAATTTCAGCAATTTGTTCAATCTAGGGCATCCAAATCCGACTTTGAGGTTTGAGAGGACGAAAACCCTCTTGGATTCCACATATTGGGTCAAAGACAAAAACCTTTGTTTCCCATTTTGGGAAATTCCACTCAGGAATCACAAATGTGCTAATTCGTTGAGGCTTTGAAGGCGTTTGTTTTAAGTTTATATGGTTACTGCTACTGTGACGCTACAATAACTTATTGAAGATTCCAGCATTTTGAAGGTTACATTTTGCTGCTTAAGTAGGTACAGTACTTATCTTGAAATCAGCTATTTCGGGAGCATCCTTGACCATCCTTTGGTGGCAATTACAATTGAGGGGCAGATCTGAATATTTATACAAGGTTTTGGAACTAATTTGTGGCTATTGCTGACCTTACACTAGCCATACAGCCCTCCATAGCCCAGCTGAATATTCCTTGGTTACTGCTGTACTCCTCCAAGGGAAGTCATACCATTGGAGCATCACACTTGGTGATTTCTATGATAATTTCAGATCTGAATAAAATCAGCTTCCTAGGGCTTATCTTAATCATGCAATCAGGTCTGTCACTGCCATTATCAGTGATGCAATCTTTCTCAAATCTGGTTTATGTTGTATTTTGAAGATGTTTAACTACGTTTCATGCAAGTTTACTCCCTTAGAGTTTCATTCTGGAATATTGTTGAGATTAAGAGTTAATTCATCTATTTTTCAGTCATATTTGCATCTACACTTGAAAATGTGAGTACTAACTACTTACATCTGACTATATTTATAATGGTAAGAGTGATAAGTTGGCTGTCCCTTTCATATTGGACTATAACCAGCTCTTTTCATTTGGGTTAGTGCCATTTTGGGTGAAGTTGAAGTTGTGTTCAGCCAATCAAGGATTTTGGTAACAAGTTCTAGTGATTAGTTTCAATTTTGATTCACTGTTTCAGTCAGTGCTTTACATCAAAAATTATAAAATTAATTAAAAATATCAGAATATCAGCATAATCTTAAAAAGGGGCCATTACACAAGATGAACTATGTAGCAATCAAGAAGGAAGTTTTGAAGCCCCTTTACATCTTTTTTTTTGACAATTTTATTGAATCCCCTCTCAATTTTCTTGCCAAGCATTCAAAGATTCCCAGTGGGTCCCTGAATCAGATTGACTAATAGCAACATCACCCTTAAAATTATAACTTGGTTCGTGTGATTGTTATGCCATGGAAGGGACTCATGAGGCTGCATTACTTGGGTGAACATGGTAGTTGCCAGGATGCTGAGATAAATATGGTAAATGATTTAAGTAGTTAGGCATATGTTTTGGGTTCAAAACCCAATACAATTTTTCAATCGACATATTAATCTGGAAAAGCACATATATGTTTTGGCAATGACTTAAGTAGCAAGAAATAGGCTGTGAGTTCAAAATTCAATAGCTTTTTTCCTCGTATTTGGAAAAGCACGCAAATATGTTTTGGCATTTATCTTATAATAAGAAAAATATATGAGATAGGAATAAAATTTAAATAAAACAGTGAGCCAAAAACCAGACAAAACAAATTATTAAACAGCTCACCTAGTCAATGCAGACTGGATGTATAAACTTACCATGTTTATTTAGCTGACTATAGTTTGTGTCAGGATATTATAAAAGCAGTCCCACACCATGCAAATACCAACACATACAATTACAAATATCCCTACATATCATAACTACTTTCAGCAAAAATTCAGTCATCTCCAGTGGCCAGTGAAAGACAGAGGCCCTACTGTTTGGAAGCTTGACTCCCACTCACAATACATGGACTCATTTTGATGGCCCAAGATTGCCCCCAAACTCCAGACTCCTTCTGGGCATCCTCCTCCTGCATGTTGACTTACTTACATATTGAGAAGTGAAGCGAATATGTATCGGTTTATATCTTTAGAAAAGAATATATGCTTTGACTTAATTTAGTGAAAAGAGAACATATATTCTGCTATGCATCTTGAAAAGCTTGATAATTATAACTAAAGAATCTTATTTTTTATTGTATTTGAGCTATACAAGAGCAGTTCAGGTAGTTTATGGCATGGTAACTTTAAATTGAGTAACGAGGAAACAATTTTACACTCTTATATTATTCAAATATTGTTTAGAGGGTTCTAGGGGAAAAAATAAGAGGACTGTAAACAATAGCAAACCAGCTATATAGATCATACCAATAATCGTGTTTAGATGAATGGCGGATTATATTGTTTGTATACTATCAGTAAGGAAACCCTCCATCAGAATTCTATTTATTAAATTTTATATTTTATTTATCTATATATTTGGTAATATAATACACAACTACAACTTTAGGGGCAAAAATAAATGAAACGGACTTTAAAAAATCATTCCATAAATGCATTTCATTGTGACAAAATAAATGAGAAGCAGCAAATACTTTAAGCTATCTAGGCATGTATATCTTCTTACCTATAAAGACAAAAACGAGTAGATAATAATGCCTGAGTCTGCATTTTCAAAACATTTCCCTTGTGGTTAACTGTTCTTGATGTTGAATCTCCAAGCAATGACTCGCTTTCACCATCTATATCTTCAAATGATTTTTCATTGGATACATGTTCGAGAGATGCTGCTTCATCTTCACCCTCATCTACACAAATCATGGATAATCATCCACAGATGAAAAATATGAAACTATCAAATACCATATATGCAACTCAAAAAGTTAAAAAGGGTAGGACATGAATTTTATTAAAAAGTTGCCAAACAAAAGAAACGCATTAAGCTATTCCAAAAATCTAACAATAAAAATCTTCCTTCATCCCATTCTTTCTGAATCAGAATACAATGAAGACAAAATTTGGAAAGAAAGGAGTTATCTATGTCAATCATTTTTTTAAATAATCCTTGGCTCTAACTCCACCATGAATGAGAAACAAATTATGTTTACACAAAGAAATATACATGAACCATCCATCACACAATGTGCTTCATGAGGCAAGATAAACAACTTAAGTTACAGTGCAATACTAATGCTTCCACATGCATCTGCCAAGTTGTAAATAAAAGCTTTATGAAAGTTGATCAAATATAAGATTTTAGTTGTAGGGTTATTTTTCAGGCCATTACAGGGATAGCTGCTACTGCCATAAATTTAATAACAAAGTACTTTGTGGACCTGTATATAGCTTACTTGTCTATTCAACTAGTGCCAATTTGGATTGAGAAATAATATGCTTGATAATTATAAGGGATCCATGAAAATTGAACTGGGGAACCAATAGTTCATTGATCAGACTTAAATACAAGCTGTTACCCAATAATTAAGAAGGGACCCCTTAAAGGAGGCCATCACCAATCACATAAGAGAATAAGAGTCCTGTCACTAATCACGATGAAGAGTAGTTGACCCCTCTATGTTGTGCATGAGTATAAGAGGTCTACAATGTGTAGGCCATTTTTGAAGGAGACAAGATCTCACATATCTATCACTATTTGTGCTATACTCTGTGATAGCCAATGGCTGTTTGACATTGCCAACCGTCGAGACAGGCAGAAAGAAGGAAGTTTTGTATTCTTGAAAGTCCCCTTAAGAGAGATCCCCAAAAAAGAACATTTGTAATTCTTTACTAATTTTGATACAATTGCCTGTTGCTTGTCCACGAATGACCAAAAGTAGGTCAATGGGACTCAAGAATACATCAGTGTGCAGTAGAAAGTTCAAGGAAGAGAGCATCCTAAGAACAAACAAAAGGAACATAAGTGCTAAAAACAAAATGTGCTGCAACACCAACAAAGTACACACAAACTATAGAAATGTACAAGATCCAGATAAAACAGAATAGGACTTGAACTACACAATTTTTTCATATACCAAAATAAAGTTGTATTCTTTATTTTCCATAAATAAAGCATTTGAGAACCACAGAGAATTACAAAGAACGACCCACAAATATTTGTCTGATCCTAATAAACTTAGATGTCAATCAAAAAGGTCTGGTGGTTGCAAAATTGTCCAACAACCACTCCTACAAAGCACACGAATCTTGAGCAGAACTAATCCCAAAAATCAAGTAACACTACTACATACTACAAACACATACTTGACTGCAAACAAGTCCTAAATATATTATTAATTCAAGTATAACAAACAATATATGGCAACAAATCAAGTTTGCCAAAGTAATACAAAACAAAAACTCACGGTCAGGAAATTAATCAGTTCTAGTACTTGCATTGACCTGCCCCCTCCAAATTAGTCAGTGTCCCCATCAACATTAATGACTTTTAACTTTTAAGTAATCAGGGCTTCCATAGTGTAGTATTATTTAGATATTTTAATTTTGTGATATTTTTCGCTAAGTTGAGTATTTTCATACACAAATCATAACCATAAGCACCATTTTCCATGCATTTTAATTACTTTGGTCAGGTTGCCAAAATTCTACACCTAGGCAATAATGTAGGAGGCCTAAATCAATCATGTTAAAAGCATCACAAAAGTTTGATTTTACTTGTTGAATAGCAATGGCCCCACTACCCATGATGGAAAGATCATCAACATAAATAATAAGTATCACAATGTTCATCACCATCACTTTTGACATCAAATTCAAATAAAAAAGACTCCGTTTGAATCCAAAATTATGTAGATCTATTTTGATATACAAAGCTCAAAGAGCCTACTAAAGTCTGTACATGAACTTAATCAACCAACAAACCAAATGTTCGCAACCATATGCCTGAACACCTTCACACTATACCATATAGACTTCTACCTCCAAATCTCCATTCAAGAAAGCACTATTGACATCCTTCTAACAGACCTTCCATCCAAACTAAGTTGCAATTGAAAAAGACAATCAAAAACTTACCATCTTTGCAATAGGAGGGAATGTCTCCTCATAATCTATTCCCTCCTATTCTGAAAATCCTTTTGCAACATGCTAAGACTTGTACCTGTCCAAAGTACCATTAACCTTGGATTTGAACTTGTAGAACCCATTTGCATCCAATGGGTTGTTTC